>VYZM01013516.1:83607-235606 GCA_013398915.1 Dromas ardeola
AGCTCCAGCTGCACCTTGGCCTTCCTGACCCCATCCCTACACCACTGGGCAGCATTCCTGTACTCTTCCCAGGATACCTGTCCCTGCTTCCACTGCCTATGCATTTCCTTCTTGCACTTTAGTTTGACTGGAAAGTTTTGGCTCATCCATGCTGATCTACTGCCTGTCTTTCCTGATTTCTCACGCCTGGGGATTGAGAGATCTTGCGCTTAATGGAAGCATCCTTATAGATCTGACAGCTCTATTCTGCTCCCTTGTCCCTGAGGACCGTTTCCCAGGGGTCCTATTGACTAACTCCTTGAAGATCTGGAATTTTTCTTTCCTAAAATCCAGGGTCATGAGTTTACTCTTTGCCAGACCCATATCCCTTGGGACTGTGAACTCCAGCAGTGCATGATCACTGCAGCCCAGGCTGCCTCCAATCTTGATGTCTCTGATTAGCTCACTTGTGTTGGTGACCAAGAGGTCCTGTATTGCATCCCCTCTGGTAGGACTGTCTATTACCTGACTCAAGAAATTATGTTGAATGCACTGCAGGAGTCTGGATTGCCTACAGGTTGCCGTGGTACTTTTCCAGCAGATGTTGGGGTGGTTAAAGTCCCCCATCAGGACAAGAGCCTGTGAGCACGATTCCTCCTGTAGCTGGAGTAAGAAGGCTTCATCAATAGGCTCCCATTGATTGGGCGGCCTGTAGTAGACACCAACACCAAGGTTCCCTTTGTTGCCTTGTTCTCTTATTCTTACCCATAGGCTTTCAACCTGCTCATGGCTGTTCTTCAGAGACTTCACACTCTATCCATTTCTTGACACAGAGGGCAATCCCTCCACCCGTCCTTCCTCGCCTGCACCTTCTGAACAGCCTGTAGCCATCAATAGCCACAATCCAGTCATGAGTTTCATCACACCAGGTTTCAGTAATGGCAACTAAATTGTAGCTTTCTAGCAGCACGGTGGCTTCCAGCTCCTCCTGTTTGTTTCCCATGGTGCGTTCATTGGTGTAGACGCACTTCAGCTGGGCTGTCCACCATGCCACCTTCTTAGAATAACACCCCTTAATTCCTTTGAGGTATTTCACTGGTGTTTCCCTATTGGCTCCTACTACTTCAGTAGCCCCTGGCTCATCTCTGTAGGACTTCAGGTGTGCTGCAGTGTAGCCAGCATGTCTCAGAGCAACAGGCTGAGGACCCTCGCTAGAGCCCTGTCCCTCTTACCTTGGCGTGTCCTCCCACAGCTTGTCATGGGCAAGCCTGATATTATCCCCTTCCCCCTTCAAGTCTAGTTTAAAGCTCTGTCATTCAGCTCTGCTAGCTCATGAGCAAAGACACTCTTCCTCCTTCGGAAAGGTGAATCCCATCTGATGCCAGCAGGCCTGGTGCTGTGTAGACCATACCATTATTGAAACTCCCAAATTCTGGTGGTGACACCAGCCACGGACCCATTTCTTAATAGACTGGGTATATTGTCACAGTATCAGTGCACATGATGCTAGCTGGTGTGTCATAAATGAGGGACTTCTGAACATTTTATTCACCTGCCCTAATGAAGCCACAAGGTGAGGGCGTAAGTCAGCAGTCACTTACATATAGTTCTGGAACAAATCTGAACAACCAAAAAAACTTTGTGGGAGTGTTGGTCAAACTAAAACAAAAACTGCTTTCTGAATACAACATGCCAGCATTGTCTTTTCAGCAAGTCTGATGACTAGCTGGAACAAAAGAACAACTTTGAAAAAATGAAAGTGTCAACAAAAAACGAAATCAGCTGTTACAGTGAGCCACTGATTATGAGATTCCTAAGAAAAATAACCTTACTGTATTCTTTGAGCTCCAAAAAACTGCTAGGTGTAGAGGCATCCAAACATTATTTTTCTGAACTTTGTATGTGCATCCCAGATGTTAACATAATTTTTGGGAAGCCTATGATTCAGTATTAGAGGAAAGTGCCTGTGTGGAACAAACTGACATACTCTTTTTTTTTTTCAATTTTCACATTGGCATCGAGCAAGTGGTAGTTCTTCAGACTTTCAGTTCTTAGGAATCTCAGTCAAGGCATAAGCCTTTCTTTTTTTCTGAAGTTTTTTCCTAGTTGCTGTTTAATATTATCTTGTTCCAGGGTCACAGGAAGGGGGTAGGAGATTTCTCGCTATGGTCCCACTCACTGTGGGAGTGGTCCTTGGATCGGATCCTCTGCTGTATATCTTCTCCATTTACATCAACCACATCTGTCAAAGATTCAAAGTCTCCTCTTACAGTGTCTTTCCCTCATTTCCATCTTCCCCTGTAATTTTGAATCCGTATCCTTTGATTTAAGCATAAAAGTTTTGGGAGTTTTATGTTGTGGATTTCTTAACTCTCTGCTCTGTTACATCCAGTCCCGTTTCCAATCAAATTGAATCCAGTTGGTAAGTCACATGTAAAGACTAACTGCTGTAGCTTTTCAGTCTGATGGTTTTCAGTGCCAACTTATATAACCAAAGTACATTTATAATCCAGGAGTACAGCGTCTAGCCTTTGTTTCTTACAGGACACTGTGCTAACCTGACCCAAGATTTAAATTCTGCATGCATCAGCCCTTCATCATCCAAACAGCTCCAGTAAGACAGGCTATATGAAGCACATGCAGCCTAATAGGAGAGGTGCTCCTCACATCGTTTTGGCCTCTCTAGTAATCAGTTGCTACTGGTCATACTTTTGCATATTCTTTCCCACAAAATTGACTTCCATCGACAACATAAATGACTGGATGCTAGGAGGAGAAGTAGTTTTTCTTTTCAATATTTTGGTTATCACTGCCTTCAATATGACTCCAGCTACGATTATGTCTTAGAGTCTTGAAACCTGTCCCCCTGGATTCAGTGGAATCCAAAGGTTTGTGATTTGATGGAGTCTGTAATTAAATTCCTTGCTTGGCCATTAGCTTTCTGTGTAAACTTGGGTCATAGGATGAGTCACCCCATTTCTCTGTGCTTCCATTCTTTCAAAAATGATGGGGAAAACAGTACATAGAAATCACAGGACAATGGAAACTGGTGGGAGGGAAGTTCTCCAGCCCCAGCCCCCGTCTAGAGCAAGCTCAGCCATGGGCTCAGACTGGGCTGCTGAGGGATTCACCCAGTCAGGGTGTGAAGAGTCGCAAGACTGGAGAGAGCCCAACCTTTCTGGGCCCTGGCCCCACTGCTGGACTGCCCTCATAAGGAAAAGGCTTCACCTTATCTCCAGCTTGAGCCTCTCCTCTTTCAGCTTGTACTGGTGCCTCTTGCCCTTCTGCCACGCACCGGTGTGAAGAGCCTGGCTGCTCCATCCTCTCCTACCAATGACAGGGGCTGGATGCCCCTGAAGACATCCCTTCTCCCAGCTGAACCAGCCGTGGTCCCACAGCCTCTCCTTGCAGGACAAGGGCTCCAGCCCCACCGCCACAATGACATCCCCTGACCTCCCACCAGTTCTGTCTACATTGAAAAGGTAGCACAGCGGTTGATGTGATAAAACCAGTAGGTGGTTAGATGTTAGGGTGATAAGGGATATATGATGGCTAGTATGGGAAGAATTTTCCAGACATTAAAGTAGCAATAATGACATAGTTATCACAGCCATTATAGTCTCACGCTCCACAAAAGTGACCTGAATACCACCAGCTTGTTTAATTGCATTTAACGTATTTAATTACTATCCAGTGAAAGAAAAAAAGGGGGTATGTTTCTCCTAAAACCTATTCAAACATTTTTATATTTTGTATTCAGTAAGTATTTCTTGCTTACTGTGTCAATGCTTTTCTTCAAGGTGACGCAAGAATAAATAAAAGTTTTATTAAAGAAAAAAAGAGCAATGCCGGACATGAAATTTTTTTCCCCTAATCAGTGCTGTGCCTTTTTAATATGCTTAAATGACCTTGCTCAACAGCTAATTCGTTATGGTGAGTCACATGTTATTTTTCTCACGGACATATCAGCACTCGAAAAAGGATGAAGGCCCAAAACATGTGTGCAGCACTCAACTACTGCACAAACTTTATTTCAAGAGCTTACTTGGAATTAAATGAGTTTGCAGACATGGTGCTGGCCCTCAGCATTTGGGTTCATCTAACCCCCAATGTGTGGACAGTCTCACAGACCCTTTTGAGGGTTTCCTCAGCTGCTGCTCTTGTGCTGAATCTTCAAGCACATCCTTCAGAGCAGAACACCACTTCCCTTCCTCCCTTACTTCAAAAAATCCCTCCCAGAAAACAAACAACCCCCAGCCCTTTTCTTCTCTGTCTCCCAGCCCCAGATACCACAAATGTTATGACAGGTTTGAGGAGACATTTGTTTGTAGTGACTGAGTGCTCCTTGTTAGGAAGGAACCCTTTGCCATCTGTGTTCGGTTTCTCCAGTTGGGGTCTGGAGCTTTTCAGTGCTGGAGATTAATAGTGAAGTATAATGTGTTGGATATCATGGCTAGGATGCAAATATTTTTCAGTTACATTTTGAGGAATTTAAGTCCAACCACAGTTCCAGGGCACAACAGCGAGAAAACTCTTTCCAGTTGCACTACTGTATGCATAACCTAACTGAACAGTGCTTTGACAGCCCTGTGACTCTCATTCTCAACCTCATGTTGGTGCTGGATGCTTGCCACTGGAAATAGAAATGCAACTTTATCACTCGAGTCCAGGAAAATTCTCCCCTGCCATATGGGGAAAAATATACAGGACCAGCTGGGGAAGCCCCTGTTCTGAGGCAACAGAATGCCTTGATGCAGCACGAGACAGGTGGGGAAGAGAAGCTGGGAGGAAAAGAGCACAAAGGGAAAAGGTAACAGATTTATTTCTGAACACAATGAAGGGCAAAAGAAAATGACAACAAATTAGTGGGCATTATGAAATGTCCACACATAGAACATCTGACACCAGTTGGTACAAAGATTTCAATCTGAGATATAGAAAGGAATTGTAGTAAAGAAATAGAAAATCTCAGTGACAGATTTGTAGAAACCAGAGGTGGCAGATACTCTGTTCACCCAGCCTATTTTCCTGAGCAGTGGGACCATTCTCTTTTCAAACATTCCTTACATTTCAAACAGAAATTAGGGTGAAAGGTGGGTTTGACCCACTCAGCCTGTTTCACTTGTCCTTCTGCAAGCAGAAGAAGGGTGGTGGGAGAAGTCTTTTCTACCTCTGAATACCTCTGGAGGGTCTTCAGGGACAAGGGCATGGTTCCAGCTCATATGGCTGCTTGCCAGATTAATCAGTGGGTCCTGGGATTTCTGGACCTCCTTGCCTGGCAATAACATGCTTTAATAAAGTTATGCAACAAGCAAGGTGTAGGAAAAGAGAAGACCTCTGGAGCAGGGTGCGGTTTAGGCTCTTTATCAGTACCTGATTTCTATAATGTGGCTGTATACAGACTGTCCTGGTGCTCCTTTCTTTGATGCCCTTGTCTCCACTCCCTATTTTCAACTGCCTTCAAAGTTTTTGTCCTGCTCTTCAAGAACAGCTTCTTGCCAGCTGTTTGCATCATTTGCCTCTTATCAGGCTTCCTGAGATGAGGTGGATGATTGCTTTTCTCTGGGTATCATCAGTTAGTCCTGGTCACACCAAATCTGAAAGCAGAGGAGGGAGCTGGTGGCCGTCTCTATGAAGTGTAGCCCCTCTACTATTCATCGAGCTGCAAAGGAGAACACCTTAAATTTGGCCTCATTAACAGAAATACACAGTGACTGACATTTTGAATGAAAGAAAATTAGGACATTCGAAGTCAGGAATTATAGTATCATGTGAAATTTTAATTAATAATACATATTGTAACATTCATAATAAAACCGTGGGAGTTGGCAAGGCTGGTTGGATTTATGCTACCAGCAGTTTATATCCCTAGCAGTGTAATAGTTGCCAGCAAACAGAGAAGAATCACAAAGCAGGGCACATAGGCTCCTGAAGTGAATCACTGAGGGGTTTCAGCCTGTGGCTATGGGTACTAAGCTGCAGGGAAAGGTTCCTAGGTCTGAAAGCTTTTGTATGGGTGGGCTGGTGGAAGAGGAGCCAGATATTCTGAGATGGAGAGATTGCCTGATACAAGTTGAAATACAGAGAATACCTAGGTTAATAGTTGCTCATAGGTGTTCCACGGAAATAATTCTGGCTTGGCTTCAAAACCAGCTCAGTGTTCAGCCTTGAAGTCTGTTTTCCCAGGTTGCAATTGTTAGCTTATAAATAGGGGATACCATGAGGTTATCCTGCAGGTATAGCTTATCAGTGTGTTTGGTGTAATCCTGGTGTCTCACCACTTGAAAACTTACCTCTACTTCTGCTCTGATATATACTATCAACTGTTATACTAGGGAACAGTTTACTTCTAAGCTGTCACCAAAAGTGAGCTTTCCAATGTAAAGTCCACAACATTTACGTGTTCACTTTAATGTAATCGGGCTTTGACTTATATATAGAAGCAGCGATACTCACAGAAATCAGATTCTGAATTCACATAAGAGACAATTGATGACAGACAGGTAGGTGTGTTCATCCAGCCAAAGAACAGGCTCAGCACTTTGTAGTGCATCCTAACAAATACAGATGGTGAGCCTGAGTTGTACTGCGTGGATGGGCAGACGTGGTGCTGAGGGACGTGGTTTAGTGACAGTTTTTGTCAATGTTAGGTTGATGGTTTTACTCAATGATCTGGAAAGTCCCTTCCAACCTAGACAATTCTATGATTCTATGATTGTATAAATAAAATACAGCTGTAAACCCCTTAACCCTTCTGTCCCCTCTCCTCACCTAGCTTAAGGAGCTCTAAATTTCTAAATCTATATAGCTGGTTGAAAACTGTTCAATTGATTAGAGGATTTTAAAAAACCGTTTTGTCAAACTCTAGAGATGAAAGGGTTGATTTGTCTCATTCAGCCTTTACTTTGACGCTATCCACTGCATTTAGAAGATATACTCCTGTTTTACAACGGCCCCAGGTAACAGCATGAAAATGAAAATGTTAGATTGGTTGTTTTCTGGAAAGCAATTCAGGCATCTGAATGTTAATTTCTTTAGCATTTAGTTTTTTTAGTTTCTTTAGACTCAGTACAGCAGATTATTTTCAGCAGGTCTGAAGTGTTTCACACATAATTTCGTGCATTTGCTTTGCTGGTCATATCTATAGATTTTCATCTATCAGCATGCAAGAATATTTGCTCATACAAACAGGTGATTATTCCTAATACAACATTTCTAGAATTCACAGTAGCCATTAGAAAATCAGCTTGCTTAAAGGAGGTTTGGGAAAAGAAATGAATGTCAAGGGGAAAAATTTTAAAGATTATATTGAGCAACAGTGGATTATAGGCCTACTTAGGCATATGCACACAGGCTAGAGGATGAAACTTTTGTAATTTTTCAGCTCATTTGATCTGAAAGGCCCACATACTGAGTTACATAGCCATAGTTAACATCTGCAGTTTGGTTGGTACATGCCTTTAGTGCTGGCATTAGCCCTGTGACCACAGTGGGTTCTATTGCTCAGCTCTTTTAGTGGCTTGGCATCTTTCATATTCCCTTAGGCTCTATGGTAGAGCAAGCGGACACCCACACTAGATGCCAAGAGAGTCATCTTAATGAATGACATATTATGAGCCTTGTGAAAGTAATTTGCTCTGCTCCATGGTGTACTTGGCTAACTTCCTATTACTGAAGGTTCAGGCTAAATCCAGTGCTAAAGCTATGCAAATTCTTTCCTTTTGGGCAACATATTACAGAAACAGGCTTATTCAAAGTAATTCTTGCCTTTGTTTTCTAGATGGAAACTTAAACGTTAAAGGTTTGGGGAACAGTTACCCACTATCCCATGTTATGGGTAATGAATTCACATCTAAAGATTTGGCATTTTTATAGCAAGGTATACCTTTTGCGAAATGTGCAACAAATATTCTGATAAAATCTTATTTTCTGGCCTATGATTTGATGAGGACTGCTATTAGCTGTCAGACACTGACAATTAGGGCACAGGGCAGGCAGCTCACCCTTTCTTCAGCCTATGCCTTCCTTTCCTTTCCCTTTCTCTCTTCGCAGAGCATCGTCTGAATACAGTAGTTCTGTGACATGCACAAATATGTGTCCTGTAGGCACTGGTTACTCCCACAGCTAAGACTGAGTAATATTTTCTGCTCCAAACTCCTGTGTCAGTCACTTACTACTTTGATGAAACATTCATCCTTTAGCTTTTCTAGCTTTGCCTGAAAAATCCGCCTCCTGCCTTTGCTCCCCAGCCACCATTTCTTCTGAAAGGCACATGCATCAGAGTGGAGAGCTGTATGTATATAGAAGAAACTACTTTTTTCTGTCACAAACGTTAGGCATGGAAACAGTCTCTGTGGAAGGGCCAGCTTGACAATAAAAATGGGCTTTGATTTGACTGAACTCTGAAGCTCTGAGAATAGCATTAACTGCTGCTTGTTGCATGCACGGGTCCCAGTCAGCTCACACTGTTCATCTGAGGAGTGCTGAGCTGGGCCTACATGTGAAGCCAATTTAGCTGGGTAGTGAAAGTGTAAAGAAGTCCTGTGAGGTGAAGCCAGGACCTTCATCTTGCTCATTCCCGAGGGCATGGTAGGAAAAACTGCTGCAACCTTCAAGCTAAATTGTACCCAGGCTATGACTTGAAGGCATCATGATGAAAAAGAGGTTATTTTTTACCTTACTTTGGAGTAAAAGTTTCCCCTTCATTTAACTCTGTAGTTTAAACTTGCATTAAAACTGAAGTTGAAACATCACGGAATTGCTGTCCTACTGTTACTGTCATAGTGATCATTGTAAGATTTGTTGAAGCTCATGCATGGTTAAATGTCATTATTCTCTTAGTTGGAAAGGTTTTTTTAATGCTATGCTTCCCTCTCCCTTATCCCAACACTAGTTTTCAGAAGCATGCCTATTGAAGGTCATGTTAAATAACTTGTCGACTCTGGCACCCAATTTAACAGGAAAAGGATTTATCCTTGAACTTCTGAGCAGATGAGTGAACAAGAACAGGAAACACGTAAGGCAAGGACTAATCAATACCCATGAAATAGTATGGGGAGTCCACATCTCTGCCATTAAAGGGGTTAGAGTATTCTGAAGGAAGGATAGAAGTGGGAGTGATGTTGACCCCATGCTTCAGAAAAAAGTTCTGACTCAGTCCTGTGGCACTCCTTTGGGATTCATTGCTGCTTCCACAGGCATAGCGTTAAGGTAAGCATTCAATTTGGGGGGAGGGTAGCTAACAGCCCTTTCAAGAAGAGCATGAAGTGATGGTGATTGTGCCATGCCGTCAGCTGCCAGCAGGAGTTTCAACACAGAGTACTATGAAAGAATGTTGTGTGCACCCCAGTAAAATAACTGTTGCACTCACTGAAGAACTAACAAATGGGAATCAGCAGGTCCAAAATTCACAAATAAATGCATGATGTTGGAAGATAGACACTGCTTTTCTCGTAACTCAGATTTACTTTTTAGAAAAAAGCAGAGTTGGTTCAGCTTTCTGCACTGTTTGGTGACATAGTAATTTTTTAATATAGACTTAGTAACATTATAAGGGGTCATAAAATCAAAACCATGTAAATATTAGTAGTGCTGAAACTATTTTTTTCTAGGAGCTGCCTGTAGTTTAGCTGTATCGTTAATATACAAGGGTCTGAATGGAGACATATGGTCGCCATCAGCTTGGATATTTAATTTTGAGATGACACTTCTATTAATCCATCTGAAAAGGGGGAAGCTACCATATAACTGGTTGCAATTAGCCAAACCACAATTTTCTCTAACCAATTCACTCTAAACCAAAAGCCAAAATGGCATTTCAGAATTACAACATCACTCCCAGATTTGCATCTCCTGATGAATTCCCAAGGTTAAGATTCAAGCCATACTGTAAAACCAACCCTCAATTATACCTTTTAAGAGAGGAAGATCAGTGGCAGGTGGTGTCTGCTATAAAAGCCTCATTAAAACACCTTCTGTTTGAATATCACAAAAGGGAGTCACCAGATGGAGGCACAGCTCCACATGGTAGCCTTACCTCAAATGAGAGTTTCACCTGACACTTTGGGGACAGCAGATTTTTTTTCCTCCAACTAACAAGCCACTGAGGTTCAAGAAAGGAAATATTAGGATTAATTGCACTTGATCACTAATCCATTGTAATGCCATATGCTAAAGGCGTTGTTCATTGTCAAGCCTAGAGACAGGTAGGGCCCCTCTGGTAATGTAAACTGTCCCCATTTCCATGGAGCTAATCTAATTTCACCTCCTCACAGACCTCAGATTCCAGTAAAGATACTTAACTCTTCCTGCTTTGTCTCCTGATGCATTTTTGAATGGTAGCAAATCTGATATAGAAGCTAATGATGCTGAAACCTGCTGACTAATTGGAAAATGATTTTTCCTGGTGCTGCTTGCTGAAATGAGCAAAATATTGAAAGGGTATTTACTCTGTTGTGCGCTCAGCCTGTTGGTCAAAGAGCCAGATCTTCCTTCATCAACCACACAGTTTAACTTCTCACACCTCCTCCCCATTCTGGTCCCAAGACACATTCGGAGAATATGTGATTTACTAGATGAGAACAATTGGCAGGCTAAACCATGTGAGTAAAGTTTATGTTTCTGCGAGGAGGCGTTGTCACCTTGCACAGCCCTTAGAGTGGGAGGATTTTTTCAGTGGCTTGGCTTTGGGATTGATCCAAACCATTAAGTACCAAAGAGTGTAACCAGAGCATTTTTCATAGTTCTGTTATGTGTTTTGTTTAAGCTGCTTTAAAAATCGCCACCCACCAAGCCTGTTTCTAAAATCAAGGAGGTCATTCTTCTTTAATATGTAGTGTGTGTATTTGCGAGAGGCAGAGGGAAAGCAGATAGGTGCATTGAATTCACATATGTTTACCAAGTGATGTGTAGCATCCTATGTCCCAGAAGCAAAAAACCTGCGTTTTCTGGTAGTAATTGTACTAAACATTCAGGACCAAAATATGTTTTCAAACTAATCTGATTCAAGGGCTGGTCTACTCAAATTGAGAGTGTAAGAAGTGAATCAGGGTTTTGGTGTATAACATCTCATCTTCTGCTACCTTCTTAAGACTACTCTGTACTTACAAGATGCCTTCTATTCCAGAAGGGAGTCAAAGTGTGTTGCCAGCTGTATGCACTTAAAGATCAATTCAACCACCACTGAAATGCAACCATCTCTGGGGTGGAACACAGCAACTCCTCCATTCCAGAAAAAGCAAAACACTGTTTTTAGGAGGAGGAAGTAAAAAATAACGGTTCCAATTGTGGTTCCAAGGGAAATTATGCCGGCAGAGTATAATCACCCTTGTTGAAATTTGGCCAAGTCACTGGAGCTAACATTCTCCACTCCCGGAAAAGGGGTCAGGGAATCTTTAGCGATCACAGGTGCTCAAGACCTCAAGTTTGTGTCAAGTTCAAAAGGCATTGGCTGACATATGTGACAAAACTTTTCCTCTCCTTTAGGTAGAATGTCAGGTATCTCTGGCATTTCCTTCCCTCCCAGTATCTGTATTACACATAGCGCAGGGTCAGGTGATGGACCCTTGCTCCTACTCAGAAGAACAATACAGTTATCAGTAGCTAAGGCTGTCCATGGGAGAAACTTTTCACTAAATAGACAACCAGGACCATGTCCACCTAGTCCTCCAGTCCACATCCTACAATATCTTACATATTTAATGTAAATTTGGCTTTCTTTTAAATCAAGATTTTGATGGCATTTTCAAACCAGTACAAACTTGTAATTATGGTTTCCCACTGTCTCTCCTAAAGAAATCCCTCCCAGTTAATTTGGAATTCCCTGTTAATTGGGAATAAGGGCCACAATGTAGGAAGAAGAGAGAAGAAATGGAATGTGGTGGCTGAAAAAAGGAGTTACATAAGGTGTAGTAGTCCCATATTCTCATTTGTTTTCTATCCTTCCTGGGCTTGGACTCAGCAATTGTATGTTACGAATTAACAGTAGTTTAGTCCACGATCTGCACTCTGTTACTGCACACATATGGGTCTTGAGAGATATATGTGTGTACCATCATAGCTATCCATCCAGACAGATGGCTTTTCTTGATCACAGATGAATGGATCTGACAGAATTGTAACAAATAAATGATCTCCAAAACTAAAACCAGACTGATGACTGTGTTCATGAATAAAAGTGCTGAGTTCAGTGTATTCTAATTAACTGAGGCAAGTTATTCAAAGGAATATAGACTATCCTCGGGTACCCAGGAATAGATTTGGAGATTCATAAAATATTAATGAGATTTAACAAAAAATATATGTAAAAATTGCAAGTGTCAATTGTTTTTCACTAGTATTCATCTGTTTAAAATCTAGACAATTTACTAAGGAAGCAGAAAACTGATTTGTGTGGTTAGTTTCACAATGGGAAAAAAGCACCCATTACTGTGTACGGTGACTGTGTGTGCAGTTTTTGCCTTCTGAAGGTGAGATGGGGCATGACATACCCCGGGTATTTTAGGAACTATCTTTCTTGTAAAATGAGTGCTTTGAAAAACTGTTGCATAATCCTTGTTATAAGCTGCTTGGCAGTGCCCTTTCTGGCTATGCATTATATTCCTGGAAAGTGAAAAGATTTTTGGAGAAGTTGCAGGTGGACATTATTCCTCTTGAATGAACGCGACATGCAAGAGAATTCTCTCAAAGCACCAATTGTGCCATTATGGTATTTCTGAAAATTTTGTTGAGACTGAAGAGACAAGGCCTTGTGGACCTGATGGTAACTTCATTTTTGAAGTTAGATAGATCAGAACTGTAGCAGGTTATTTTCTGCCAAGCTGCTTTCATTCAGCCAGTTTTCAATCCACCTCACTGCATGCTCATCCAGCTCATACATCAACAGCTTGTCTACAAGGATGTTATGGGAGACAGTGTGAAAAACTGTACTGAAGTCCATGTAGACAATATCCACCACTCCCCCCTCGTGTATGAAGCCGGTCATTTCATCATAGAAGGTTATCAAGTTGGTCAAGCAACATCAGAGTTCACGCCACACTGGTGTGGTGGAGAGGTAAAGAAAAGTAGATGAACATATTTGGTGCTTGTAAAACTTTTATGTTATAAAATGTCCCTAAAAAAAAGTCATACAAGAGTGACATTAATGATACTTAAAATGGAAGATACTTTGACGAGTCTTAGGCTTCAAAAGTCAGATGAAACCTACTTAAAGAATTGAATTTGTAGTTAGGGATTGGATTATTGACCTGTTAAATGATTTCAGGTCTTTTCCTTCAACAGAATGAGCTGAGGATCTTGACGGTCCAGGAGAACTTAGATAGAACTTAGATAGATACTTCATTAATGCCACATTACAGTTGTAAAAAATGGTATCAGCCGTATCAAGTTTTCTTGTATCAAAAGTAATCTGCAGCTAGATTGTTACACTTAATCTGTATTTCATACTGGAGTCTATAACTGCTCTTTAACTCAAAATGGGGAAATACCCACACGTGTTAAGTAATTTTGCAGGGCATAGTGAACCCGGGGAAAAGCTTTGATGTTCTCTTTGCCCATACCAGTTTTATTTCTCTCAGTGTTAGTGGTAATTGCTTTTACCTCCATTAGAAAGAATTCCAAGTCTTCCTCCTTTCTGCACTTTATTTGTGTGCTGTAAGGTTTTCTATGTTCAGCCATTTCCATAGTTTTTATATGCCTGTTTCTAGACTCTGACCAAAACACTGGGATATCAACCCATTAGGCTTGGGTTTGGGAAAAAGAAGATAAACAGGTTTTTGCAGATCCCACCTGATAGTATTTCCACATCCAGTAAGTACATATCTTTAAGATTGCTAAATGTAATTAAAGTAAAAACAATTGTCCTTTGCAGTAACTTTGATCAATGACATTTATATTCTGTGCAACTGATTTCACTGCTGTCACATTTTAGTATTCCTGTTTCTGACATTTTTTATTTCTGTGTTAATCCTTTATCCTAATCTTTAACTTTATATACCCAAGTGACAAAGGCATTACAGTTCCAACCACTATGTTAATCCCACTGCAAACAACATAATGTTCCTACAAGGGACAGAATTGCAAACATAGTTCTGCCTCCAGGTATTATTTCTTATATCACCTGAGTTTGAGATAAATCGGTCTTGATTTTTGTAAATGCAGAGAACTGAGAGTCCCCTTTTACTTTACTTGATATTTTGAATCCTCAAGCATTTATATTAATCAAACATTGGTGAACACTCAAGCAGATAGGCTACTTTTTATATTTTTGCCAAAAAAATTAATCTTGTGATCTAGTATCATATGGCAAAACTGTGGCCTTCTGCCAATACAAATCAAAAGACTTCTGAGTCATTATTACTTATAACCTGCCAGGAGGGTGAAACAAATAAATACACATAAACTAGATGTTGATAGCCAGTTCATTTGGATAATGCTTTTGTTCTGTGAATGAGAAATGAAGCTGACAAACAGATCTAGCAAGACCCTACCTTGAACTAGTGTCTCAAGTTAACCAAAGCGCTCTTGGGTGACTTAACTTTTTTTTGCCAAACCGCTTTGGCAAAGGTCCAAAGTCCTTTGTGTTTAAGCTTGAGGAAGGTTGGTGTCCTGATGCACGTCTGCATCCAATGAATATGCAACAAACCTAATCACTAGAAAGAATGAATCCATGGCTGATTAGTGCAGCACTACCTCTCTTGTACTACTCTTCATCTCCCAAAGCAGAACACCTGGCTCCGCAGTGCCTTGTGCACTCCATGTTTCACCGTGATCTGGTGAAAGCAAAGGGTTGCATTGTGGCTACAAGAGCTTTTGCTCCTGAAATTATTAGTCGTACTATGACATGAGTATAAATAATTGGATTTATTAAGCACTAAAGCTTAAGTGGAATACTTGTAAATATGTGTCTGGCAGAAGTATTCATATACTTGTACCATTATGCAAATGAGAAGTGAAATAAGTTACTGTGTTTTCTCATGTATCTTCTCTTTTTTCTTCCCCCCTCCCACCTCGTTTTCTTTTCATGATTCTTTTAAGCCTCAGATGGAATTTATATCATATGGGTTTTCTGCAGTAGCTTTATGGCCTTTCATGGCTTTCTGAATTATCCCTCTTTCTGTTTGTTTTGCGTGCTCTTATTAGGGTTGTTGTTAGTTCCATTCTGATGTTTGTAGTTTTTGGAAATCTGAATCTTTGTTATTTATGTTATCAGTGATCTGACCTGGGTTGCCCACAGCAATGTTCCAACTGTTCTCAGGTCCTCAATTACTAATTATGCAGATGAACAGATTGTGCAAACTCTTTCCTTATGGCCACATTCTGGAGGAGTTGTTTTTATTAAATTGCTGCTGCACTTGAATTTTAAGTAGATGCTGGCCAGTTCTTAGTAGGTTTTTTCAGATGTTCTGTACACATTTGTTGTAGTGATTTATTAACAAGTGATAGTTACACACACACACCAAAAAATTCAAACCCATAACATCCAAAAGTGACATGGTTGTAAGAGGAAGTAAAGGACACAAGATTAAAGCCAGATATTCAGAGGAGCTTCCTCTTTCTGAAGATCATCAAGACACTGGACAGCCTGCCAGTTGCACACTTGGAGTTGTGTCCTGGTTTGAGGTAAAACAGAACCAACTTTCTGTTCAGTAATTTTATTTCTTAGCTAGGCTTCTTCTAACTCTCTGAAATTAACAGCATGTTGTGTCTAAAATGGTTTGTTCAGAGTGATAAGATCAATTTTTACAGTTTGTGCCAAGGAATGGTATGCAGAGAGGCTTTTGCTTATACTTATTGCTATAACAGCCAAGTCAGCTAATTTCGTTATTTGCCCCAGTGGAGGGTTGGAAGTGGAAAAGCGCAGAGGGGTCCCACCTGTGGGGAGGAGCAGACAGGACAGGTGACCCAAAACTGACCAACACAGGTATTCCATCCCATTTGCCCCACGCTCAGTATAAAAACTGAAGGATCAAAGGGTCAACTCTCTTTCTTCAATGGCCGATGTCCGAGGAGGACCCTGCCTGTTCATCTGCCTTTGATCCTGATCCATGTGTTCCTGACTCCATCTGTGGAACCCGGTTCCCACCCGTCACTGAGTCCAGCCTGGGACTTCCCCAGTGCCTGCCGATGACGTCATCCTGGGGGCTTCATATGGTTTTGTATATACTGTATCTATTTTCATTATTTTCCTTTTTTATTTTATTCTTAATATTTTATTAAAGTAGTTTAGTTTCTTCTAAACTCATAAATCTCTTTGTCTCTCCTCCTCCTTTCCATGTGCAAGAGGTTAGGGGGGAGCATCTGTCGCCAGCCATTGGCCAATTTGGCCAAAACCATGAAAAGTTGTTAATTAATGAAAAAAATTAATCACTAGTGAGCACTGATTGATGTCACTACACTAGGGATGTCCAGAAAGAATTAACTTTTGTGGTGAAAGGATTCTACTATGTTAATAATGCTTTACTGATATATAATGCCCCAGTTTTTGAGGAGAAATCACAGTGTGAGATTCTGTGTGAGGAAACAATATGTTCATGGATATCTTCATCAATATCTGGTATCATCATAAGAACACAGAACTGAACCCAACTTGGGTCACCACAGTAGGCTATGGGATTATGGTCGTATACCATCTTTATTTTTTACTGTGCTACAGTGGTGCTCAGAAGACATACTGCTTCTGCTTGAATAAAATACGTGTTCCTGATAATATTGTGCACGTTCATTGGTCATTTGAAGGCACTTCGTGACTTTGGCGAGTGTAGCACCCTCAACCATCTCTTGCCAATGTGATCATGCATTTATATGTTCACCGAGGAACCATCCTTACCTAAAAAGTCAGACAAGGCCATCCAGATACCGTACCAGAATATTGATCATTTTCTTCACAGAAAAACCTTTTGGAAATTAGAAAACAAAGTATTTGTTCTTTTCTTTGCTTCCTTCCTACAGAGTTGTGCAGAGTGGAAAAAAAGTAAGATGCAGCTAGAAGAATGGAAAACATGAACATCAGAAATCAGAAGGAAATTTTATGTCTGTGAAATCTGAATACCCAAGATTTTCAGATAAAATTTCAGGGAAAGATTCATGTTGCCAGTAAAATTGGCACAAATCTCCTAGTGACTTCAGTAGGGACAGATTGCAGCCTACCTAAATGGCCACTTAAATTTTACATATAATGAGACACATCAATGGAAAAAAAACAAACCACAAAAAACAGGAAAAAAGTTTCCATTTAACAATTAAACTTATTTCCAAGTCTTATGTCAATCAATGCAGTCTTGCAGTCAAATTTTCTTTCTAAAATAAACCCTGATTTTTCTTTTTCATGTGAAAGGAAATTTCCATATAAACAATGAGGCAAGTTGACTAGAAGTGGGAATCCATGATAATGATTAGAACCATCAAAGGCACAAAGGTGCTGTCTGGAACGACAGGAGGTAAAAAGGTTCAGATAAGGGGGGATCTGTAATCAATAAGATACTTTAAAGCAGCAAATATTAGGAGTTATTAATGCAAATAACTTCTACCATAAGCACAATACTGACTGTTTTTTGTAGATAATTTTTATCAGTATCTGTCAAGGTACTTTACAAAGTATCATCAACCTCAAAATACAGAGAAACAAAGCAAGGTGATTAGAGTTAGCCCATCAGGCTACTGATAAAGGCGGGAGGAGAACCCTAAATTCTTGAGTCCTTTTTTCTGCAGTATTTACTAGAGCACAGAGTCTATATTTTAGGTCTCTGTCAACAAAATACATTAAAAAGCAGGCTTGTAGGTTTCACTGCTGAATAGAAAAAAGGCAGAACTGGAATGTATTTTGCATTTTATCTCTGTAAGGCTACACCTGTCTAACAAGCACCTGTTCGGCTTGGGACTTGTCTGTGTAGGTAATCTTGTCAAGCTGGTGATGGAGGCTACAAAAGATACTTGCAGATTGAGAAAGGTGTAAGAAACAAAGACTTCTTGGACAGAAGCAGCAGCAAACTGTTCTCCCTTTGCCCTCTGAAAACAAGCTTTTCCCTGAATTGTGACATCATGTTGTATAATTATGACCTGGAGTAACCCGTAGGTATCATGTGAGCAAACAGAGTTATCTTTCCTTCTGCACTATTTTCTTGTTGTTTCAGTGAAGCAGCTCCAGAGCTCATGCTTTTGTATAGTAAATAGAAGAACATGCATACGACCACCTGCAGAACAGCTACACATGAGTAAACCGCCTCTTGAAAAAAGACCAGAAATTGTTATATCCCAGCTTTCACAGATGGTAATCTTAACTGATAGAATAATGAATGAGTGGATTTTTAGAGAAGTGTGTGAAAGCTACGGACTCAAGTGGCTTGTGCTATGAGCGAAGATGATGTGACGTCCCAATGCCACTTCAGTCTGGGTTCCAGGAATAGGCTGAGAGGGAAAGCAGCTCTGGGTTACTCTCTCTTCTTTCAGCACTCTCCTTCCACTCGACAGACACCTGTAAAGACTTCTGGTGTGGTGTCATGGTGGAATACCATAACACAGACATCAGATTGATAGGAAAAGATAATCTGCTTTCAGTTTTAGTTGGCATAAAACCAAACCCAGTCTTATTTCCTTCTCTTGTTTTCCTC
Source organism: Dromas ardeola (assembly GCA_013398915.1). Taxonomy (NCBI): domain Eukaryota; kingdom Metazoa; phylum Chordata; class Aves; order Charadriiformes; family Dromadidae; genus Dromas; species Dromas ardeola. The sequence goes on from VYZM01013516.1 coordinate 102,192, forward strand.
CCAAAATGTTCAACACTCTTGCTGGCTAACAGAAAAAGCAAGAACAAGATCATAAGTATCATGCTGGTGAATGGGGAGAAAGAAGCTGGGGGGAAGAATATCTGTCAAGAGGTAGGGTTGATATGCATAAAAAAGTTATCTTGGTGGAAGGTAAATTCAGAACTCTTTAAAAGTATCTGTATACCCTGGACATACAGATTCTTATACTTAATTTATATACAGCCTTATAGTCTCACAAAAGTTTGGGATTGTATGACATCAAGCTGAAGGGGAGGTTGTAGTTTTCCTCCATTTTTTCTTTCCTCCTATAGATATTATAAAAACTATTAGAGTTCATGTTAGAAAAAAAAAAAGATGAAGCATCAGCTCCTTTATTATCACTCAGAAACAAAGAAAACCAAAGCTCATGAGTGAATCTAGGAAGATTTAGATTAGACTTTAAAAAAACTACATTGTAATGATTAGGTGACCAAGGAATTGCCAGGGTTCTGGACTGACCATTGCCTAGATTCTATAAGATCTGGTTTTCTTATCTTTTTTTAGGAGTGACGCTCTGACAGATGATTCTTATTTATTTATTTATTTTGGTTGGAGATGGGGTTAGGAGAGTGAAATATGGTTCTACATGGTACAATGGTATTTGTTTGAGAAATATAAAATCTGGGTTCTCATCAGGGATTCAAGCATGAGCATGCACTAAATCTACCATTGTTTAGACTTTCATATTTAGAGAATGAAGTTCTAGGAAGTTCACTAATGCTGAAACTTCTATATATTATTTTATGGAGACAAACATCATAAGGAGCCCTATTCATAAAATAAATTTACGACATTCTTCCTGTAGACTAATAATTTTGAACTGGTAAATGATGATTTTTCCTTCCCCATCAGAGCCCAAAGTTGGTGTTTTCTGTGTTTACTATGGGGATAATTTTAACATCCAGCTTTTTCCATTTATCACGCACATGACAGTACTCTCCGAGTGCCACACATACCTCTGTAAGTACAGGATCTCTTTCTCTACTCCTAATATGGTGTAAACTGTTATTGAGAAAAGCGTTGGACAGAGGCCCCTATTAAAACCTCTGGCTTTAGGGTAAGTATACGCCTGCACTTTTTTCCTGCCTCCTATCTGTCTATTAGGGTGAAAGAAAACCTGGGTTTTGAACTAGAATTCAGAGATTGCTTGAAAATGGAGTTGCATTTTGCTGGCTATACTCATCTCAGGCTCATGTTCTAGGTCTCCTTATCTTGAGGTAGTATCAAGGAAATTTTACCTTGTCACTTCCTTCCAGATACAGGTGATAATATCATTTGTTCTTAAGTGAAAGCTGTAAAATCATTTTACGAAAAAGCAGAAGGTTCTTTATGATAAAGAACAAGGAATTAGTTAGGGGCCAAAATCTGTCTTGATGGTAAAGAGAAGGGATCTTAGAAACCTGTTGTGTACTATACACAAATACTTTACACAGCTGGAAAAGTGAAAAGTTTTCTTTAAGAGAGACCGAAGTCATAGAACTTTAGACAGAATTACCTTTAATATTCTGTCCTCTTCTTTATTCTCTGGTTTGCTTTGGATCTGGATTTAAAGGTCCAGAATACTTTGAGGAAAGCTTGGTCCTCTTCATGGTATCAGACTGTTCAGACATAGGAAGTGGCGAAAATCTCAAACAACTTGTTTTCAAACTTTTCAGCTCATTTTTTTCTGGCCTAGCTAATACAGATGCATTGAGGTAAACATCAAAACCACATTATTTGTCTTTGAGAGAGATCACATTTACAATATATTTAGATATAGAAAAATAAAATCACAGTCTTCCCAACAATTGTTCCCTAAAGAACAAATGCAGCCACGTTTCTTATTGACTTGTGTTTTTTAGTACCTTGGATTTTTACATGATATTTCATAGTTTCAGACATACTCCCTTAAATTACCAAATAGCATTATGACTGCCAGTAAGGACACTTGTTAAATATAACTTCAGATTTTGTATGAAAACCAGCAGACACAATTGTCTTCATTCTAGATATCATACATGATGACTTTTAACTAAAACTCCCACTGAAGGCCCTTAATGAAAAGTTGGATCTCACAGCGCTTGCGGCATTACTTTTATAATACACCATGTTCTTGAACAGCTTCTCTAGGGAGAAAATCCTGTGGTACATGTGGGCATGCCAGAAGTTTCCTCTCTCATCATAGTTTTGCAGCTGGCCAGCATTCCTGAAGCATCCTGGAATAGAATGCTTCAGCCAACCCTAGGGACCACAGCAGGTTTCCAAAATGTGTTTATTAGTAGTGAACTTGATAAACAACTTGATAGTAATATATTAATCTTGAGGAGAAAATATCCTTTTCATTTAAAACAGCAGTTTGGTTTGGAATGAAATTTCGAGGGTGGGTGGTGGGGATGGAGGAAGATTCCTGGTTCTTATCCCTGTGAATTCTGCTACTTGACCAACTGAAAGTATATTGATGCCCCCTTGGTTACAGTTTTCTCTCACAGCATGTTTCCCTGTATCTATCTAATTTTATTATTTGACCACCAATTGTCCTCATATGACATGAAATCCCCTTAAGCAAATGTTGAGCTCTGTATTCTAGCTTTTTCCTGACTTTACTTGATAGAACTTCCTTCAAGGGGAGCACATGGATATATAGGTTAATGGAGACGAGGTATATGTGAAAAAAGAAAAAAGGGCGTTGCTTTTAATAAAAAATTTTCTACCATATGTACCACACATTTCTGACATTTTCCTGTGTGTATGTTTGGTCCTTCTGGAGTAACATGGATTTTTTTTATTCTTTTATTATAAATATTTTTGCCTTTTCAACAGGGTGATGGCTAGCAAAACAAGTAAACTAACTCGGAAAATGCTTGCAGGTAACTTCCATAAACCTTCCAAATCCAAGCCAAAATGCAGGCGTTAGACAAAGAAAAATGTTTTAACAGAAACCAGACTTTTTTGAGTATGTATCTGAATAACAGAGAGATGCAGATATTATCCCATTTTAATCCATGTCAAGCATTCCTGTGGCCTGTGTGGCTCCCAGTGGCCAGCAGAAGGGAAGAATAATACAGACATATGTGTTATCTCTAGCCCACCTATAATTAAAAAAAGTTCTCCGAAACCGTCCAGGCACGCATTTTTCTCAATTTCTTTTCTGCTTGCAGTGTGATTCAGTGGACCTTTCTAGAGATGACAGGCTGGAGAGCCTGGGATGCGGACAATGGCACTTCTCTGAGCTTCAGAGGTTTCTTGAGGTCCAGCTGGCAGAGTAATGTTACCTTAGCTCTTGTGGAAAGAATCTTTTTAGCTCTTTGCTATTATTGCTAGGAGGAGGAGGAGGAAGAGGAGGACGAGTAGTAATATTGAATTATTTATTGCTATTTTAGCCTTTTGTCTTTGATAGAGCAAAGAGCTTCTGCAGGTAACAATGGTAAAAGAAAAACAAGGCCTTTTTGAGGGAAAGTTGGGAAGAAGCTTATGGTCTTGCTTCAACTTTGTTTGGATCAGGACTGAGAGTGAGAAGTCTGCATATAAATATCCGGAGGAAGGTGCACTGCATAGTGAAAAGATGCTTTCTAGGCAAATAATCAGTGTTTTAACAAGATGGAATGAACAAACAGATGCAGTTAAGCACAAAACAATTGCAAACTGAGTAAGACAAAGCGTTAACTCTGAGCGTAAAGTGGCATGCACCTTGCAGGCTGTACTGCCTGTAGAAAGTAGAAAGGTCTACTTTCTTCCTGGAAATAACAAGGAAATTTGTTTTGTTCCCCCTTCTCTTTTCAGATGCTTACCCTGGATTTTTGAACTGTGACACTCACAGCAACTTTGGCATGTTTTTTACCTTTAGTGATATATGTTGAAGTGGTGTGACAGTCCAACTTCTACTAGAAAATGAAAACCTAGTCCTTGTCCTGAAAAAAGTCAATTGGTTCTATTGTGAGAAATATAAAGTCAAAACCCAGGAAAGAGATAGACTTATAAATGTATTGTTCCTAAAATTCTCATGGCTTCTCTGCAATAGATCCATAATTTTTGAAAGTTTGGGAGTATCAGCCCTACAGAGCATTCAGAAAAGTTTCTCTTATTTTTGTGGCAATGTCAGATTTTCTTTCCACAGACCTTAAGGCACTCTGACCACCATCTCTTTATAAGCACCTTAAAGCAATGGTGCTGTTTTCTAAGCCGTTCCGATATTGGTGTGCTTCAGGCATTAGTAATTTGTTTTTACCAATAGCCCAAAATTTAGGTGTTTTAATGAGCAAGAAAGACATTATAGTCTAAAGATATTACAGATGCAATGCATTCTCCTGATTTCCAAATATTTTTTACTACTTTTCCTTTTCAAAGTTATTTTTTCAACATCATGATAGCTCGCAGCCCTTCAGATATTTTTCTTGTGAAGATGATTGAATGCATCATTTTTTCAATAAAGGAAAAAGAATTAAACATTTAACATCTAATAAAAGCATTTAATTGTATGAGGTTCCTTGCTTGCCCATTTTCACTTGACTTAAGCAATGAAAACACTCTAAGCTGATTCTAATACTATCAATGCTACTAGTTCTACCACTTAAGTAAAATCTTTAATCATTAGTATTCCCACCCCAAGGAATGGCTTGTCATAACATTGACTTTGCCATATGCTGCCAGTCAAATTGTAGTTGTCAAGTTATCGATGACATGGATATTTCACAGAGTACATGCTTCTTAAAGCACATACTCTCCCAGCTACACAGATTTCACAGTGATCAGTGTAATGCAAAGGTAGAAAGAGTTGGGAGCTCTAATTCTTACACAAGATTCACCTATTCAGCTGTTCTTCTTCCTTCCTCCTCCAAAAGCTGTACTAGCCATGCTTTTTATTTGCTAAGTGTTATCTTAAAGCAGGACTGAGCAAACATGAGGAAGATAGATTCCTTCCAGCAACAACTGTTAGTTTATCTGTTAGCGCCCCCGGCAAAACACCGTTGGAGCTGACATGCGTGACTGATGGGCTCCCTTAACAAGTAGCTCATCTTCCAAAGAGGAGTTGTGTATCTCTGGCTCTGTTTGCAGTGCTGTCTGTGTCTGAGTCCCTACAGATGGTAGTATAAGTGTTTTTGCACAACCTTGATCCTGGGTATCGGCTTGGCCTAATGTGCTTCAGGACTAGCCAAGATATGAGTGAACACTGACATGCTACTCCTCTTCCTGCTTTGGTTCTGAGAGTAGAAAAGCCAGCCTGATTCCTGCCTGTGTTGCCATTCCCTTGTTTTGCGTTACTTTCCTGTCCTCATTGCATCGCTAGAACAATACCAAGGACTCAACTGCCAGGGTTCGGAGATGCAGCTTTGAAACGTGTAAGGGTTGGAGGGATGTTGCAAGAATGTGCCTGCCTCTTAGGCCTCTTATAGCTGAATAGAGTCAGTCCTGTGACAAGACTGGCATTTGACACCGTAAATTTTCGGGGTAGGATATTGTCTTCTATTTATCAGTATAGTCCCATTAAAAATGTTGTAAAAATAAATAATAATTGTAACCACACGTGGTCTAAAATGGTAACTTGACCGCAAACTTGTTTCACGTATAGAACTTTATGTGTTTTTTTAACTATAATTCCTATTGCTTTTGACATTTTTACTGTGACTAATCCATGATTTTCCCCATAATTTACCATATCAGAGTCCAACTCCAATAACGTTATATATCGTAAAACCACTATGCCTGCAACTGTGCAGTGTGACACAGTTATTGTATGGCTGCCTTCTTCATCATCCCTTAGACAAGAGGAGTCCACCCAGGAAGTTGTCTTTTTCAAAGCTTGTTAGTACATAATTTCTGCTTTCTACTCCATTTCTTAGCGGACCGACGCCTGCTTTATAAAACTGCCTTATTTAATATTGCACAACAAAGCTGACTCAGTTAATGTCTCCCACTCCCCTAGAGAGTGGCGTGGCCATGTGGCAATGATCTACTGGCAGCTTAGAGTCACTGACAAGGCCAAGTAACAAAACCCACATTATGGCTGTCGGCACCATACCTGAATCTGTGGATACAAAACAGAGGACGCAATTTTCTGATGCTGCAACTAACAGATTTGAGCAAAATTAGATACTTCGAAACGCACACCCAAGCATCTTTTCCTGTGTGTTGTATGTTAAAACTAGAGGGGAAATGCAAAAATATGTGCACATATAAACGCATACATATGTTGTGCATATTCTATCTAAAACTAAATTAAAACTTTGTTGCATAGTACTTCTACAGTGAAAGCAAAAAGACTTACTTTCACTATATTTTACACGAAGCTAAGCACTTAAATATTGTGTATATGTTAAATTAAGTGTTTTACTAGTTGTATTACAGCACTGAAAATGCTTAATTGCTTTTTATTTATAAATTGTGCTCTATGAAATGTTATCCATTTGCAGCATCTTGTCCTCCATAATGAAATGAATTTTCACCCACATACCCTTTTTCCTCAGATGTTCAAGTTTGTGGTTTTTTTGTTTCATTTTTAATTTCGTGATCCAGTGGAAATTGATCTAGCTCATTTTTATGGTGCACCCTCTGGAGCTGCTGGAGAAAAATATCTGCAGCTTAACTCCATTTAACGTATATATTGATTAGAAAATGTCTAATCTTTTTGATCAATTACTTTGGAGCCTCGGCTTTCAGTGCCTTTTTCAGTGCCTTATAAGGTCTGTATAATTTGTGAGTGGATCTTTGTAGAAGGGGCTGCTCTGTTCCAAAACAAGGACAAAAACCAGGGTAGGATTAACAGATCATCTTTTGTTTGTTGGCAGACCTAGTCATAAGTGTACCATGTACTGTGGGGAATCTACTGTAAGCTATTCTGTTGGCAATGAGATCTTCTCTTCTTCGTTTTTTAACTACACACACACACAAACACACACACACACACAGAGATATGTGCAGCTACCTACATTCACATAACCACACATGTACATGCAGCTGCTTCTTTTTTCTTGGTATCATAGAATCATAGAATCATTCAGGTTGGAAAAGACCCTTGTGGTCATCAAATTTAACCATCAACCCCACTCTACAAAGTTTTCCCCTACACCATATCCCCCAACACCACATCTAAACGACTCTTAAACACATTCAGGGATGGTGACTCCACCACCTCCCTGGGCAGCCTATTCCAGTGTCTGACCACTCGTTTTGTGAAGAATTTTTTCCTAATGTCTAAACAGTCCCAGCTTCTTCAATCGCTGTTTATAAGATTTATTCTCCAGGCCCTTCACCGGCTTCGTTGCCCTCCTCTGCACTCGCTCCAGCACCTCGATATCTCACTTGTATTGGGGTGCCCAAAACTGGACAAAATACTCAAGGTGTGGCCTCACCAGTGTTGAGTACAGGGGGATGTGCCAGAATATCAGGATACTTCAAATACTTACCCTCATTAAGAGTTTTAATGAAATCGATTGTACATAATCTACCCTTTGGAGGCTACTGTAAATATTTTCAGCTCTGTACCAGCTTGCATATCTTTACTTTTCCTGTTCAGACTCACTGCACTATGCTCGAGTCCAAGAGGAATGATTTGGCTGATGTGGCATTATAAAGTAAGATAGTTTGATGAAGTTGTCCCCAGAGTTTAGAAAGGAATGAGGTGGAGATGAGAAAAAAAGGAGAAAGGGAAAAATAATATTGGAGGCAAACTTTATTGCAAAGAATCATAGTGATACAACACATCTCAAAATAAGGTGAAAGTTTGCTGACTCTAGACAACCCAATGAGTATTAACAGATTCAAACAGGTTGCACATGAGTTGAACTGGTCAAGAGATATGCAAAAGTGTTTCTGGTAGACAGCTGCTTATGTAATAAAGCTGGATGAAATAAAATGCAGAAGCTCATTTTGAAGGGAATATATTAATTGAACCCATCTACCTTTTTCAGTCTGGAAAGCTGGTGTGAAATTTCATGGGTTTTGGGTTCTCCTGTGAGAGAACTTCCTTGTTTGATCAGGTCATTTGGTAGCAAGAGCAAAGTTTCTTGCAGTGTTCTGGCTTCAGCTCAGAAGGGCTGAGACACCTGAACATGAAAGCAGAACAGCTGATTTTCCCCACTTGACTCTAGAGGGGGTGGCAGAGAGAGCCCATGTGAATGATATTGTGTATAGGTAAAGGGGCGAAGAGAGAGAAACACTACCACTGCCTGTTCCAGGGCCTGAGTGCTTGAGCAGCTCCCCACATCAACTATATATAAAATGAAACGTACTGGTTGCACCCTTGGCTCTGAAGCAGAAACTTCTGGTTTTGTTTCCATGAAGTACAAGTCCTAAAATCATTTCAGCTTAGGTTTCCATTCTTGGTTTCTAAACTCTGACTGAACTCTGAACTCTCAACTTGAGAGATCTGTATGCTTGGGATGGTTTCGGTTTTATTTTATTTTTAATAAGTTTTATCATTTTAAGCTTAAAGCACGCACTCTAGGACTAAAATGAGCCAGAAATCTATGGATTTGCTCCTCAGTTTTTAGCAATGGACCACATGCGGGTCTTTCAAGAGGGACAGGCTTTAAATAGAGTCACACAAAAAGCCTGTGGAGAAAGGCCACAGGAACCTCCAGGAAACTAAGCGCAATGCAGCAGACTATCAAGATGGGATATGGAGATTAGGTGGGGAGGAGGAGAAGACAGAAAAGGAAAGGAGTAGTGTAATGAACTAGAACATGTTACAGGATCATAGAATCAGGTGATGGGTGGGAAGGGACCTCTTGAGCTCAGCTAGTCTCAGGCCCTGCTCAGAGCAGGATCAGTTAGAGCTGGTTGTCCAGGACCATGTCCAGAACATGTCTGTGAACAGAGACTGCATGGCCTCTCTGGGCAACCTGTGCTCGTGTCTGACTGTCCTCACAGTAAAAAAGTGCTTTTCGGTGAACAGATGGGATTTAATGTGTTTTAATTTCTGCCCATCACCTCCTATCCTGTCCCTCTTCTCCATTCCCTCCCATCAGGTATTTCTACACCTGGATAAGGGCACCCTGAGCCTTGCCTTCTGCAGGCTGAACAGTCCCAGCCCTCTCAGCCTCTCCTCGTACAACATATGATCCAGTTCATTCATCATCTTTGTGGCCCTGTGCTGGACTTGCTCCAGTATGTCTGTGTCTCTTGTATTGGGAAGCCCAGCACTGAAAACAGTACTCCAGGTGCAGCCTCACTAGTGCCGAATAGAGAGGAAGGATTGGGATAGAAAAGATATTAGGAGAATTATGGGGGGAAAGGAGTTACAGACAGGTTAAGCTTAGAGCAAAAACATGTCAAAAAAAAAAGGAAACGATGGAATAGAGCAGTTCCAGGACAAGAGGTATAAAACCTCATGGAGTAAAGGTATGAGATGGCAAGAAAAAGAAAGAATAAGTGAGAATTTTCAGCTGGAAATATTTTGTGGTTTTATCTGTAAAAACTGATTAAAACATTACAACAGAAGCATGCTTCCTGTTATGTACAAGAATTTAAGTAGGTTACAAAAACTGCCATAACCCCAGCTAATGGGTTAAGTCACATGGTCAAAAAAATGCTGAAGTTATGATTCCAAGGGTAACTTTAATTACACTTTCTCTCTTTTATTTATGATATCGTCAACAGTTCACAGAATATTAACAATACTAAGGAAAATGCAAGTGTACACGTGAATGTCTTTGGGGAAGACCTGCAGTTTAGGGAATCTTAATCTTAGTTTTAATCTCCACCTGGCTTTTGAAGATATATCTAAGTCAGTTGCTGTGTATAGAATATAATTAATTACAGCATTAGCTTATCTCTGAAATGAAGAAATGTTTTAAGCAATTATTGGACTAGGAAAAATTTGAGAAACCATCTTGCTTTTAAATACAATCTCAGAATAAGATTTATGTGGGATTGAAAGTGCCCATTACTCTGCAGGATTGGGCCCATTTATAAACATAATGAGCATTTCAGACAATATGATCTCCATAATGTCTTGACTTTACTGCCATGTTTCTAATGTAAACCCTGTTCCAAGAAGATACTGCCAAACTGGAAGTTTATATGATACTGGTTTTGGATCTATAAAACCGGTTTATAATTCCTGTGCTGAAGCTGCCCTAGTAAACTCATTACCCTTGGGAAATACACACACCGTATATTTAAATAAAAGTGTAAGTGATTTTAATCTTTAAATTTCCCCTCCCTCTTCCCTTCCTGTTCTCTCCCTCCTCCTCCTTTTTCGCCTCCACCACCACCTCAAAAAAAAAAAAAAAAAAGAGTTTTGGGAGAAGGTGAGTGTTCAACACCATGAGACAATCATGAAAGGTGTATATTCCCTAATAAAATTCTGTTCTCCACATGACCATAGTTGACAGGAGTACCACAGCACAATTTCTTTTAGTTCATGTCTGTTTAAGGTCTCTGTAAGTAAACAGACTGAAATTATGGTGCTGAGAGAGGTCAGAATAACAATATTTTCTAGTTTAATAGTCTCCATTTTTCTTTTCAGCTGGCTGGAATTCACATTATTGTTAACCACTTTTTAATAAATTCCAAGTTTTGAACACTGTGCGCTTCTATAGAGCTTGCAGCTGGAAATAAACAGACTCACAATGGCTGAAGGTAATTCAGCAATTTTAAGTTTTTACGAGGATAATGAAGTGAGAGTTTGTGGAAAAAATATCTCTGTGAACTATTTGTTTTCCAGAACCTTTTCCTTGTTTGGAGGATAATGTCCGCTCCTTATAGCAGTTACAATTTTTCATTAGATTGCTTGATTATTTTTTTCTGTTAAAAAAACCCGCCATATTTAAAACTTTTCATCTGTTCCCCTACTCCCATTTCTTCACTGTTGATTATAAGGATGGATCACATGACAGCATAAATTATTTTGGCAGCTATTCAGTGAGTGCAGACCCTGGTCTGTGTGCAACAGCTTGCTTTTACTTGTCTTCTGTACTGACTGTTTTTCAGAAGACGGGCACTTCTGTATCTTGTTGTTCTCTGTATATTGTGCCAAGCACTGCCTGTGCTTTTCTGATCAGGTAAAAGATCTTTTAGGCTAAAAATTTCCCTTTGACCTCTTTTAGGAAAAAAGATTCCAGAGTTCTTTTTCTGAGGCTGCATAAAATGAGTGAATTGCTCTACTTTGTGGCTACTGGGATATTGGAGGTACAGCTGAGAACTACGAAAAATAACCCTTCTGTGTGTAGTTGTCTGATGTCCAACAAAGGAAAACAAGAAATTTAGGTGGATTTGCTTACAGACTTCTCTCTTTTCTCTGCTCTTGTGCTTTTCTGTCTCGCTGATTCTATAAATATTCAAGAGATAGCTCTCTTATTAGAAAACAAAATAGGTACAATGGCAGGGAGGCATTAACATTTCAGGCTCTGGGATGTTATGCCTTCATGGACACCAAGCTGTAGCGCTAGGATAATAAGAACCCTCAGGTTCTGGACTTTTGCAAATAGGGAGGGGTCTAAGGGAGTAACCAGAAGAAAAAAGAGCTTGCACTCCAGTCTTTCAGATGCTGTAGTTTCCCATATTAATGCTGATTCACACTGTACTTGATAAACTTTTGTTTGATTTTTTTATGCCCAGCAATTATGAGCTATCTCAGGAACCTAGCAGAAATCTTTGTATTTTTCTCCCTTGGAAGGAAGATCTCTAACAGATTTTTCTGACCCTCCTTGCATCATCTAACAGAAAGGCAGGGTTACAGTATAGAGTGGCACTTTCCATAGTGTCTGTTTTATTCGAGAGTCTCAAATTATTTTATTAACACTAGCAAAAAGATGCCAGAGATTTATGTAAATATTATGCTTATTTTACTGGTAACAAAGCTTTGGTAAAAACACAGCTTGCTGAAGGCCAGTAAATAGCTTTGGACTGAGACTAGAAACTAAATGCCCAAATCTATTGAAATGGAGCTAAGGGTTCATGAATTCTTGCCTGTGATGATAAAAGTTGCATTAAGAAGAACCAAAGCTACTTCAATAGCTGGGAAAGCCCCTTTCTTTTTCTGAGCCATTCTTGTAGTCCCTCATGACCACCTTCCTTCTTCTTCAGACTTCTCATCAGTAAGAGAGGTTTCCAGCAGTGATTAAGTTTGGGACATTGTTTGGTGGTGAAGCATTAGGGAATATCCTTCAGAGGTTATTTTAACTGCACTTTCATTGCATCGTTATGCCTATCCCTGGGAACTCTACGGTGCCACTCATGAACCCTGTCATTGAACCCACATGGCAAGACCAGCACTGCTTTCATGGTGACCCTTGAGGTTGCCTGTGTACTGTGAAATTGGAGCAGGGTACAAGAGCTACCCATTTAAGTAAGCGCTGCCTGGCTCCAGCCAAGGTCCTGCTGGCTGGGCAGCTGCATCAGCCCGTACCGTACCTCAGCTAACTAGTGTCCCTGAGAATCGTGCGAGCATGCTCAGAGCTAACCTGGGGTCTCTGACATGATGCCAAATTGCGTTGTAAAGAAGTGCTTCTAGTCCTTCACCTTAGCCACTAAACAACCCTGATTCAGAAGGTATTTGCAGGTGTGTATGTAGGGGCTTAGCAGCTTAGGACTCATTGCTGCTGTCTTTTATACTGAGCTTTTTACTTATGACGCTTACCGCAATTGCAGGAGATGGTGAGACACTTGCAGTACTGCCAACGTCAAATTAAAAAAAAAAAAAACACCAGGCGGTAGACTCTCCCAACTTCCCAAAAAAACATATGATGAGTGCATACTGAGGTTTTAAAATTTGTTTTGGTGTCTTTGAGGAGTTGAAGTAGATTTGCCATATATTTTCAGCTTCTTTCTGCAGTTATAAAGGTTAGAGACTCACTTTTATACATCTGAAAGCTGAGATTTCTGTGCAGCTGCTTGATTCTGGGAGCTGCAGACTTTGAAAGAAGATGAAAGGTTTGATTTTATAAATTACAGGAACTGGTGATCTGCACTTAGGTTTACTCTCAGTTTGGTATTTTTCCATAAAATGTTGCTGCTGCATGACTGGGATATGATAGGTTGCAAACAAAACTTTTTGAGCAGCTGAGAATCAAAAAATAAAATAGCTGTCAGTGTGAAATGAAGCAATTTTACACCATGTCTGTACATGCACATACCACACGTTTCCCCAGAAATACTGATTCTTTGAGCTCTATTTAGACAGGCAGCTATGTTTATAGTTGATTCTGTCCTGAAAATTACCAGCTATGTTCTGCTAGATTTAACCGGCTCTGGAGAAATTAAAGGAATACCGTAACAAAATTGCCAGACTGAGCAACTCCAGTGCTGAATAGAAAAGTTAGGCCATTATGTCAGTGGAAACACATTTTGAAACTCAGTGCTTACCTTTAAACGCAGTGCTGAAATTAAGTTTGCTTGGTCTTTTTTTAAACTGTTGGGCTTCCCATAGGGGACCGGGATTTGGGTCTTCCTGTTTGAATGGTTGGAAGTATGTCTGTTTTCCTCCCCTTTCACCCCCCTCTGAAGTCCGGATACAGTTTAAATGTGCTTTGCTGGAAAAAAATTCCCCTATTCTGGACCCCTTTTCTTGTGTGGATTCACTTAGTCTACAAGCTGAACAATGGCAGTGATGGTAGAGAAATTTATTCTGCTTTCAGCTATAAAATTTATTTGGACTGAGGGGAAAAATATTGACCCTCAGTTATTCAAGAATAAGTGCAGAATGCTAACTTTTCAAGCTTTGCTTCCCTCTTAACCATACAATGACTTTTAGCACAGAAATGGAGGTTGCAAGGTGTGTACCTTAAGTTCTGGAAACCAGATTTTGTTCAGACAAGCACTTGAAATTTGAGAAGCTCTCCTGAAATTTATCCAAACCTCTCAATTCCTCAAAACTGTTCTCACAGTATTGCTATTGCAGGCTCTGCTTGCTAGTTTTTTTGGCATTTTTTCTGCTACTTAAGGTGGTAGTTCAGTCTGTTACATGATATTTTCTCATGTCTGCTTATGATTCTAAAGAAGAATAAAAGAAAGCTGAGAAAGCTTACCAGAATTGTAAGAAGTTGGGTTCTCAACTGACCAAAACAGTTGTTGATTTGAGCTAGTTTGATGACTGTGACAGCTGCTTCTTCACCTTTTTCTTCTCTCCTGTACCATATTCCTCTAAGGAAAATGCTGCTCTGAAATGTTATTAAGCATGATGAGATGTAGTGAACTCAGGCCACTGGGTCCAGACAGCTGGTCACACATAACCGTGATCAATATTTTCTGTGTATGGAATTATGTTTCATACCTCAAGGAATTAAAAGTATATAGTAAATAATTGGAGCAAGATAGCAAAATGGTGGGCAAAACTTTTTTTTAATATCTTCGTTTCCTAGTTCCCATTGTGTTGTAGGACAACGGATGTTACATTCATACCAGCATCTATCAAGTCCTTTGTCAGCAGAACGCAATACAATAGCCTCACACGTGCAGGCTGTGTCAGGTCAGATGGAGATGACTCATTTTCTTTAAACAAAAAGTCTCTTAGTTCTCAGTAAAGGTGCAAGAGATTTTTTTTCTGGAAAAAAAAAAAAAGAAAAAAGATTGAAAGTACTCTCTTTTTAAGCCTCCTTTTCCTCCACCATACACAAACCCTCTGGGATTTTTAACATCCTTAGCTTTACAGTTTGCATAACGTGAGCCAGTTAGTCTGCTGGAGCCAATCTCCATTGACCATGAACAGGTGGGAATGAGGCAGATATCAAGCTTGCTATGATACCCCAAAACCTCAGCTGGTGTCTTGTCAGCTTGGATGGGCAACCTCAAGCTCAGCAACCTCAGCAACCTCGAGGCCACCCTAAGTTCTGTCAGCTACTAATGCCTCCCAAGAAGTCATCAGCCTGATTGAGCTGCTCTCCCCTTCCTGCAACAGCATCTAGACAGAAGTTTTGATGGGAGGTGGTATTACAGCTGGCAGCCACAACAGGAGTGGAGTGGGCCCTGGATTTGGGGCTATGCCCTTCATTTCCTTGTTTTGAAACTATTTTCGGTGAGTGTTGCCTAAATGGATCAGTGATCCTTCACAGGTATGACAGTTCTGATATGATAGAGGAAGGGCATCCTGAGTATTGTTATTTTAGAGCTTGGACAAAGTACTAATTTCCGCTTCTTTTGGAATGAGTTGGAGATCGTAGATACGATTTTGCTGACAAATATAGCTGGGTTTCATTTCAGAACTGTCATCAGAAGAGGTTTTTCTCTATTAATTAGCTACACAAGTTTCACCATGTTTCTTGCACATAGCATAACTCAGAAGCAGGAGTGACAGAGAGCTGGAAGCATTTCTGTGGCAACAGGATTCAGGAAATGGAAAGAAAAAAAAATAATTCACCTTTAAATCCTGAATTTTCCCTACAGCAGAGTGCAATCCACATCTTTCCTCTACATTAAATATGTGAAACATAAGTGAAACCTGTTTGTTTTTAATAGACCTCTGAAGCCATAACAGGCATTTATAAAATTTTGGAAAAGTTCCAGGGCTGTTACTGACACTGCAATGTGTGATGAGTTCATACTGTTAATATCTCCTGTAAGTTCAATTATAATGCAGTCATTTCACGTGATATTTAGAATAAAAACTGTGATATCAATTATAATGCAGTTGTTTCATCTGATATTTAGCATAAGAATTGTGATATTTGCTATTTTCTTCAAGCTTGACCTATACTGATGTAAAAATCTTAGTTTTCACTTTTATCTGTTAGAAGAATAGTTTGTTCTCACACTTACGGCAAAAAGCTTGACTTGAGACTTAAAAAAAAAAAAAGGCAAATTAACCTCCTGCCTTGTCTGAAGTTCAGTCTATTACTTATTAAGAAATCACACAACTGAAAATTTGCAAAGGACACAGTGCAAGGCAAGGCAATGCAAGGCAAGGTATGGATGAGGTGCTAAACTGCTGCTGGTCCTCTGCAGATTTACAACAGCTTATGGTCAATCCTGATTGCATCAACATATAGGCATGATCCCATGGAGGTCCTGCTGTGGATGGGATGGTTGTGTTCATGCATATTCTGTGCCTGATAATTGAACTATTCCTAACATGTATTTTCCTAGCATATTTTATACCTACAGGTTTATTTACTATTTGTTGTGATAGGTGACCCTGTTATGGAGCTAAGGAGCTATCAGTCTTCCCGATGAACAGTTTTCTCATAGCCTCTTGATTAACTCTAAAACAGAAAAGCTCCATCTAAAGCCAGAGGTTGTTCTAACCAATTTAGTGAAAGAAACCAAAGTGTACGTGCTCATAGCAGTGACTGCATTTTTGGTCAGCAGTATTGACCAGGAAGACCTGCAGCAGCAGAGCACCTTCTTTCCAGTTGTAATGACTGCTTCAGCAACTAGCCAGGGAATTTGTTACTGGATGGATTTAACTACGCATTCCTTAAGGTTAACCACAGACAGCATATTTACCTAACTGCAGGATCTATGAGGTCTGTAATCTGGAAGCAAATGGAGCATTTACAGTACTCCAGGAAGATGACACGGAGGCCAGGGAAACCCACTGTGATTTTGGTTTCCAGGCAAGATGTGAGTTCCCATTTCTTTGTTGATTTGAATAGTACTTGGATACTGAAATTTGAATATTGATGTACACAAGAACAATTGTACCTGCACCTTAGCTGATGCTCTCCTGCAATGACTGTGGACATGGAGAAGTAAAATAGGGTCTTTGAATGGTGTTCACTGTCATTACATTTAAGGAGGCATGCCACTTGCAGCTTGTGTCAATGTAAATGATGCTCTGTCAACACCCTTTACCAATCTGAACTGGTAATCACTGAAACCCTTGGAAGACACATGCAGATCCATCTGGAAATAACCACCACTTCTGCCTTGTGCTTATATACTTATAGCTTATATACTTATATACTTATAGCTTATATACTTATATACTCATAGCTTGCTTGTTTTCAGGGTGCACTTTGGGTTTATGGTTTCAGCATATATTCCCTTCACTTCAGGACAGAGTCTAGATGTAGTGCTTGCTAAAGTAGACGCGCAAGTTTGGAGATAAAGATACCTATTTGGCTGTTCTTTCTGGCCTATCACTGAGACTGTTAAACAATTTTTAAGATTCTCTGCTAACCATGTTAAGCAAATGTCCTGTCCTGAACTCCTGTAGTGTACTGATGCTTGCTCTACCTGCGGTGTATTTTGTCTAAATGACAGCTTAAAAGAGTACTGCTTGTAATTCAAGGAATATTCCAATTTCACTGCTGCAGTCTAGGTTCTGCCTTTTGCTTGTCCCATATGTTTGCCATGCGTCTTTTTGTTATGTTGTGATCCAACTTTCTGTGCATTGTATTAGTCTTGAACAGTTTTTAACTTTCAATATTAGTGGAGCTGCTTGTGGAGAAAAATGCTATCTATCATGCCGAAGAAGCGCAGAATCTGGACTTTTGACCGAAAATTACTCTGTGCTTTTATTTCTCTATAGCGAACCTTACAAACCCTATGCAGCCGACGAAATTAAACTATCCAGAATAAATGATACCAAGGTCAGTTTTCAGCAAGATGGTTTCCAGAAGCAATGTGTTTAGAAATGCTAATTCTATTTCTATGCATAATTACACAAAATATTTCAGAAGTGAGATGTTTAAAAAAATGCGTGCAACCTTTTCCTTGGAAATGTATGTCAGTGGCTGAGACGGTTACCCAAAACATAAGAAAGATGTTCTTTATTGTGCTGGAAAACAAACGGATTTCTTCTGAGGGACACGGGTGGTGTATGTACCAAGACACAGCATGTCATACTGCCTCTCCTGTTATTTTGTTCTTGTGGTTTGGTCATGGGAAGTAAACCATTCTATAATTCCTACCTTGTTCTTCACTTCTCATGCTGTGAAAAACCTGCAAATATAAGTAATCTGTTTCTCAAAGACACCATGTTTTAGATATTGAAGTGTGTGTGTGTCAGGGTTGATGTCTCACTTTAACTTCCAAACTTGAGAATGAAGGCCTGGGACTTCAGCTGCTTAAAAGTAACAATGAATTAATTTGATGTGCCTAGTTTAGAAACTTGTCCAGATTCACTTCTTACACTGATGCTGGGGCGGGAGGGGCAGCTATGAGTCCCATACGCACGTACTTGAAATTGCTGCTTGTAGCAGATGGCTGCTTGACTGACTGCCACATTGACAAAGAAGTATTGAAAGGTGCTCTTGGTCTGGTCTTGCATCCCTGCTAGTTTGAATGACCATCCAACCCTATGTAGAATGTCGCACCTTGAGTGTTAGTCAAGATTTAAAAGACATATAGATGTTTTTATACATCTTGTGAAAAGGTAAGCCTTAGAGAAAAGGCTACTGAAGGCACTTTGTGGTGCCTAAGAGCAGAACAAGCTTGCTTGTATGTAGGTTCTTTGACTTTAATCAGAGCATAGATAAGGATGGTCCTGTCAGTCAAGACGTTGTTCTGCAGTTTGCAAGATCTGTGTTCAATTCTTTATGCTACTGCAAACATCCTTTGTGAACTTGGACAGGTAGCTTAGTCTGTACAGCTATGATGTCCCTATTTATATATCAGCAACAGCAGTCTTTGGCAAGTCTTTAACCTGTACTAGATCATGAGGTATATCGGACTAAGAGATGTTCAAATCTATGATATGATTTGCAATCTTATTAGGGTCCACTCAGGTAGCTTAGAAAGCTCAATTTTTTTCAACTTAATTTTTTAAAAACATGGGTAGTTTTGGCATTGGAGGGTATCAAAAAAGGTTAAGAATGAGTAGACTATAATGATAGGTATGAGCATCTTGTGAAAAAAAACCCAACTATTTCTCTGGGTGAAGATGAGAAAACTGTCTATGAAAATATCACTACAAAGTTGACCTTAATGTACTTTTAATGTACATTGAGACAGAGGCTGAAATTTTCTTTGCCATCCCTCTGCTTGAAGGAGAATTTTTTAATGTATGCTTGAGTTCAACCAAATTAGTTTTACCTATGTAGAACACAGTAGAAAAGAAACAGCACCCATTTTCTTTGTTTATACAGCAAGATTTGTAGTGTTCTTTTTCAAGGTCTCTAGTGCAAGTGTGTAATAAAACAAAAGAATAAAATTCAGAATGGGAATTGTTTTAATAAATTAGTATCTTCTGAGTGTTCTGCTGGAAAAAGTTTTTGATTTAAATTAATTAGGGCCCACTAAAATTGTGCTTTGTGCATGTGCGGCAAATTCATAACAAAAGCACTGCATATTTGTTGGTAATAAAGGCCATTCACTGCATATGGCCATCTTAGTGTCATATCCTAGCAAAAAGTGCCCAAACAGTGCATTTTTTATGCTCTACAATCAATGTAATGGTTATTCTAGAGACAAAGTTTTGTTGTATCCTGGTGCTCATCCTTGAAACGCTAATGTCCTTATATCATGCTTCTATTTGAAGAGATCCTATAAAGTTTCTCAAACAGCTGGTTAATCAAGAAAGCTATGCTTTGCATTTTGATTGTACTTAGTAATTTAAAGCAGAAGTATCATTGTTGGAATCAGTGAGAACACGAATTCTGAGGATGAGTAGATTCATAAGGTAGAAGAAACAGATTTTATTACTGAGACTGTGGAGGATTAAATTAATAGTTTGTTGGAACAAATTAAATCATGCGGTATGTTTAGCGCTTTTTTTCATGTTATGTACGTTTATTATATGTGCTTGAATCCTTAAGAAATCTCTGGAAGGAACTTCAGCTGAGAACTTATATGATGAAGAAATCTAGAAAAGGGAAGAAGAAAAAGAGTAAGTGCTGTCTAAAGGGATTTTCAGTCGATACTTATGCCATAATCGACCGTGATAAGTTACCCCTTAGCTGCTTTTTCTTAACATCCATAGGGAAATTAATATACTTTTCACCCAGGAGAATGCCAACTTTTTGTCTGATGATCAAGAGCAGAAAGAAGGACATTGATAATAGTAATGACAGAAAGCTTTCAGACCGAGAAAGCTACTTATTCAACAAAGTCTAATGCAGCCTGAAAGAATGTGCTGTCATGCACACTAAACAGGAGTGTGGAAACAAGAGACTGTCCTCTCCCAAAACTCAGTATGTTAAGAGTTAAGCATGATTTATTTAATCATTTTAGTGATTTTAGTGGAAATACTCTTGATCCGTAGTGGAGTAAAATGAAAGAAGAACCAGTCTCATGAATTAATGCCTTTCTTGCTCTTGTTTCTCCCTGTGTGTACACAGCTCCAGTAGAATTTTGGGCCCCATCCTGGATTCTGTGATAACTCCTTGTGTAAGTCTAAGCTGGTAGAGGGCTCTAGGACAGTAAAAGGAGAGGTACTGGTAGAGGAGAATGGGAGCCAACTCTGGAAGGAAGCCCTCTCTCAAAATCCCAGCAGCAGGACTGAGGTAGCATGGTGGGAGTTTACTGTGGGGCTGACAAAGTAGCACATGCATGGCTGACAGAAGGGCTTGGATCCAAGCTGGGAGGCAGTGTACAGGGGATAACAATAGAGTACAAGATTGGGTGGCCCTTGAACATGAAGCTTTATGATGTGGTTAAATGAAGCAGGGAAAAAGACTGGGGTAGAACAATCTTCAACCTGACGAGTAATTGCCACAGAGGAAGGTGTGATGTGGCATGGTTATGCCTAACAATATACCTGCCGCAACCAGGCTTCATCCTGATGCAGAAAACTGTTGGATTCATGGTTTGTCTATCAAAAATAATAATGCTGCTTATATGTGGCACTTGAAATAAGATAGCTTTGTTATTATTCAACACAGACACTTACTACTTCTTGAATCTTCCACGGGCTTAGTAAATGGAAGGGGTTATGACCCGCAGTGAGCAGGCAGTATAAATTTTATAACCACAGACTCCATGGGGAAGGTTATACTTACTGGTTTGATAGGGGTGTGTGCAAAGTAATTTCATCATGTGCTACAAAGCAAACCACTGAAATGAACCAGCTTTTGTCAAAGATTTTGCATCTACACAGTAAGAAGCATCATCTGAGGACTCTCACCACAAGCTCAGGAGCTGCGTTTGTGCTCAGGCTTTTGCCTTTTGTCCTTGCCTGAGCTCTGTTGTCAAAGATTTCTTCAAGGTCATATGCTGCCATATGTGAAACTAGTATTCATATTTAACTAATGTCAACTTTCATGGATCTGTGATTAAGAAGCTTTATAAAAAGTTCCCTCTTGCCTTCCCCCCCACCGCCCCTCGTTAAGGGAACTTTGCCAAAACCTTCATGACAGCATATTTAACAAATAATAACACAAACTACAGAAAATATATGTGTGCAGGAGAACTATTTTTAGCTTTCCCTGGGGCTAAGATATCTTAAGTTTTATAGGTGAGGGTAGTATACTGCTAGTGAGGATTTAAGATTTATGAAGGACCATATCCTAACAGAAATGAGTACATCTGAACTATGCCTGAAGAGTTTGATCTGGTGCACATTTATGTTAAGAGTGCACTTACTGTGCACTTATTGTGTGTGCAATAGAGACTCACAGGGCACTTTCACTCTTAGAATGTGTAGATGTACCTGTAGGTGTCCCTTCAAACTGAAGCCTGGTGCAATGTGCTGTTGACTTAAGATAACGGTTATGTGGGCTGTAAAAGGCTCATCTGTCCCATTTATCTCTCTGTATCTGGACTTTGCAGAATAATGGACACTACAGCTTTTTTTTTCTTGCATAGGTTTTTGGATTTGTTTATTAGAAAGTGAAACCTTCTTACATAAATAATGTATCCATTCCTTTCTACTCAATGACATTAGTAGATGCTCTGTTTATGAGCATTAAGGGTATTGCATAGGCTGGCTGAAGCCAGAACATCAACACTAAGGTCCTTTTGTCCTTGAACTTTGTACTTACCTTGTCCTATTGTGTTTTTATTTGCCCTCCATAACAGTTTGATTTGAGAGATGGAGATCTAGCCTTAAATTTGGATGTCCTATACTTTCCCAGTGCAAGCCAGTTCTTGACACTCTTAAAAAAATATTGGATTCCCCACCTCCAACACTTTGTATTTAAGGTTATTTTTATTTGAACTGTCTTGTTAACCTTGGGAGACATCAGTGGAGATGAAAACCATTCAAGAAATAATAGCTTGACAACTTGCTCCCCTGTGGACAGCCCTTCAGAGTCTGTCTGGAAAAGCTCGTATTCAAAGCACAGAAACTGAGTGGTTCCTTTTCTTTGAGTTCATTTGGAATTTTCTTTTTAGGGACAGCTTTAGCAAAGGGAGTTGCAAACAATTGACAAAACAGCCAAAATAGGGGTCATTGCCACACTAATTAAAACAGAACTCATTTGATTAAGCTGGGTCTCCTCCTGCAAAAAGGGAAGAACTAATGCAGGGCCTCTTCCCCCCAGCACCCTTTAATCTTCAGGGAATTTTTAAATATAATGAAAAAAAAGTGCCACTTTGTTTATTACACTGTGCTTGCCAAACTTGAGTCCTGTAGAACCTGCCAAATGTTAACTTTAAATTTAGCAAGCTGAGCCGCTTTCCAAATGTTGTCATACTCTCAGAGGGGAGCATGGGCTGTGAATTGTCCTGCATGGGAGATATTAGCAATCTGCTACTACAGTTTTTCAGAAGAAGAAGGATTCTAAGGAATATATGATGAAACTGGAGTATTATGTCACTAACTTTTGGGAAGAAAATACGTTCTCATTTCACTTATAAAGTGTTTTAAAAGAAGAATAAGATCACTGCAGTCTTTTCTTTTTTCCCCTCTTCCATTCTTACCCACACGAAAGGAACAGATATATAGCACAGTAATAATTCAAGAAAGTATATCAAACAAATCAGAAACGTATAAACTTGCCTGTGGAACATCTCCTTCCATTTCAATAGCATATAATATTACAAAGTGCAGGTGAGATTATTCAATTTTTCTCTCCCTGTCGTTCTCTGCTGTGATTTACTAGTGTTCATGTTTACATCTAATTAATGAACACTCCTGCTGCTGTGGGTTATTTTAATAGAGCACATTTTGTTATTTTATGTGATTTATTTTTAAAGATTTATTATTTTAGCTCTGCTCCTGGTGACTGAGGAGAAGCATAACTCAGCACAAAAAAAAAGCAAAGAGAGCCAGGGGCAAGAGTAGTAATGAAGAGAAATCTTAGCCCAAGCTTTCTTCTTGAATATGAACAAAACCTACACCTGCATAATAGTAAAAAAGCCATGCTTGTAAGAAATTCAGGCAAAACCTTTTCAAATTAAATGTTCCATGACAAGCCTGGGTGAGAGAGGAGGTTAGACTTGAGATCTGCATTCAAAAGCTGCATCAGCTTTGGTCTTTGGTCAGCTCCAGATTATGTTTTGAAGAGTCTGTTATGGATGTGGCTTATATATGTGAAAAACTGGGAAGCTGTAGTGCTCTTATGCATTAGCCTGAATTCGATCATTGACTTGGCCTCCCTTCTTCAGTCTGATCCTCTGGTCAATACAACGGAGCAATGTTTTCACCTCCCGCTTCTAATGAATAGTGCAAATCTGGTTTCCCTGGTCAAGATATAACAAGTTTCACCCTGAGAACCCAGGTTTGAAACACATATTCAGTTCACAGTAGAGAGAACTCTTTTCCATGCCACGGTGACTAAGGAAACTGCTGTGAACACAGAATCAACTGCTGTTGCTAATAAAATTTTCATGTTACAGAAGAACTTACGACTTAGGCATTTTGGAACTTAGGTGCTTGTGCTCAAATGATTGCAATTGTTAGATAAATGAGGACTTATGTGTGTTTCCTGTATATGTGTTATCCCTGTTTATTTTTAATGAAGACTAGTTGAATGTGCACTTGGGGAATTCGAGGCAGGTGACAAATTTCTTGTCTTAGCATGTCTTGTTTAATCAAAAGACATTTTGCTGGAGTGGAGATAATGTGTGAGTAGAAATAAAGGGCTCTTTTTGTATTCTCCTATTAATGGACAAGATGATACAAGGATTCCAGGATGCAGCTGTTGGAAGCAAGGTAAGCTATACTGCATAAATTCTGCTGGTGTTTTAGAGTGACGTTTATGTTGCAAAGGAGATCTGACTAGACATGTCAATACAGTAACCCCCTCATATTTCATAGAATAATAGAATCATAGAATGGTTTGGGTTGGAAGTTCCAACCACCCTGCCATGGGTAGGGACACCTCCCACGAGACCAGATTGCTCAAAGACCCAACCAGCCTCGCCTCGAACACTTCCAGGGGTGGGCCATCCACAACTTTTTTGGGCAACCTGTTCCAATGTCTCACCACCCTCACAGTAAATAATTTCTTCCTAATATCTAATATAAATCTCTCTTCTCTCAGTTTAAAACCATTACCCCTTGTTCTATCGCTACACTCCCTGATAAAGAGTCCCTCCCCATCCTTCCTGTAGGCCCCCTTTAGGTAATGGAAGGCTGCTATGAGATCTCCCTGGAGCCTTCTCTTACTGTGCTTCTAGTTACTGAAAAAGCAGATTACTCCTTGGTGCTGTTCATATACAGCAGGAACTAGAATTCAAGATCAATTGCTTCTAGCAGACTAGTCTGTTGTAGGGTATTTGGAGTAACAGATGGCAATGAATGAAAGGCCAGCACCTGTGCCATTTACTTGCCATAGTTAGATGTACTG
The DNA here is from genome assembly GCA_013398915.1 of Dromas ardeola. Lineage (NCBI taxonomy): Eukaryota > Metazoa > Chordata > Aves > Charadriiformes > Dromadidae > Dromas > Dromas ardeola. The sequence goes on from VYZM01013516.1 coordinate 126,755, forward strand.
AAAACCAAGACAGCATACTGCATTACAGTAAGCATGAGGGAGCTACTTCTTTTTTTTCCTGGAAGGCTGAGCAACTCAGTACTTTGATGCGACTGCAGTACCCACCAGCATTTTCAGGGTCCACTCTGGCCACAAGGTGTGTGAACAAAGTCATCCCTGTGGCCTTATATAGGGACCTCATTAGTACACAGTAGCAAGGGAAGGTGAAGCACAGGAGAAGCTCTGAGAGACAGACTGATTTAATATTTGGGTTTGTTTAAAACATTCCTTTATCCTAGATCAATCTTTTGTGAAACTCATTCCAAAAGCACATGCAGGTATATGTAGCCCATTCAGCAAGAAATTATCACCAGCTCAAGTAATAATAATAGAAAAGCAGTAGAAATTAAAGTTTCTCCACTCCCCAGAGATGCAGAAAGGAAATTCTGCTTCTCAGTAAAACCTCTATGTGCATGTATCACCTTATGGTTTCCACACACTGGTGTCTGGACTAGGAAGAAATGCTTGTTTTTGTAGATACCTCAATAGATAGGCAATGTATGACATTCATCTACAGGGATTGTGGAAAATTGACTATTCAATGATACCAATAACACTGGGAAGTTTAACTTTGGAAAAACTTGCATCTTGCATATGTCAGCTTTTGTCAAATAATTGCTGAACGGGATGTTGGTCAAAAATCACTAAAGATAAAAATTCTTAGGTATGTACCTTGACCTAATACTCTAGAGATGTATTTCAATGTGTAGTATTTGGATTCTAATCCTGGAGAAAATGTCTGCACAGTGTCTTTTCATTACTTTTGGTGAGGAGATACACTTTGAAAATGACAAATTTGGTGTTCCTTAGCAAGTGTTTTTGGTGACAGAAGGATGAACAACAGAGAAAAATAATGTCTTTATATTTCATGGAAAAAGGTAAATTATTCTGGGAAAAAAACTTGACTTATTTTTATCTTTCAGCCCTAAACATTGACTAACCTTGGGAATACGGCAGTTTGCTTATGCCATTTATACTCTTAGACTGCTTGCATAAGCTCTTGAAAATTTTTGTTTAAGAAAAAGATTTCCTTTCTCCTTAACACAGTAAGATTTCAGTATCCTTCTCCCAGCTTTTCTCTGCAGTCTCCTGAGATGGAAAATGACTGTTCAGACAAAAATTCAGTTACTACTGTGATCTGTAGTTTTCGAGTCCTTTGAGAGGCAGGTCCAAAGTCTGACCTTTCTGTTGACTTCACAGAGATGTACATCAGGGCTAGCGCATGCTATACCTTATGTTGTCTATTATCCATACGGAGGTTTCCCCTATGGCTGTTTTCAGTCTGGAGGTTGAATGGATTGCTAGCTTTGCACTATCTTGCCAACTTATCATTTTCTTTTACTACTTTAGATCTACTCTCGTGGAAAATCCACACTGACTTTCATGGATCAGGTTCAAATGCAGAACTTCTAAGCTCTGCAATCCACTTCCTCTCCATTGGTGAGACTGGCAAGGAAAAGAAATGTTAAAATGTAGGGTAACGTATTTAATGCAGCTTTCAAGAGGAAGCTCATATCTATTTGTATTTTCTGTTAAAGACTTGGGAAGCTTTTTAGGGATTGCCTACAATACTTCTTACTGTTTTTCTTGGCAAATGTCAAACAGGCTTCACAGGTTTCCCAGCCTTTAACTCTTGTTGATCTTTGTTATCTCAATGGTATGGACAGAGTCAAGTGAGCTTAAGACCTGTTCTAATAAAGTCAGAGGAATTGTTGTAGGGAGAAGCAGCACTTGTCTCCACAGGCAAAGCAATGACTTGGTGGTATTCAACTGAACAGCCATGTAGTCATACTAGTAATAGCAATGACGATGACAATGACGATGACGATGACGATGATGATGATGATGATGATAATAATAATAATAATAATAATAATAACATGAACTGCTCTATTGTCTGGCAGGCCTGGCTAAGATCAAGACCCCATTTTATTAGTCGTCCAAACAGTGAATTTCTTTTCCTCATGTCTTTATAGTTTAACTAGGAAAGACAGACTCAGGGTGGGAGACCAAGTCTGTTATCCCCCTCTGGTACAAATGGGCAACTGGGATGAAAAGAGATCAAGAAAAGCATACAAGACCACACAGGACTTCTGTGGCATTGGACTGAGAACTTCATTTGAGTCTCCTTAAGCCCGAGTCATCCCTTAACTGCAAGTATGCTCTGTATCCCACTGCAAAAAGTAACAGAAATGTAATGTGGGTACATCTTAGTAGAGGATTCTTGTGGGACAGACTCTTCTGTATCTCTTAGATATAAGCTAGAGAGTCTTGTCTCGATAATTGGGCCAATCCATCTCTGTAGACTTAAAAGTACAAAATAAAACAAAAAAGAAAGCTTAAGCACTGAGTTCTTGATTTATTCAATTTATTTGACATGAGAAAGAAATTCCTACTTTTTCCTCAGCAAATTGGATAAACACTGTTTGTACTTTGCATACTGGACAAGGATTTTGCTTTGTTGAAACTATCTATGTCAGTGTTTGTGCATTTATAGCTACTACCCATGCTTTAATATATATTTAATCTTTATGTATATAATTTGTTTTCCTAAAGAGATTGCTTGGGAATTTGCATATATAAAGTAGTGTTTTATTTTCTTGTTTAATTCTGCTTATATTTTTCATTTTGCCAGTCTCTGTAAATGCTTCTCTTGCTGTCTGTATCTGTGTTTCTGCTGAATAAGCACTTAAGGGCAAACATGCAGCACTGTCTGCCTATGATTGATAGAAAACAAAGCTTCCAGGCAATGCAGACATTTCATTGACCTCCAATGACTGCAGGTGCAGAATTATAGTTCTTGTTTCAGTACACTGTCAGTGTTTATTTAGGTGCAGTGACTTATTTAGGTGCAGATATTCAATGACTTGTGATTTTAGTACACCTATCTCTAAATCATATTTCTTCCTAGCACAATGTACAAAGAGAAAGAGCAGAAAAGTTTAATGTTTAATGTAATTCTTTGTGTGCCACTTAAGTTCTTTTGACCTGGGATATTGTAAATATTTCCCCAAGTCCAGGGAATTACCTCCAAAGATCACTGTAAATCAATTTCCTTCTAGTCTGATTCATCCCAGGAAAGATCAGATAGCCTGATGGGAGTCTGAAGCATCTTGTTCCCAAGAGTATTATACATGGGCCGCTTTAGAGCGTTCAGCTGGGACTCTGATGTACGGCTTCACTTGGTCGTGAGTGAACCCTCTCTTAATTAAAACCCATATTGGTTAGGAAATATTACATCCAGGTTCTCAACTAAATCTACAGTCAAAATACTGAGGAGAGAGAAAGAGTGAAGGGGACTATCACTCAGCAAAGGAAAGCAGTAAGCAGGGGAAAAAAACATTCATAAAACTGACATTCAACTTTTGAGGAAATTTCAAAAGGCAGATATGCTTTGTGAGAGTTGTTGCAGTTGTATTTAATTCCAGTACACTGTAAGCTTCTGTCCTTCCCTTGGATGAATAAATTTATCTGTTTTCTAGTTAAATGAAGATTGTGAAGGTGTGTCTTTTAGGAATAAGTTAATGTTCTGTATAATCATCTAGCCTCAGCCCAAACACATGCGCAAACCTGTTGCAATTAATCAAAGAGTTCTAGGGAAGTCTAATGGTGTGTGTTGGGCTGGAGGCCAGCCTGGATGAACCCAATGATCCCTCCTGACCTTGCAGTCTATGGAATCATTGCTGAATAAGGATGTGACTGTTAAACAAGTTGATTCCCTGGCTCGACATTAATCTTTATAGAGGTCTAGTTGAATGTAACTGAAAAGTAGTGAATGCTAGATGAAAGAAAAATTTAACATTTTCTGCTTTTCTGGATGGAGGGCTGCCAGTATAATGGAAACCAACGTTTCCTTTATCTCATAACAGGCAAGCAGGATTTGAATCTGTGCTCTTTCATGTCAGCAGTAATAAAGGGGTAGAAAGGTAGAACAATATCTCTTCTTTGTGACAGCTGTATAAGCCTGCTATACACAGTAAAATAAAGATATAAACTGATATTTGTACAACAGAGACAGATGCTGAAAGCATGAGACCCTTTTTTTTTTCAGGTAGACAGTGGCATCTGCAGTGGTCAGCAACCATGTTGACATTCCCACAACACCATGTTAAAAAGAACCTAGGGTTAGTTTTTTCCCCAACCCTTTTAGCAGGACTGAACTTCTAGCATTAGAAATCCATACTTCTTGTCTGCAGAAATATAAAGTGGCTGTGTTCCCCATAGCACATACACGTCTCCTTTGAAGAGCATGCAGTTTTGAGCACCTGAGGAGTATAGTGGCCCCTTGCAAACACCCTGTATACAGGTCATCTCCAGAGAGGAACACACGCCTTTCTGTTCCTTTGATTATTAAAACATCAGTACATTTCCTTTGCTTAAAAGAAAACAAAACTCTGATTTACCTACAGGAAGCTGATTCCCAAAGACAGCTGAGATGGTGGGAGAAACTAGAACAGGCAGAAGAAAGAAAACTTTATTTGCTATGGATTTTTTTTAGATTGTTAGGAGTTATGCTTTTGCAGTAACTTAATTCATACCTTTTCTTCAATTTTCCAAATTTCTGGAAATCACACTACTTGTTAGTATTTTAGCTGTACCACATGGAAGAAAAGTGTCTTCCTCAACTTACTATATTTTTAATTACAGGACAGTATCTATTTTCTCTTGCACTAATAACAGATTTCCTACTTTTAAATTTTAAAATATCTGTCCTATGTAAATATCCCATAGGAAATTAGAATTCCAATCTGTAATGCACTGTGCAGACACTTAAGCATGAATCATTGTCCTGAAGTCTAAATAAACAAAAGACTAAATTTATGGTCTAAATTAAAGAGAAAATAAATAACATCTGACAAAGAATTGTTCCTACGTTGCAGATGGGAAATGGAGTCAATGCAAGATTAAGTGATTTGACGTCACCAGGGTCACGCAGGCAACCTGTGGCAGCTATTGGCATTGAATTGCTGCCTCCTGACCGCCAAGCTTAATGGCAGAACCATCTCTCTTTCTGTGATACCTGCCCTCCTCTTAACTCTTCCACATTTTGATCTGGTGGGTGGATGTCACAGGGTGGCAGAATGCCTGCTTTATCAAGCACTTTTCATTAAGAACATGTGTTGAAGCGAGAGTACTTCCTGTACTTTCCCCTTCAACGAAACTTCATCTACATACCTCCCACACAGCTGTTCTAGAAGTCACAGTTTAGCACCAAATGGCCTCCTCATTTCTTCTCCCCACCATTTTGCTAGACACGAATGTTTTCCTTTCTGTGGTAGCAGCACTAACATTCAGACTGTCCATTGCATGGCAGATGCTAGGACTGTAAGGAAGAGTTCCTCTGCACAACAGTGGGTTTTTTTGTTTGTCTTTATAAAGCATGGAGAGCAGGTCACCTCCATGACAGTATTTAGTTGGTACACAGAGTAATCTTGGGCTTTTTTCACAAGAAGCAGAAGAAAGTGGTAAATCCTGCTGGACAGCAAAAAAGCTAGGCTGTGTTTAATGCGTTTCAGGTAGCTACTTTCTTATGAAATGCGATCAGCTCCCTGTCGCAAAACAAGGCATGCCTGATGGAGTCCTACATGCTAGTCTACCAAACTCTGGGCTGTTGAATACATTGTCAAATGAATCATGCCTGCAAGTTAACAGAAGTAGTCTTTGCTGTAAGCACAATTGCTCAACACCATCCCTCCTGAGCTGCAATATGAGAAGATTTTTCGGGGAGTTACGTCAAAGGTTTAGAGAGCAGAGCCCTGTCACTGGTGGAAATATTATACTTCAGCTCTATAAGGAAGTTACAGGAAGATTGGAAAGAGGAATGCAATGCTAAACAACGTTATCATCAGCGCACTGAAGGAATGCTTTCACTTCCCATACTGTTACAGAGGGGGGTGACCTCAGCCTGTATGCAGCAGTGCGCAGCACAGAGCTGCAATAGCTAAACTTTTTTGACCTTTTGTCTGCAGTAAAATTGTGTCCTTCACCGCAGCTGAGAAAGATGGAAGTTCTTTTCCCATCTGCCTATTCTGTCTGGCAGAGTTTATGCTGTTGTGCTATGCAGGCTGTTTATACTCTTATGCTTTTCAGTTTGTACTAAAAGTGTCCAAATAAATCCAATAAGCAAGAGGAAAAAAGGTAACTTATTTTTTAATGCACACCTGCTTTCTAGCACTGTCCATGTAATTGTCCTGTACACTGTCCTGTACATGATCAAAGCACAGACCATGTGAATGCACAAAGGATGCAATAGGCATTCCCCCTGTACTTGCTGGGAACCAGGTTCCCAGGGAGCACTGATATCAGTCTGGACAGTTCGATGTAATCCTACCAATGTAGCTGAAGCTATCTGGGCTCAAGGATTTATTAGTTGTGAACGTTCATTTTTGTTTTTACTGGGCTAGTGCCAGTAAATAAGTCACCAAAACCACTAGCTGAGTGTCATTTGATAGGAAAAGGCTGGGATCACAAGTAAGCCTTCTGTCTTTTAACAAAAAAAAAAAAAGTGCTGAGGTAAGCAGTGTCAAACCCAGCTGCATCAACATGACGGTGGGAAGACAAATGAGAGCTTTCACTGCTGGATACAGGGGATAGAGACCCCACGGCTCTGAAAAACCTCTTCATATCCCAGAAACAGCTGTCATAACTGAAACTGCAAGGGACTGCTTTTTAAACCACGAGCTTTGATAAGGAGAATTCTCTCACCAGTCCTTTCTCCAGCCGATAAACACACTTCTAGCTATACAGCCCATCTGAAAGGTGACTGGAGATTTAAATATCTTCAAAGGTTTCCAAACCCCTCTTTTTATAACCAAATGCTTATGCCAAGTTCCCAGCTGGCATTTCTGAATTATCTATCACTTTATTATCTGGCTGCTGAGCCACATGAGCTCAACAATTACTGTGTAATGTAAAACTTCTTAGATTTTTCCTATGGGAGGCTGAACTTTACAAAGTTAGATCTAACATTTACCCTTTTATTGGCAACAGTGAATCATTAAAAGAGACACAATAGAAGGGACATGGGGTCATTTTAGAATAAATACTCGGGCGATGACAGTTTTGAAATGTTCTGTCGGCCTCTCCCGGTGTGTATTCTGGGAACAGCAGGTCACGCGAAGTCAAGGGTGATGAAATGCATGTGCTCATGGTCGGACCTGCTGCAAGTAGGGGAAGGCATGAACAGCCCGCAGGGGTCCAAGCTCTGCGTGTGCAAGTGTGCCTGTGCATGCATGTGCATGCAACGTCTGCGCAGGGGAAAGGAGGAGAATGGAGAATCATGAGGAGGGGGAGGGAGGTGTTTGGTGCTGGTGGTGCAATGAACTCCAGACAGGGACTGCTTTCTCTCCACAGGGCCCGCCAGCTCCTTGTGGCTGTTGCCTGGGCAATGGCTGGGGAATTATGAGGAATGCTTGGAAACTATATCCGTCTTTTGGGCTCATGGATGGAGCAGAAGGGGGTGGATGGCTTTTCTCTGTCTATTTCTTTTTTTATATTCAGCAGATTAGACAGGCAGGTTGCTGTGGCGACGACACGGAGGAGGTCTCCTGCACACCTGCACGACAAACAAGGAGTCCTGCCAACACAGACTTAAGGAATCCTGAAGGCATTTTTTTTTTCCTGTGGGGAGTGCACAAGAGGAGGGAAAAGACAAAAAAAGAGGATGAGATGGCAAAAGAGGGAGGAGGCGAGTTGAACAGAAAAGCCAATCAATATTCAATCAGCTTTGCTTGTTGCAAAACAGGATGTGCACGAACAACATGCACAGGCTGTCCATAATAACACCCTGAGCAAGCTGCCCTTAGGACAGATAGAAGAACAAGCGCTATTTTGAGTGTCCTGCATTTCATGATGTCTCTGGGCAAAACTAAAATAAAGCAACTAAGGAAATGGCAGAACTCAAGCACAGGACACAGAGATGTGGATGGGGAGTGTAAAGCTGGAAACTGAAGTTACTCCTTTTTATCTGGCTAGGGAAGATATATTCATGTTTGTGTGTCTACATACAGATACAAAATTTCATTTCTGAGAGGAATCCTCTTTAGAAAAAGAGCTGCAGAGTGTTGTGAAAATTGACATTATATGCCTGCTCCTTTGCTAAAAGGAAATATCCAGAAGGAGGTAGATGTGGGAAGGGGGAGTAAAGAAAAAAAAAAAAGAAAACCCTTATAACTAAGTGGTCCTCAAGACAAATGTGACGCTCTGGGATGCCATGGCATTGCTCCAACTTCTCCCAGTCAGTTCCATGCAGACTTACTGTCCTTGCTTCACCTCTGCTGGACATCCCCCTGTCTCCTTCAAGGCTGTCTCTCTTCTCTTCCTCCTGTCCTTTTTCTCCCACCCATCCCTTTACAATCCCTTTCAGTAATTTTTCACATCATCTTTTTCCAACATCTGAAATGATTGTTTGCATGCCTGCAGCACTATCCAATGTATATACAAAAAACAGATTAAGTAAGATAAAAAATATGTGTATGGGAACAGGTAGTTGAATGCACAGTTGAGTCTCTTTTTCTGCATGTGCCAAAGTATGTCTGTTCATAGGCTTACTTCTCTGCTCTGATTGTGTCTTTTGTCACTGGAAGGATGAAGGCTCCCACCAACCAGGATGTTTGATAATAGAAAAAAAAAAGTTTAAAGTTTCATACTGATAAAGTTAACAAGCACTTGGAACCTGCACTATTAGCTGTGAAAGAGGAGGGACAAGTGGAGATGGGAAGAGGGAAAAGACTTTAACCAGTCTCGGTTTCTTGGATGCATCAGATGTCAGGACTATTGCCCAGCCTGCCAGGGAAAAGACCACTTCGCTGTTCTTATCACTGCCCCTCTGTCCAGTTGTTTTTTCCATGCACAAAGTTTCCTGTAACTGGAGAAGGGTGCAAGAGAGAGTTTTCTGCAGGTAACAGTGACAATGAGCTTACAATTAGAATTCAGACAACCCAGGTATAATGAAGTTCGGTTATTCTCATGAACAGTTTCATCTTTGTAAAGGGCTGCACAGCCTGTTTGTGAGATGAGGCTAAAAAAGTCAAGTTTCTCCTGCTCAGATATCAGTAATATTGATGGAAGGTTATCCACCTTTATGGAAGGTAATGACTTGTTCAGGTCCCATATATTAAATTTCCCTTTCCTTGCCTTTATTTTATTTTAAGACTGACTCTAGCTTTCCTTCTGGATATACTGCATTACTGTATCTGTGGCTATGTTTAGATAAAGCACTTTGTGGGTAATTTAAAACTACCATAAATGTAAAATACATCTTATTGCTCATCAGTTTATTCAGTTTCTGAGCTTAGAGTTCATGTCAGTAACATCTTTGAAGAACAGCTTTAAAAGAGATTGCATGTGCTCCGTTCCAGCTAACGTCAGTACGTAATGCTTCACTTCTTCAGTCGGAAACCTGGACTGACCTGGGGGGCCTCACACAGGGACACAGGGACATGTTTTTACTAGTGGATGGCTGCACTTTTTTCTAATGTCCTCTATTGTGGTCTGTTGAAGTGATATCCCATGCTGAACTCTATTCTACACAGACAATCCAAACAAAGTGATGAGGGATTGAATATATGATCCTGGGCATGATGGCAAATGTGAATTGACTACACAAAAGAGCAGACTTTGGCCTCTCCAGTGCTGGCTGAAGTCAGTGGGAGTCTTTCCATGGTGTCAGTGGATTTCTGATCAGGCTTTGTACATTCAGAGTATAAAGTTGCGTGTTTTACTCCTCTCCCTCTAGAACCAAAACTTCACCTTTAAGGAGTGTATGCAAGACAAAAACAATATGCAAACCGTGATTACATATAATGAAGGAAATAAATTAAATTAAGATATAGAGGGAGGTGATTCTGCCCCTCTATTCTCCTCTGGTGAGGCCCCACCTGGAGTACTGCGTCCAGCTCTGGAGCCCCCAACATAAGAAGGACATGGAGGGCCATGAAAATGATTGGAGGGTTGGAGCACCTCTCTTATGAAGACAGGCTGAGAGAGTTGGGGTTGTTCAGCCTGGAGAAAAGAAGGCTCTGGGGAGACCTTATAGCAGCCTTCCAGTACCTAAAGGGGGCCTACAGGAAGGATGGGGAGGGACTCTTTATCAGTGAGTGCAGCGACAGGACAAGGGGTAATGGTTTTAAACTGAAAGAGGATAGATTAAGATTAGATATTAAGAAGAAATTCTTTACTGTGAGGGTGGTGAGGCACTGGAACAGGTTACTCAGAGAAGCTGTGTATTCCTCATCTCTGGAAGTGTTCAAGGCGAGGCTGGATGGGTCTTTGAGCAACCTGGTCTAGTGGGAGGTGTCCCTGCCCATGGCAGGGGGGTTGGAAATAGGTGATCTTTCAGGTCCCTTCCAACTGTAACCGTTCTATGATTCTATGATACCAAAGCAAGGCAAATGCAGCAGAATGCTTGGAGGAATTTCCATCTTCCTTCCTATGTGCTGTCTTGTGTCTACTGTTTACTTCCCCCATTTACAGGTCTCTGCGACCCATATTGCCCTGACAAATCTACCCCAAGCAAAGCACTCCGGGAATAGTGGCATGACCCTTACCGAGGGGAGTTTGAGACTATCTGTGGCTGGCAGGTCTCCTGAGCACGCAGAACTCTGTAGCATGATCCAGCCAGTGCTGGGAACGTGAACTGAAAGATGTTCGGGCTTTCTGAGGTGATGCCCATTGATCAGATACAATAAAGGAAAACCAAAATCTGTAAAGACTGGAAGTATTTTCTGGTGTAAATGAAGTAGGTATTATTTCTAGAATCTTGTCAAAAGAGTTAAAAATACCAGATTCTGAGCCACATTCTGTTCTGATGCTTTGTAAGCCTCTTTACAAATTAAGGGAGTCACTTCAAACTTACAGTAGAGTAACTAGGTGGAGTAACTAGTCCATTGTTATCTATCATTAATACCTTTTGTTGGTTCTCCTTTCAAAATATTGTATTTATGGGTGTAGTCCAGTATTTCAGTGTTACTTTAGCCATTTTAATGGTGGTAGAATCAGACTTGACTTATATTTCTACCTCCTTGTGAACCTACGTTTTTCCATACGTCACAGAAGTCAAGCTTTCCTGTAGGTCAGTTAGTGGTTGTGTATATAAATACATATATAAAAATACATTTATATATGTAAAAAACAGATATTTTTTTTAAGATGAGAGCAAGGGTGTTCCTCCTTCAGTGGACAGTACTGCATCAGAAAATATCAGCCGTAAACAACACACTAGAATTCAACTTCTCTGAAGCGCTCAGATGAAAAAGAATTTAGAAAAAATAGCAGTGCCTTTTAACTGCATGTAATAAACACAGAAAATACAACTCACGTGCCGAGAGAGAAAGAGATTTTGATTAAAGGAGCATTTGGTCAGTGAGCATTAGTTTGTTTTAGTTACATGAAAAAATGATGGATTGTTTGTTTATAACTGAACTGAGCTGAACTTTCAACTGTGCTTGAAAGTCAAATTTAAAAGAAAAAGATGTGGAATGGTCCAAGCCTAACACAGAAATGCAACAATTCAGAAATCTGCATAAAACACCTATTAAAAGATTATCCTTGGACCCTAGTAAAAAAGGTGATACATTTTTCTTTCAAAACACTGCATGAAAATGTATGATCTTAGCGTTTTGCAGCCTCTATTACTTCCCAGAGGAGGAAAAAACCAAAGGGAATGCAAAATGCCTTGAGAGTCCAACCATGTGCGAAGTGAGGTTTTACAGATGCCATAAGACACTACTATATGCTGTTTAGTCTGAAAGCTTTTAAAATGCCAGATACAGACTCCATATTTTTTTAAGGGTTTCAGTCATTGATCTAGAAAACTAATAACATCCACCCTGAGTGGGTATGTGAGCAGAGGATCTAGAAAGGAGCTACTGAAAGCTGTTTGTCATATCTCTAAGTTTATTCCTAAGTAGAATGAGAGGGTGGAAATGGCCCGGTCTCTGCTTAGGTGACCCCTACCTCTCTGGAAGAAGGCGAGTGCAGCTGGTGGATGTGCTGCACCACTGGTGGCAGTTTGAAGGAGACCTGCTGTTCTTGTCTTTTCTTCTAGTCATAAGCACCACTGCAAAAGTAGCTCTGAGTGGGAGGGAAAAGGGGACAGACGGTAAAAATCAGGGCAGGGCTGCGTCTGGAGCCCCAGGCAGCCTGAACGGCAGTGAATTCCCTGCAGATACTGTAGGAAAGGAACGTGGGTTCTCATTACACTCTCCCCATGCCTGGCCATCACATCCAGTGTACTGGCTTCTTCAGAGTCTCAGAGATGAAACACAATGCTTTACAGCTGGCTGACACCCCTCCTTTGTCTGCATGCAGAAAAGGGGAGATCTGTTTGTGTGGCTCCCCTCAGACCGAGCTGTCATGGAGTTGTAAATTACTTCAAAGGTCTTCAAGATGAAGGACTATATAAATGTGGGGCAATTATCAACGTAGGCTGAATGCACAGGCAAATAAAATACTATGAATGTATGGACAGTGGGTGGATTGGACAGTGAGGTGGGTTGAGAACTGGCTGAATGGCAGAGCTCAGAGGGTTGTGATCAGTGGCACAGAGTCCATTTGGAGGCCTGTAACAAGCAGTGTTCCCCAGGGGTCAGTACTGGGTCCACTCTTGTTCAATATATTCATCAACAACCTGGATGAGGGGACAGAGTGTACCCTCTGCAAGTTTGCTGATGAATCAAAACTTGGAGGAGTGTCTGACACACCAGAAGGCTGTGCTGCCACACAGCCAGACTTGGACAGGCTAGAGAGTTGGGCGGTGAGGAACCTTATGAAATTCAACTAGGGCAAGTGTAGGGTTCTGCACTTAGGGAGGAATAACCCCATACACCTGTACAGGTTAGGGCTGACCTGTTGGAAAGCAGCTCTGTCAAGACAGACCTGGGAGTCCTGGCAGACAACAAGTTGACCATGAGGCAGCAATGTGCCCTTGTGTCCAAGAAGGCCAATGGTCTCCTGGGGTGTGTTAAAAAGAGCATGGCCAGCAGGTCGAGAGAGGTCATCCTTCCCCTCTACTCTGCCCTGGTGAGGCCACACCTGGAGTACAGTGTCCAATTCTGGGCCCCTAAGTTCAAGAAGGACTGGAAACTACTAAAGAGAGTCCAGCAGAGGGCTACGAGGGTGATCAAGGGACCAGAGCACCTCTCTTACAAGGACAGGCTGAGAGACCTGGGTCTGTTTAGCCTGGGGAAGAGAAGACTGAGAGGGGATCTTATCAATTCTTATAAATATCTAAAGGCCGGGTGTAAAGAGGACAGGGTCAGGCTCTCCTCAGTGGTGCCTGGTGACAGGACAAGGGACAACAGACACAAGCTGGAACACAGGAAGTTCCATCTCACTATGAGGAAAAACTTGTTTACTTTGAGGGTGACACTGGAACAGGCTGGCCAGAGAGGTGGTAGAGTCTCCTTCTCTGGAGATATTAAAAACCTGCCTGGATGTGTTCCTGTCCAGCCTGTTCCAGTGTCCAGAACCTGCTTTGGCAGGGGGGTTGGACTAGATGGTCTCCGAAGATCCCTTCCAATCCCTGCAATTCTGTGATTCTGCGATTCTGTGATGTGTTTGGAATGAAGTCAACGTGTCCTTGCTTGCAAATTTTTAAAGTGATTAATCAATGTGCTCTGAACAATTTTGCAAATATTAGTGAGGTATCTATTGCCAAACTAGCTGAGCAATTTAATACCCTTGTAAGGTACCCAGCTAGGTCCCTGGAAAGGCCTCTCACTATTGTACATTCTCATGAGGCTTCTCAAAAGCACTAGTTTAAAAACATTACAGAAAGCACTATGTTTCACTTTTAAGCCAGTTCTGAAGTGTAACCACCTCTAGGCTGAAATGTGACAGTTGTTTAGTAGTGCCCAGTTAACCCTGCCTTCCATTTTGGGTGAAGTGAGTAACATAACACATAGGTTCAAACTGTAATAGGATTTTACATGAAATATTTATGTTGGAATTTAACCAAGAAATTAGAAATTGACTCTGATTCTCTTGATTTTTGCTGAAATGTAGGTATTACTTTAGGGATAAGTAACTTCACTGAGGATCTAAAAACTGATACATAGTCTGCCTTGGTTAAGTCTTTCATTCCTTGTGAAAATTGTGTTTTCAAACAGAGTTTTATTTTACAAAATAGGGTAGTGTGAAAGACCTGGTTTTAGGTTTTACTAATCTCTTAATTTGATGCAGCTTTTCTGAGACATCCAGCTTTCATTGTCCCTTCTCAATATTCTTGGGTTTTAGCTGCATGAAGGCATCTGATTTTGAGCACGCAGTGACAAATTTCCAAGGGGAAATAGTGAGAGACCTGCTACAACACCTACGCGTACACATGACTGTGAGGCCAGATGGGACCCACCAAAGGGTATTGAGGGAACTGGCGGAAGTGGCTCACCAAGCCACTTTCCATCATGTATCAGCAGTCCTCTTTACCTGGACTTCAGTAAAGACTTTGACACCATTTCTGACAGCATCCTCCTGGAGAAACTGGCTGCTTGTGGCTTGGATGGGAGTAATCTTTGCTGGGTGCAAAACTGTCTGGAGGGCCAGGCCAAGAGAGTGGTGGTGAGTGGAGTTAAATCCAGCTGATGGCTGGTCACAACTGGTATTCCTCAGGGCTTGGTATTGGGGCTGGTTCTCTTTAATATCTTTATCAATGATCTGGATGAGGGGATCGAATGCACCCTCAGTAAATTTGCAGATGACACGAAGTTATGTGGGAGTGTTGATCTGCTTGAGGGTAGGATGGCTCTACAGAGGGACCTGGACAGGCTGGATCAATGGGTCGAGGCCAATGGCATGAGGTTCAACAAGGCCAAGTGCCAGGTCCTGCACTTGAGTCACAACCACCTCATGAACAGCTACAGGCTTGGGAAAGAATGACTGGAAAGCTGCCTGGCAGAAAAGGACCTGGGAGTGTTGGTCAACAGCTGGCTAAATATGGGCCAGCAGTGTGCCCAGGTGGCCAAGAAGGCCAATAGTATCCTGGCTTGTATCAGGAATAGTGTGGCCAGCAGGACTAGGGAAATCATTATCCCCCTCGTACTGGGCACTTGTGAGGCCCCACCTCCAATACTGTGTCCAGTTTTGTGCCCCTCACTAAAGGAAAGACATTGAGATTCTGGAGTGAGTCCACAGAGGGGCAACAAAGCTGGTGAGGGGTCTACAGCACAAGTCTTATGAGGAGTGGCTGAGGGAGCTGGGACTGTTTAGTCTGGAGAAAAGGATGCTGAGGGGAGACCTTACTGCTCTCTACAACTACCTGAAAGGAGGCTGTAGAGAGGTGGGTGTTGATCTCTTCTCCCAAGTAACAAGTGATAGGACGAGAGGAAATGGCCTCAAGTTGTGCCAGGGGAGGTTTAGATTGGATATTAGGAAAAATTTCTTCACTAAAAGGGTTATCAAACATTGGAACAGGCCCAGTGAAGTGGTGGAATCACCATCCCTGGAGGTATTTAAAAGAGGGGTAGACATAATGCTTAGCAACATGGTTTAGTGATGGTTTTGTCAGAGTTAGATTGATGGTTGGACTAGATGATCTGAAATGTCCCTTGTAACTTAGATAATTCTATGATTCTATGGTTCTAAATTAAGATTAATTCTGTATGTGCCAATTCCTTTAAATTGAACTCTTCTTGCACACTACCTTTCAGACATAAATTGGTATGATCTAGTAATTCTGACTTTTATTATGGATTCCCTCTGTTCCAAAGCATTTTGGGAGCTCAGTGTTACTCTGGAAGCTGTTCTGGCTCAAGCTCCTCTGCCTTTTTCTTCAGCCAAATGTAACACTTGAGGATTAAAGACTCAACATGTCTTCCAAAGTTTTCATTGCATTCAAATCCATGGCAATGAATTTGATTTATATTTTTTGTATGTTAACTGAAGAGAATAAATGGGAAGCCTTGGATAACTGACTCACCCAATGCAGTAATACCCTGAGTAACAAAAGAGATAAGATTGTTTTTTGGAAAGACTTTTAAAAGTCTTTCAAAACTTTTGCCAATAATTTGTACCTATACAAGTATATGAATAATTTGTACATATGCATGCATATGAGTAGGCATGTACCTGAATTTTTCCTGGTAAATAAATCTACATGTCCCATACATACAGTATGAGACCAAAATCAGAACAATGGATAATAGCATTCCATTGCCGTGTCATTTTTCTGTGGATTGTGCCTGCGTGGTCTCTCTCATTTATTAATGAATTTGTATTTCTGGAAGTTTTTCCATTCTTTATCCTATCATAGACACTGGAGCCTAACTGGCTGCTTCCTCCTTTTTGACTTTTCAAGCCTAGAGGATTTTCCATGAAAATTCTGCTAATTTTCATCAAGGTTAACTGACGTTAACAAAAATTAAGCGTTCTATCTACCGAAGATGTTTTGACCTTCAGCTGTGCTCCAGCTTTATTGCAGTAAAAGCATCTAAGTTACTCAATAGATAAGAAAGACCATATTTTCAGGCGTACAGATATTATAGCTATTTTGGACTGGGATTTGCATGTGATTGATTGTACATGCAGCCTACGGTGCAAATTTCAACTTATGATGCTTTATTTCTGATTAAAAAAAAAAAAGAGGTGTAGCCAAACTGCTGTAGTCTGTTATCATGACAACATAAACAGTTTCGATCTGCAAGCATGTCCTGCACTGGTATTGAAAGGGGTATTAGTATTAGAATTGTAATTAGAGAGCTTGATTTCTCAACCTCACCAGAAGTACAGCAGATAGATGTGAGTTCAGCAGTGGCCTTTATGGGCCAATGGACCATTGTTGCACTGTGAGATGAGAAGCTTAAACCCTGCAAAATAGTCTGAATTTGGGGAAAGTGGTTGACATGGAGTTAGCAGAAGTTCTTTTCTAATCATCTCTTTGCAGGGGTTCCGAGGCCTGTAATTTCCACTCAGCATTTGAAGCTGTTCAGAGCTAGAATAAAAACATTTCATAACAAAATCAGTCATTTTTTCAGGTTTTCTGTGATGCCTCTGTTTGCAAAGGCTTTCATGCTTCGAGAAACTCTATTTGGGGTTTATCGTGGGTACCCGACATGTGACCTAGTGCTCCCGGTACAAAGCCAAACTTAAGCCAAGCCCATATTTTGTTATGAAATCTATTCCTCCTTTTCAGAGACAGCAAGAGAATTAACAGCTTTCCAAAACCAGGAGTATGTCATACTTATTACTGCACTCTTCTGGGGCAGCTACAACTCTGAAACACATGTAAGTGAAAACAGTGCTAAAGCACTTCTGCTCCATCTCATTTAGCTAAAGGATCATATGACGATTGCCGATATTTGCAGTTAGCTATGTTTTCTGCATTCTTTTCCTCAGTCACCTTGTAATCTTAGGGTTTATGGACCATGGATTTGGGTTCAAATTCAAAGCTGCAAGCAGAAACGTACCTAATGATCTCATCCTACCTCTCTCCTCCTGTGACCCAAACACTTAGCTAAAAATCAGGTTATTGGAGGTTGTTCCATGGATTGGAGCCAGATATCTTTCTCATTTACAAAGAAGGTAGAAATTCCTTTTTTCCCTTAATACGGAGAAATCAAGCAGAAGATAGCTGTTTACTCACAACTTCCAATCTTTTTCACCTCATACTAAAAGCTGTTTAAATTTGTTCTTATTTCCATTCTCTGTGGGTCAGGCTTCAGGCATGCCTTCTTTTCTAAACTTCTCTATTTTCTTTGTTCTTTCACTCTGAGGTAATTGATCTTCAGACAATGAACACCCACCAAATCACTTGGTACTATTGCTCTGAGCAGCAGAGAGTGCCTGCATTCATGCGAGGGCCATGTTTGTTTCAGCTGTAAATGTACCAGAGCTCAGTGTCTTCTTTGCCTGCAAGCTGGCTTTTATGCTTATAGACCTTCATCCTGATAGTGTAACCCAAGCCCTGTCATTAAGTTCTAGCTGAATGACAGATATTTACATAAATAGAGCAGAAACCTTGTAACCTACTGCAGTGGGCATATGAACATTAACATCCAGGGTTAAAACACAGGAGGACATGTGTGTGAAGTTTTACCAGCACATCTGGTTTCTAGGCATCAGCCTTAGAGTCACAGTTCCCCAAATACAAGTGCGGATGTGTAGGTATTAGGATGCAGTTATTTTACTCTTCCATTGACTAATAATGTGCCTGTTCTTCACCCACATTATACTGATTGCATCTAAGCTTTTTCATAGCTTAGTAAAGAAATATTAATCCAGCTAAGCATCTGGAATAGGCTACTTACTGCTCACACTGGCTCTACCTATCTGAGCTGTTGCTTCCCCCACCCTCAACACTGCTTTTATCCCTCATGGCTTTATTGTAACTCTTCTGCAACATCCCTTTTCTTTACCCCAAGGGT
Organism: Dromas ardeola; assembly: GCA_013398915.1. Lineage (NCBI taxonomy): Eukaryota > Metazoa > Chordata > Aves > Charadriiformes > Dromadidae > Dromas > Dromas ardeola. The sequence goes on from VYZM01013516.1 coordinate 145,150, forward strand.
CAGGGTACACTGCTCTTGCTAACTCCTTTGCAGAAGGACTTGGTTCAACTTTGTTGAAAGTCAATACAAATCCTTCAATAAACGGGAATAGGCTCGAGACTTATTGAAAGAGAACACAAGGTCAACTCATCCATAATGCTTGTACTTCCTGCCCCGTGCCAAAATGCTGCTGCAAGAAAACTATTTTTTAACCTATCTATATTAAGAGCACTGGGACAATTCTTTCCCACCCAGAACTATCTATAGAAAGAGTTTAGAATAGAGGGAAAAGCTTCAGTAACTTACAGTGTGAAAATCCCATTCCTTATCTCCATAGATGGCCTAGAAAGAACCTTCAGACGACACACATTAAAGATAAGCTTTGAATTTCCAAGGAAAATATACTGTGGAATTCTTGCACATCTGTCACCCTTTCTCACTCTCTGCTGAAGTGATGCAGTGAATTGAAAAATGTCCTATTGGGGACAATTTTTTATCCAATCCATGCATAGAATTCCGGAGTCAATCTAATGAATCTGATGTTGTTTATAGCTCAAAATTTACACTAGTGCACTGGAGATCAGACTGAACCGTGATCTCTAAGGCAGCATGGGAACAGCCCGCTTGTGTTGAATGCTTAAGTTGTTTGCCACCGTCTTTGTTTTCTTCTTCTTCTATATTTCTTTTTACAGGACAGCATTCTGGACTTGGAAAAACAGAAAAGGAAAAATACAAAGGCAACAAAATAACTCCAAGATCTCAGCAGCTTAGCTATCCCACCATCTGTTTAAAAGGACAAAACATTAAAACAGAACAAAATGTGGTTCAACAGCTACATCTGCAAAGAAGAAACAGTTCTATAGTTGAAATTCTATGCAACACCCTTTGGATCAAAATATTACGACACCAACGAATAGAAGTGACCACATTTAATGGATACTCAAACAGCTAGGCCATGACTCAGATTCCTTAGTGTTGTTTGGAAGTGAAACCTGAGAGCTGAGAAGAGAGAGGGGAAGAAACCTTGTGTTAAGCTGGCATGCACCAGTGAATAAATGGCTGGCATTTGCAAAGCTGCATTGCAGGGGAGCTTTTAACAGTTTGCCACTGCCAGCTGATGTCTCTCTAAGCATCACTGCCAAGAAGCCAAAACTGGAAGCAGGTGCAGGGGCAGAGGAACTGAATGTGGAAAGGGAGAAAAAAAGAGAAAGAACAGAACTTCTGTTGTTAAAATTCTGTTGCTTTCATTAAAACCTAAACAAAGCTTTACTTTAAACTTGAATAATAATTTTTAGTGTGATAGACTCCTGCCTATCCAGTTTGAAAATCCTCTTACATTTATGCACTGAGCTAAAAGATTTTTGTTGTGTTCCCTGCCCCCCACCCCCCAATAAAGCCTTGGATTGACTGAGAGAATGCTGTGTACTGATTACAGCAGCTTTCCTTTGGAGACTGAGAGCATCTGCTTCTTAACGTCCCTTGTTCCACCCCCCAGGCAAACTGCTTTTTACACACTCCCACCCCCATTGGTCCAGGGCCTGGGAACAGAGCTGTTTCCCCAGCTCAAGGCTCTGTCTTCACTGTGCCATGCCACCAGTTCAGGACCTTAGTACACTGCTGTCTGATAAGATGCATAGCAGGAAACATTAGGTGCTAAGAATTTACATTCTTAAATACACTAACGGAACATGCCACTCATGATTTTGTGAAATGTCTTCTGTTCCTTTTCTTAAGATTGGTTATAAAAATCAGGGAAAGACAGGTATGGGCTGGACTGTAGGGCAATGGTAAGTTCTGCAAGAAACTATGTGAGAGGTATTGTTTACCTTTGGGAAACCTCAAAGAGGAAATAAATTCCCTTATCATAAGGAAAAAAAGTGCAAAAGAAAAAAAGAAAACATCTTTCTATGATGCCAAACCCCCAAAACCTTGAAATAAACATGGCAAAAGGTGGGAAGCTTTTCTTCAATTCTTTGCTAAAAACATTGATTTTTAATCATTTAGTAGTTACTGTTCCCACATATGAGAGAAAAGATGTGCCACCTTCTAGTCAGAGCCCTGAATTTGGGCTTCCTTGTTCTCTATACTGTAAGAAATTCCTACTGTTCTCAGTTAAAATATTTTCCTTTCTGTTTGTCTTTTCCTGTAAAGAAAAGGCAGTATCTAAAGCCACAATGGGCAGATTAAAAAAAAAAAAATCAACATACATGAGCACTTCTGTGTACCTTGTGTTTTAAAATTATTGCCTTCCCATGTTCTCATTACTATGATTTTAAATCACAAGCTGTGCTTTTAAAGTAGATCGTTGGGGATTTTTTTGTTTGTTTCTCCTCTTCTGTCTCTCAGAAGAGATTATTGAAACTAATTTGGTCAGTATCTGTTTTGCAGTATCACAGTCTTGACAATGCCTTGTTTTTCCAGTTATACAGACTGCTTATTCTGAAGGAAAATAATTTCATTTTTTCAGTTTATACTGTGTATTAAACCACTTTTGCATTTATATTGACAGTCAATTTCCTTCTCTTTAACTTTTCCTTGATATCCAACTACTTCTTACTCTCCCTCCTTTAAAAATGTCCAGGAAATTAAGCACTTAGATATAGACCTGTCTATATTTCCCTCCGTCACTCATTTTTTCTTTATAATGGCATTTTGCTTGGAAGGTGCTAAGAGACTGCTTTAAATTGATATTTTTCCTCTGGGTCAGCAGAAATCATTCAGTCTTCCTCAGGATAAAAAGTGTACAGAATGCAGCATGCTGCAAAAGAGAATTTACAAATCAACAATGAACTCTGCTTGAGCATTGCTCAGTAAGTGTGAGCAGTCCTTCAATTAATGAAATTGATGTAGACATTGTAGGATTTTCAAAATATCTGCCCTAGGCTTTCAAGCTGTTTCCTCCAACTTGTACAACCTATGGAGACATAGTCTTTATTCTGATGAAAGATGAGATTCTCAAAAGAACCTCTTCAGTAGTTTGTTAGAAAGGCACCAAAAATGTTTGGGTAAGAACAGAATGGAAGTAAGCCTGTGATCTTTTCGAAAAGGGAGAATAAATGTATATCGATTCTGTTTTCTATATGAGGGAGACATTTGTTAGAGCACTGAGGCTTTCTTAACACACAGGATGTTCTCAAGCCTTGTGTTAGGTACGCATGGGCAGTTTTGACAGGTCAACAGTTCTCATTAGGAACCACACTGAAGTTGGTTCTCAATGAAAGGCCTATGTCTTTTCATCTGGAACATTGGCCAGGTTGAAACATAACTGCAGAAGTCTTCAAGCAAGTTTCCGGGAAGTGCCTTGCACGAAGTTGTCCAGATTCTGTGAGAATTGGATGGAGCACCAAAAGTAATGATATGCATGCACGGTCTGTTCTGATGTACACTGGGAAGTAAGTGCTAAAGGCTGGTCGTCTCTAGGTAGATGATGGATATGAGACCCAGAGGGATCAAACCAGAGTCATCTCTTTCTGCTCTTCGTTTTAATCCTTGAACTGACATCCTCCTAACTTTTTTAGGAGCATTTAAATTGATTGGATGAGATACTGTATTTCAAATGATTAACACAGCAAAACGGAACACTGTACCTTTAAGCACTTGATCCCTGCAAAACACTGCCATAACTTCTCTGATTTTATTTCTGCAGCACTCAGGAAAGCATTTGAAACTCCAAGCACTTTGCAGTTTTTGTGCATGATTAAAGTTTAAAACAATGAGTGTTCTAAGATAAATATATATATATATATTTGTGTGTATAGATAGATAGATAGGTACACATGCAAAGACATGCCTGCACTCTAACGAAAGCACAATAGCTCATTTATAAAGTTACAAAACTGCTAATGGGGTACATTTTCTGTAAACTGAACTAGCTTGTATTTATATATATTAAAAAAAAATACAGCTAAGGCCTATTAAATTAAACCATAGATGAAGCGAATTTATGTCATCAGTCTTTGAATTTTGTACATTTTGAACACTCTCCAAAAATTATAATCCAGTGTTTGAAATATTCTATCAGTGGAGAAGGAGAAATGATCTCCCCATTACAAACTTATAGCCTCAAACATTCACATCCTGCAGTAAATATATCACATACTATATCATGTTGCTTATGAAAAATGACTTTTTTTTTTTCTTTTAATTTTCTAACCTTTTGATGGAGTTTAGTGTTTGGCAAAGTCAAGGCTCTAATTGTTCCTTCCCATTGTAGTCTACAGGAAATAATGCTTTCTCAGATCTAAAATAAATTATTTTTTATTTCCATATTCACTATGATCTGTATATACAAATAGTGAAATTCAATGCACCTTGACGATCATGTGACTATATGTGTGCCTGTGGTTGCTTAGACTCTGAACTACATTATTTTTGTTCAGTGTGCTGCTGCACTTCATGATCTTTACATTTATAATGTGCTGCTTGGATGGGCTTTAAGTGTTGTGTGTCTAAAAACATAATAATAACAAAGAAAACATATAGCTGAAGGTGAGGCTAGCTTGAATATACCAATAACAAGACTAAATAGCTCAGCATAAGGAAAAATCATTCCCACTAGAAATGAGCATGTTTGCTGCTGGATATATTGTGCTGGTAGAGTGCCAGCAATACCCCAGAAACACTCAGTGCCTTCCAGGATGGAATCCTCAAGTATTTGGGGCCCAGTTCCTACAATAAATCACAATATTCAGTCATTAGTTTCTGGCATGTTTTGAATATATGAAATCAAAGCCTTACTTTAAGCTTTTCTTCTTTCATATTCCGGTAAACTGCAACAGGACTGTTCCTCTGTAAAAGAAATAACTCTATCTCCATTAACAAAGCACTTGTTTCATTTCCCTTTTCAACACTTTTCCCAGCAAGTATCTTTTTTATTGTGATTTCTTCAGTGGGGAAACAAGTACTGACATCTAAGCAGCTTGCCAAGTATTTATTCACTGTTGAGCATGGCATGAAAGGAAACATTAATAATGACTATCCTCATTGGTATACTTCTATGGTATAGTACATTTCCTTACACTCGTGACCCATCAAGTATGTCATTCTAATTCTGTACAGTTTGGGCAGCATCACCTCTCTGGCTTATTAGTTGTACTGTAATTTGTGTTACTTTTACAATATTAAAATATAGTATTTGTTTCTCAGACCCCGCGACATTTCATCGGCCCCTGGAAATTGTCATATTTCATATAGTTATGAGAAGCGTAATGGAGGAGGGTGTCCCATATCAGCAAATAGAAAGTCTGGCAGTGAAATGAAAGAGCACAAACAGGACACAAAAACTGCAAAGCCAGAACCTCTGCGAGCCAAGATATATAGAATGGGAGCTGTGGTTTCAACTGGGGGAAAGCCAAAATGAAGTAAATTATACTACTCCAGATTTTTATATTAATGAAAGTGGCAACTGAAATTAAAAGTTTTCATAACTCTTCACTGTGCATAAACAAAACCTGAAAGGTAATGTGCATTAATACTGCATACATTTGCCTTGGTATTTGGAGGTGATTCTGTTCTCAGGATGGGTTTTGGCAATTTTATCCTATGGGGGTTGCAGCCAAGAGAATGGAATGTAGATGCCTAAAGAAAAAAGTTTGTCCTTGTTCAAACACACACACCTTCTCTGCTATAAACTCGTGAAGAATGGCTCAAGCAGGCCACAGTTATGTTCAAGCTGCTTACTGGACCTCTATCCCAAATAAATTCTGTCATTTGGAACACATTTTTTTGTTACCAATACTGTAACTCTCTTCATGCTCTGTTTCCCCTCCATGTCCTCCTCTTTTCTTCACTACCAATGTGCACCCAAATTTGAGCACTTCTTGGTAACACAACAGTGTGTTTCAGCTTGTTGTACTGCTGCTTTTTCCAAAACTTTGGACTGAATATAAGTGAGCTGTGTAAGACACAGAAAAAAAATCTTTTCAGCCAAATGATACTAATACATTTCTTTTTTCTGGCTGCTTCCTGAGTAGAGGGGAAAAAAAAGCTTCTACATAGAGAAAACTCAGAATATCAGGAGCAACTGTGAAAATAACTGGAAGGTTATTGGTAGGTAATATACTATAGCACAGAAGAGGACACATTGCAGAGTGAAGATGGCTTCTGCAGAGAGGTCCTGAAAATGAAGCTACTGTCTAAGTCCCTCTTGCTGCTAAAAGAGACTTAAAACTATTTGAATATTTTGTGTGCAATAACTTTACAGATGAAAATCCTTTTTTCCTGGCTGTAATGGAAAAAATAGCTGATGTATCGTATGCCTTACATATTAATGCTACTCCTATAGATATATTATTTTCATGGATTTTCATAGCAAAAAGATGCTGAAGCCCTAATTTCTAGGACACTAATTTTTTTTGAGATGTAAATGAGTGCTCACCAGGACTGTCTTGAAATGGAGGCTATCTGGGGTCTCACCCTCACCAGAAACAAAGTTCAGCCAAAGGCAAACATTGCAGAAGAATTGCAGAAGAAGAAATTACACACCTTTATTACTTGTTAACAATAATTGCTTCCTAATAAAACTAATCAACCGACAGCAATGATTAATTATTTCACGGGGAGTTTGGCAAAGACCACTTTGGCCTACTGTAGAAAGAGGCAAATGACAAGCTTGTTTCCTAGCATCGCTGGGGATTGCTTTCTGAGCATTTTTGGGGGTCTTTAATGCTTCTCTAGTCACCCTGACTTGTCAGAGCACCATCTGATGTGGACTGTGCAATTTACACTGAAGTCAATTGGAAGTGAGGGCACTCAGCAGTTGCAAATCTGCTTCATAGTTCTCATGACCTGTGGGTCAACCAACTGTCATTAGTTGGATTAAAATTGGCATAGAATAAAATATGGATACACTTATGGTGAGATTTTTAAAGCTGCAGGAGGTTTTAAACACTAACTTCCGAAATAGTTAGTAAGTTGACTGCCTGGATGCCTTTTGCTGTTCACCAGAAATCTCCTGCTTAATTCTTCTGCTCAGTAGTTGTAATTTGAACAGTTGTTTGTCAGGTTTTTCAAATTATTTTGAAATTTCAGAGGGGCATTGGCCCACAAACAAAACATATATGGTTGCAAACTTTGTTATTTCAACAGGTCAGCATCTTTTTGTTTATCTGAGAACAACAAAAGTTGTTTTTTCTATTGAGTGTTTTTCTATATGAGTGTTTTTTCTATTCTGGGGGGAAGAGTTGTCTAGCTCAAAGGAAAGAAAAACATTTATTTTTCAAATTTATATGGAAAATGGACTATATCATTGTAGTATGTACTTCTTCTCTCAGTTTTAATTATAATTTATAAATTACAGCTGAGACAGAAAACACAATTTCAGATATGGTTCCAGTCTTTCCCCAGACTCTGTGAGGTATTCAATTTTGGTTCTGTTTATTCTTTAAATGAATAATGGTAATATCCTTACGAAACACATTTCATCAGTAAATCAAATGTTTCTACAAAGGAGTCATTACCCTAATTTTACGGATGGGAAAATAAGAAACTGGGATACAATGGCAGGTCTGAGGTCAATAAGACACTCAGTGTCAGTTCTGGGAAAACAGCTCTGACCACCTGAGTATTAGAAGGAACCACCTATTATTACGGATAAGGAAAATTCCTCAAGTTCAACTGTTTGGTTCGGATAAAACCCTCAAACTTTGAAGAATAGTCTGAATAAACCCAATTTTTTGATGATAAAACACTGAAAAAACTTCCTGTTGTCTGAGGGAAAGTGGAACATTGAATTGTGAGGCAAAGCAGATGCATTGTAAAATTAATTTATTTATTAAGGTTTTGCTTGATACGTCTTCTGCATATTGAAATTTTGCCTAAAATAAACATTTTCCTGAGGCAAGGATTTTCTCCAGTTCTACTGGTGTGTTTCTAACCAAAATATTTTGAGTTTTCTCCAACGGTCCTCCAACATTTCCTGACCATTCTAACTTTACGATTGCAATGAAGACAAACAAGCATTTCTTTCCTTTAGAAAACACTTCTCTTGAGGCATCCAACAATATTATTCTATGTATTACCCAGTGGTCTAAGAAATGCTGTTTTGTTAATGAGCTTGCACAGCATTTCAATTGCCTTTGGGTTGTATAGTAGATCTATAGTGATTCAAAATTATAATGGTTTCAAACCAACTACCATGTTAAACATTTTAGGGATTGCAATGACATTCTCTTTAACTAAAGAGGAGTTATTTTTGTGTGGATCCAGTAATTTCTAAATGAAAACAGGAACAGACACAACTAATTTACTTTACATGCCATACCTACAAGAGCACACACTTGTGCTAGTAACAAGTTGATAGGACAAGGGTAATGCCTTAAATGTTTATTTAAGAATTCCATGCCAAACAGGCATTTTTCATTCCAGTATGTCTCAAATGGCTGTTCAGTTAGGGTTCTTGAAAGGGGATGAAAATGAGGACTCTACTTAGGATACTAATATGAGCTACAAAGAATGAATAAAAAAAAAAAGCTTTTTTTTAATAAGGACTTGTACAGCATTGATTTTTTTAATAGGTTCAATATCATAAATCACTGGAATTCCTTTATTTTCAGAAATTTAAGCCATAAGTATGGGTGAAATTATGGCCATAAAGGGCTATTTTAGCATGAAACACAGGTTCATTTTAGAAATAAAACTGATGGTCATTTGCAAGTGTTTAAAGACAGAATGAGAAAAAAATCACACTGAAAAATACTCCTACTCACTCCACATGCTTTTTCTCTGTGTTAAAGATTTGTGTTTGTTGGCAAAAGTGAGGATTTTCAAAATCATGACAGCTAGACTCAGTTCATCTTGGAAATACTCGGTTCTGTCTGATTGTATCAGTTAATTCATATTTTCAGAAGAAAGTATCAAATGCAAACTGGTCAATCAATGTGAAATATCAAAGAGGTTTTACTTTCTTATATAAAGTATGAGTTTGGTCCAGAATACAAAATTGTAAGCCATCCATGCGATAGACATTTGGTGCAAATAAAGACAGTTCTAACCGATCTTCTTCATATTGACATAATTAATTCACACTCAGAGCAATTAAGTAATTCTGCTCAGAAAACTAATGGCAAGGTGGGAAATTATGTCTTAAATGCATGTTGAGTTTTCAAGAAAAAAAAAGATAAAAACTGAAACAACAGCAATGACAATTGTCTCCCTAAACTTAAACAGCCATCTGAGAAATAAGTTGATCAGTTTCTCACCTGTTTTTGTAACTAATGGTCTGAAAACCATATTCTGTTATGATTTCTGTCTTTGAAAGTCCTTCCACAGTAAATATGCAGTGATGTGTACCTACTTTCTTAACACACAGGACTTTTTCAAGCCCTGTGGCCCTGTTTTAGCTATGCGTGGGTAGTTTTGATAAGTCAACAGACCTCATTAGGAGCCAAAGAGAAGTTGTCCCATGTCTGTTAATGTGCAACACGGGCCAGGCTGAAACATAAGTGCAGCAAAAAGTACTCTGCTCCTGTCCTTGGGCAAGCTTCCAGCAAGTACCCTAGACGAGGTTGTCCAGAGTCTGTGAGAACTGGATGAAGAACTAAAAGTAATGAAACACAATTATGGTCTGTTCTGAGGTACGGTGAGAAGTACGTCAACCGGGAAAGGCTGCAGTGCTACAGTCACTACAGGCTGGAGCATCTGTGTAGAGCACAGATGAGAGACCTAGAGGAATCAAATCAGAGATACCTTTTCTGGCTCTTTAGAATGGGAAAAGTTAGAATCCAGCTCAAAGCCTCTTTTTCTTAAGTTTCATGATTCTACACGGCCAGTGGAAGACAAAACCCATAAAAACATTGTTTGTTGTATGTATGCATGCACTAACGTATGCAAATGTGAACCTGAATCTACCAAAGGAACAAAATTATTGAAGAAAAAAGCACAGATTTCACACAGTTATTTTTCATAGTAGTAGTATACTGCAATTAGAATTTTGAAGGGTTTTGGTTTTTTTTTCAATAAAGCTGGCTAAAATGGCCAATGTGTATTTTAATAGTAGAATAAATAATAAAATAAGTTTGGAATGAAACATCCACTGGTGTCAAAACATATCAATAGGCTTTCTAAAATAATTTGCCAATGAAAATAATGCAGTATTTTCATTGGCATACTAACAGCTCCTTATATGTCATTATAAGCCTGATTTTCTTTGCTAAAATTTTGCATAATTAGAATACACATTGCAGTCTAAGATGAAACAAAGACTGAACTTTGTAGTTTAATTGCAGATGGACTTGAGTCAAAAGTTTGGATAAAGTTCCAACCTTTTTCAAAGCTCAGGGGTGTTTGGATCTGGTATTGCAGTAGTTTTGTACTTCAGTGCAGTCAATGGAGACATTCTTGTAGGGTTACAGAGGAGTTGGATCAGGCTCTCAGAATGTAATGTAAATGGACAGTACCATAAATTTCTTTATTACGGGAGCATGAACTGTTGGATTTTGTAAGGAAAAAATTCTTAACATTGATACTTAGCTTAAAGTGTAAACATATTTCCAGTTGAAGAGTTCTGTTGATAATTGTTACTATCAAGGCAACTAGAAAATAATAATCATCAAAGAAATGGAAGAATTTGGACTTGCTCTGCTTTATACACCAGCTGAGTATAAAATAAAAATGTGACAAAAAAAAAGAAGTTAATTTGCATGATCATTAGATTAATTTATTCTTTATAATAAATACATCAATCATTTAACTTCAGCTATAAAGGGGTTGACTGTGCTCTTTGTTAAGATCCTGTAACTATTCTTACTTCTTAATGAAGCTTTTTTCTAGCCAGAGGGAAAAAACAATAGTACCATATCTAATATCTGACCAGAATAAAATGTTTTTGGCTTTTCTAAGAAAACTGTCCAAATTAATTTCAATCACATTTTATTCAACAGAATCCAAACAGCACACAAATCTCTGAAGATAAATTCTATTTGACCGCAATTTAAACAGCAGTGAGACTACAGCCCAATTATTAAGCTCTCTCACCCAGGATTTCATAATAGAAAAAATAGAATAATTTGTGTGTATGTGTATAGTATAGGAATATTAACCAGCTGCACATAACTAGGTAGCTAGTAATTACATAAGCTGGGTCAGATTTTCATCTGGAGTTTACACAGTGTCGTGGTTTTGGCCAAAGTGGCCAATGGCCAGCAACAGATGCTCCCCCCAGCCTCTCGTTCACAGGGAGGAGGGGGAGAGATAAAGAGAGGTTTACAAGTTTGGAAGAAACTAAATTATTTTAATAAAATGTTAAGAATAAAATAAAAAGGAAAATAATGAAATAGATACAGTATATACAAAACCATATTAAGCTCCCAGGATGATGTCACCAGCAGGCACCGGGGAAGTCCCAGGCTGGACTCAGCAACGAGTGGGAACCAGGTTCTTCCAGGGTTGGAGTCAGGAACACACGGATCGGGATCAAAGGCAGATGAACAGGCAGGGTCCTCCTCAGATGTCAGCCATTGAAGAAAGGGGCTGACCCTTTGATCCCTCAGCTTTTATACTGGGCATGGGACAGATGGGATGGAATACCCCTGTTGGTCAATTTTTGGTCACCTGTCCTGTCCGCTCCTCCCCGCAGGTGGGACCCCTCTATGCCCCTCCGTTTCCGACCCTCTAACGGGGCAAATAACAAAATTAGCTGACCTTGGTTGTTACAGCAATAAGTATAATCAAGAGCCTCTCTGCATACCATTCCTTGGCACAAACTGTCTTATTATTCTAAGCGAACCATCTCCGGCACAGAGTTAGAAGAGGCCTAGCTAGGAAATAAAATTACTGAACAGAAAGTTGGTTCTGTTTTACCTCAAACCAGGACACGCAGACATACGTGACAGCCGAAGATCTGTAGTATTATTTTCCTACCTATTTTGTATGTCACAGACAGTTGGCCTTCCTTTTTATTCACACTGTAGTGTTTACACAGCAAATTATGCCAGCTATGTGTATATCGTATGCAAGTTTCCTTCTAGGTTATTGTAGTACAACATCTTGCAATTCTGGGCATACCAGTAAGGAAGCATCATATAGAGTTGGCACTAGTAGTTTTGAAAAGAAAATTACTTCCAGAGAGGATATGTTAATAACAGACACTGAGGATGTGTTGAAGGAAATACGTAACTTTGTGGGAATAGGTGAACAAATCCCTCTCATATAACCTAAAGACTTTCCTCATTGAAGTAGTGAGATTCAGGGAGGATAAGCATTAAATTGTCATTGGTTGAATATTAATGCTACCTGGAAAAAACACTGAAACATGCTGAGATGCACCTATTGGGTTATAAATACATACAGGTTCATATTAATATGCAACTCAAATATTCTGCTTTTTCATTCTTTTTAAACTACTGTAGGAACTTTTTTCTTCTTCCTTCTTCAGGTCCTTTAAATTATGGAAACTTGAGAGAGAAGATTTCTGTAAATGTCCTCCATCTCGGGTTCATAAAACTGGTTTAGTCTGTAGAATTGGTGTGCCAAGGCAATGAAGTGCTAAATTTAGACACTACACACATGCTGTGCAAACTCTAGGCTGTGCTATGGTCATCATGCAATACCAAAACCAGATAAAAAATATCCATTGACTTTTGTGTGGAGGGGGAGAAAAGGTATATAAGCTCTGTGACCTAAATGATAGCCCACAAAGATAATGGGTAGAGAGAAATAAACATGTTTACATCACCACAAGTTTAAAAATACCTCTCCTTCTTTGAAGAAGTCAGAAACTGAAGCACTTGGAGACTGTCAATCTCTCACACGTTCAAAGATTGGGTGTAGCAGGTGTACTACAATACCAGAACACTGTCATGTCTTTCATGGAGCTCAGTCTTTATGGAGTACTTACAGTGAAATGGCGCTTCACTCTTTAAGGTCTTTCAGTTCTGTCTTTCTTAATGACAAGACTGTTAAGAAGACTGACATTTGAAGTTGTGATTTTGTGACAAGACAGTTATCCTTTGGGAAGAGAACAAAACCCACTAGTTTATTTAATGAACTGTATTGAGAAGGGAATAATCTCAAACCAAAGCTCAGAAGACAAAGAAAACTTTCAGGGTCAGGAAGCGGCAAGACTGGGGTGGCACCATAAGGGAAGATGAGCTGGGAGCTGAGGGTGACAACACATCAGCATAAGGATCCCAGCCAGCAGTCAGTGATAGGGTTGCGTTTCTGCAGCCAGTACAGCCTGAGGATGACAGGATAGAGGGGGGTACATAGGAATCTCTGACTGTCTATGTCTGGTTTACCTTGAGGTGAACATCCCCACAGCTCCCATCCATAGCAATGAACATGGCTGAGGTCGGCTGGGGGCAAGTAGGCATCTGGGCATTCCAAACAAACTCAGAGGCCACAAAACTATGGGCACAGTGGACTGGACAGTGCACCCGCCCCAAGGGGATGATTACAAGGAGTATTGTGTGGCAGGGTGCTGGTGCAGGTGCTGCCTCTTGACTGCACTGCCTTTGCAGTGATCTGGGCATGGGGATTGTTCAAGCCAGTGGACTTCCTCACCACAGCAAAAGCATGATCCTTCCCCCCACCTGTGTCCTCATTCTTGGGATGTGGAGTGAGGTTGAGTGATGGTCATCTCCATGGGCTTCTCCTCTGTGGGTGGTAAGTAAAGTAGAGGAAAATGTGACTGGGGTCCCCCAAGGGCTCTGGTGCTCTCTCTTGCTTGTCATCAGGCACCTCTCCAAAGTGACAGCCAGGTCCAAGACCTGTCCCAGGCTCTGCATGTCTCCATCCTGGCCATCTCATCACTGAGGGCCTCAGTCAGTGCTAATGTATAGTGGACTCCAAGGACTTACTCCCTTCCAGACAGCTCCTATGGCCAGCTTCCTGAATCAGATGGTGCCATCAGTGGCAGACTGGCTGCTCTTCCGGAGCTCCAGCAAGGGAGTCATGGCTGTGGAATTGTTGGTTCTTACATGCAGAAGAGGGAACTGCCTGGACCTGAGGCAGGGGGCATTGCCCTCTGACACCACCTAGGCCAGCCTGGAGGGACAGTACTCTTGAGGATGGGCTAATGTCTGTCGTGCAGGCCAGATGTTGCACAACATTAAAGGTTAGACTCACCTAACCCTGTATCCTCTACCTAATCCTCATTAAAGTGTTTGGGGAACTCGGGGGCAGGGGTTACCCTGGGTTCAGTGGGTTAGGGAAGACCACAGGGACTGTTGCATCCTGGCCCAATTTTGGGCAAAGCAGATGAGCTCCATGGGACACAGCTGTGGGTGCAGCCCCTGGCATGGTTGTGGGGCCAGGACTGATGGTGCCTGGCTGTGGGGGCAACCCTCTATATAGGGCCCATCCCCGAGCTCCAGCTCAGGTCTCATCAGGGTTTGGCCCAGGACCATCAGCAGGTGTCAGGGAGGGCCCTGACTGGACCCTGGCAGCTCCGGGCTCAGGGTGGCAGTCATATTGACTTGTATGAATGAAATCCAACAGACACAGAGAAAGGATACACAGAGATAAATTTCTGTTCATTCACATGGATGGATTATTCCAGCAAGGTTTCCATATTTCCACATTGTCCTCAGGCGATGAGATTTTTTTTTGTTTGGATTATTATTACTGCATGTGTAGTGGTTGTGAAATCACTTTTTTCTTACATTAAAAAAACGCAAAAATTCCAAAAAGCCATTGAAGTGTTGTTAGATTGATCCAAGACTGTGATGCCAGATTTCAGTCAATAAAAAAAAAAAAAGTGAAATACAGAGAACAGAGCCACCATTCATATTTATGTAATAAATATCCAACTGTTAATAGATAGTCAGAAGTTCAGGTGCAAAGAAAAGTGAGATATTAGCAGTAAAATGCTTGCCACCTATGAGGAATTACATCCCCAGCAAACTCCATCATCATTGTTGGAAGTAAACTCTTGTTTATTTGCATAGATGAATTATCCTAGCCTGCAGCTCTCTTGATGTCTCTAGTCACACTAACGTCTTAGGGACACGGTCTACCTGAAGGGAGGTATGCCTTTCTCCCAGTGTGGGGGGTTCCCATATGGGAAAGTGGCATCAGTGGGGAGACAACTCACTGAAAGCCCATGTTGACCCCTAATCCTTTGTTCGCAGCATTATGAGGCCTCAAACATGGAGTGGTTTCTGACCTCTGCAACAGGCGAATTCTGTGGCTTCTTTAATAAAACTGCATCAGATCACTGACATTCCATTTGCAAATCCATGCACAAATGGCATTTATGTCTGAATGATTTCTGATCTTTAATTAGGTTTTTAAAGGTGTTTTTATCACACTATTTGTGTACATGTCTGCATTACTGTCTCAGGCAGGCTGAAGAAGCTGAAGGGAAAAATGGCAATAATTTTTACCATAGCTCGGTTACCTTCACCCTCAGCCTTGGCACCTCAGTATCCTGTCTGCATTATGTTAAAATCAAGTCGTTGACTTGAATATATAAACCTTAGATTTATGTGTTCTCCAATTTCTTAAATTTCATACACTGGACCACTTAAAAACTTGAAAGAATCAGATTTTATATAGCAACTGTCAACATAAGGGGACGGTTCTCTGATTTATACCTAGAAATAAAAGCTAAAGTTTCAGGGTTGCCAAACCACTCACTTGAAAAAGACAGTAACTACAGGAGGGAAAGAAATGGAAGAAGTCCTCAGCATTTACAGTCATTCCCTAATGGAACAATTGTGTGCTGTTTACTGTTAACTCCTTCCATAGGCTACCCAGCTTCTAGAAAAGGAGGACTATTTGTTCCTAAGGACATACTGACTGTGAATTACTTACTCAGTGTCAAGATCTAGCCTCACTGCAGAAAAATGGTGTAAAAAACCACCAACCTTAAGAGATGCCAGTTGTTAAATACCTCGTCTCCTATGTGATTGCTTCTGCGATTGTGTAGCAGTCCTTATGTCTTGATAGGGCTGTGAAGCTATTGCTTTTGAAGTTAGCTAATAACTCATGAAAAATATGAACTTCATCCAAATTTAAATCATTGCTAAAAGCTAAATTACATAGTGAAGTTACATAGTCTGGAGCCAGCTCCATCTGAGAGGAACGCTTATCCTTTACTTACCTTCCCACCAGAGGCAAGATAAACACACAGAGTGCTTGACAAGGCGCTCCTAGTTGTTAAGAAAACAGTCCCCTAGGGAAACACTGTTCTAGATGCCTGGAGGAGAGATAGCCATTATGTGTGTCCAGGAAAAAGGTCTGATAGAGAAAAAGGTCACCACAATACAGCAGCAGCAAAGGTATGGAGCTACAGTAGCAATAGCTGCAATGCAGCTGGTGAATGAAAAATCATTTCCAGCCAAAACACAAAGGAAGAATTGTTCCAAAACCACAACTGGAATAGAAAAACATCATAGATGTTAGACTGGAAGAGGACTTTTTCATTACACTAGAGTGAAATTTTAGTCTTGTGGAAAAGAATAAAGAAAAATTCTGTTAATTTCAGGATGGTCTAAGATTTTGCATTAATCTAGTCTATGGTGCCCTTCATGAAGCTACTCCACAGCTCTTGCTTACCAAATAGGTAAACTAGCAGCTTACAACTATTTCAGAAATAAAAATGTCTGTCTTGATGAGTTGCCATCACCCTAGCTCAGCCTCAGTATTTTATCCCTCTCCCTCTCATTCCAGGTGGTTGCAGCCCTGTAGAGAGAGCAGAGCTGTGTACACCTCAGTGGAATCAGTTCTGTCACTTTCTGCCTGCTTTATGTTTCTTGCATTTCACTCACACTTACTGATTGTATGGCTGTAAGGACTTTCTCTGTCTCTAGCTATCCATACCTCTTTTTTCTTATTGTCAGACTCCATAAGACTTTGAAGATGTGGTTAAGGTTGCAAATCCCCCAGTCTTTGATGACAAACACAGTGTTCTTCTTTTGAAACAAATTCTGCCCTGAAGCGAATGCTGTTTTCCCACATGTTTGCTCAACACAGAAAAACAGCTTTTGGCACTTTTTCCACTGACCCCACCTTCCCTTTCCATGCCCTCAACAAAATGGTGCCCTAATTTAAACAGTATGTTTATTTACCTATAAAAGTGGAGTTCTACCTTGGGGAAATGGGAATTGGATGCAAGCAGAGCTTCATGGCACATAACAAATATGTTCCTTTTTTGAAAAATAATGAAATGTGGGGCAGAAGAGGATAAAAATAATGAAGTTTTGCAAAGGTGTGTTCTCCAGGAGACACAGAGATGGCAAAGTACCTGAGGTACATCATGGAAGGTAAAGGATGAGATACAGAACTGCCAGGGTCTCATGGAGAAAGGCTCAAAGGACATTCTGCTTCTGTGGGTTTTCTGTTTTCAGAGTGTTCATAGGTAACACCTAGATGGCTATTCCCCAAGATACATAGTGTATCTCTACTGTCAGGCAAGTAGGATAGCTAATGCACCCAGTCAGACAAGGACAAAAAACAATAATAAAAGTCGTATCAGTTGTGAATTTTGCTATTTTGGCTATTTGGTTGCCTGCCATATCTAATATATCTAATAATTCAGGTCAACTTCCTTCCATTTTAAAAAGAATAAGTTAGAAATTGGAATGAATATTTACAGGGTTAAGGTAAGCATGGCCTACGTGTCAGTTTAAGACCAGTGACCAGAGTCCTTTGACGCATAGAGACTGATCTGCAGTTGCTTCACATTTTCTGCATGCAGACTCCAGTCAAAAACATTGTGAATGCTGAAGGTATAGAAATAGCCCTTTTGATAGAACCTGCAAAATCCAGCCAGGGACATCCTCCAGGTCCCAGACTAACCCTAGCCTAGGTCCTTCCAGGTCAGTAACAGTTCGGTGGACCATAGGATTTTCAACCCCTGTTCTTGTGCTACCAGAGCAAGTGAAATCCAGATGCCAGCTCCTTCGTGACAGGGCAAATCTAGTACTAATTCTTAGTTTCATATCCAAAATCTCCTCTTATCTGTTCATCTGGTCTCAAACTTAACCATGAATCTGTATCTAACAAACCTACACTTGAATCATACCTGTTTCTGATCTCTCTCTGTCAACTGTAGCCTGGCATCCTCCAGTCTAATCCCATTCCTGCTGTGGCTTATCAGTCTGTTCTAAGATTGGTACTCCAGCCTGGATCCAGCTCTCATTTCAGATCACTGGCTCAAACTTTATGCTCAGCTGAAATCTTACTCTGGGCCCAGATCATCAGTTTTTGCTGGAGACCCCTTTTGCTGTTAGTACTAAACCTATGAGCTGTAGACTAAGCAGTAGGCTTTTTTCTCTCTCTCTCTCTCTCTCTTTTTTTTTTTTTTTTTTTAACTACAGACCTGCTCTCATGTACCCATCTGGTTCTACTCCCGATCCATAGCACAATTTAAAGAAGACGTAGCGTACGATGTTTACAAAAGTCTGGTAGATAAAGTCTTCTCTCGGAGATGTAATTTTAAAATGTTCTCAGCTAAGGGAAGTACTCTGTAGGAAACTGATTCAGGAATATGGAGCAGACTAGAATATCTACTTTATATTCCACCAGTTTCTGACTGAACTTACATAGGTTATTATATTGGACTAACTTTTTTACTGTTAATGAAGGACACATCATGTTTATTGTGACATAATAGTTTATATGCTTCATGTTTGGTCTCATTTAATATATCAGCCCAACACAGTAGTATGACTGATATGCTCTCTGGTCTTTTATGTTCAGGTACAAACCTGCAATTTCTCCAAAGAGATCTAACCACTTTATAAAGGTGCATTGAGATGTAATGATGGGTATTTAGGATTCCTCTTTGTGCCTTTTTGTTGTTGCAGTGATTAAGTTGGTGTTGGAGCAGATGAGTGGAAATCAAGTTACCTTACACCAGCAGGGGTCTAAGGTAATGCACAGTATTTCTTAAAACAGGAATTTCAGGTGAGCTTGTCTGAACACTTATTGGTCACATATTCTTGCACTCATAGAGTTTCATACTTACCTAACTATTCGAACACATCAGTAAAATTAGTTTCAAATTTTGCTTTTTAAATTATTAGCAGTTACTACTTGCGAGCCACCACTGGGGAATAATTTTAGTAATTAAGGCTACCAGTGCTAATTATTCTATTACTAGTCTCCTGAGTTTTCTACTCCCTATTTGGTAAACATTTATAAAGCTCAAGGATTTTTGCAGATTTCTGTGAGAAACAACATATAAATAACGTGGTATAAAAGACCTTTTCATTGCAACCCATTGTAAAGTAGAGAAAAGGTGATTAAAGATGATTTCACAACTGTTTGCATGGGAAGTTTTACAAGTATGACTTAACAGTGTGACTCTTACCTTCAGTAGACTGTAACCTGTTACTCCTTGAAATTCCAGGAGCTGCTATTGTTGTGGAATCATATGCAAAAACTAAAAGCTGTAGGAAATTTTCCAAAGCTCTTCAGTCTGTGTGCATGTGTGTGTGCGCGCGCATATACATACATATGGATATAGATATAGATATGTAGATAGATATATAGATACAGATATGAAGGTATGCATATCTCTATGTATAGCCTCAAAAGTTTGCTTGAGTCTTTCTTGGCAACAAGTTTCCAGGTTGCATATGTTGTCTTGGATGGGACCCATGAAGTCCTGGGGTAAGGTAAGCCCATGGAAGAAAGCAGCAGCCTTTACTCTGGACACCAAGGGCTTCAACATTTTGTAGGAAGGTAAGCTCTTCTCAGCTGAAGAGTCTGCAAAGACTTTACTCCACTATAAACCCTTAGAAGTATGATGGTGATTATTGTAATCCAAAGAGTGATTTAGCCAGGGCTTAGAAAGCATTGTCTGCAAAGTTTTTCAAAATTATTACAGAGTCTGCAAGTCTATAATGCTTAATAAAATATCCCATCTAAATAAAACTGTTAAAACATGGTCTTAACAAAGTATCAGTAATTCCAATTTGTGGTTCCAGTTTACACTAATGCAATAGAATGTGCTTTTCATATTAATTTTGATGAAGAATTGCTTGGCAAAATGTTAGAATAAAGTTTGTGCATATTGGAGTTCTGTCAGTTGTTTCAACAGGAACAAATATTGGTGTATTGGTAGTTGGTAATTTTTCCATGTTAATATATGTATATTTTTAGACTTATAAAATGACACATGATTTTAATAACTCAGTCAGCAATATGTTTGAAATATGATCATTAAAAAAAGAATAAAATAACTTGCTTGCCTTTTTCCCAGCAACTAAATTTATCTTTTGATTCCCTCACCATTTTCCAGACTTCGCGTCCCAGTAGAACTGTTTTGGAAATTGTCCACAACTTTTGATCCAGACATGTAGCTGGGCTGTTTAGGAGGTGGACATGATTTGAATTCCCACATCTCCCTTTCTCACGTAAATGACCGGCCCATCCAACTCTTCTTTATCTTTAGGTGTATTTGAGTTACTCTTCCTTGTTATTTCAAGAACAAACACCATCCTGTGTTTGCAGTTTCATTCACACAGGTGCATTCTTGTGGAATTTTGTTCTGTTGAATTGGCTCTTCCTACAAAAAATGGTTTTGTCAAAAATTAGAAAAAATATTCCTGTCTCAGAAACATTTACATTTGGAGAAATGGCAATTTCTATTTTCAAATTCTATTGTAACCAAACTCAAGTGTTAGTGCTAGTAACACTTAATTGTAGCCAGAATATCTCTACCTAAATTCTACTTACTGTAGTATTTGTTGTTTTTATTTACTATGCCCTAAACCATGTTACCATGAGTTTTATATTAGAAAACTGCATAAGGAAGGGTCATAATATAATTTTAATCTCCACATATAGCAAATAGCTTCTATTTTTAAAAGAAACAGTAACTGATGATTCAGTAGAAAACCTCCTAGTGTAGGTATAAGATAGATAAGGCAGCGAAGGAGACAAGGGAAAAGGGAAAATCAAGCCAAGCCAGTATAAGTCCTGATGCCAAATTGCTGGAGAACTTTCTGCAGCATCTTAGGGTAGGAGGGATTTGGAAACTTGTTGGTCATCAGGAATACTTTATCAGATGAAAGAGGAATAGTTGGTTATACGCTAAATGGATTAAGACCTGTTCCTGAAAGAAAATCACATGAAGGAAAGATGCCCAGAGCTCCTGGATCACTGATTCAAGCTCAAAGTAGACAGCAGACTGGTTTTGAATGCCTGCATGACCTGCATGGCTCCTAAATGGAATGCAGCAGTGTCATACTTGGTTCTCAACATGGTCACTATTTTGTCCTCATGGATCTGTGATGCATTACTTAATCATGATCAGGACTTCTCTTCTGCCACATCAGACAGTACATGTGCCAAACAACTTATGTTCTGCTTTGTCAGGTCATATTCATTTCTAAAATAGTCTTGTTGTTTGATTAAGCAAAATTGCTTACTCTACAAAACTGTTGAAATATTTATTTACTTGCTATACAGCTGCCGGAGTCATCTGCTATCGCTGCTTATCACCAAATTAAAACCTGGTTGTATGTTTGGGATGTCTCTTCATCCCAGGAATGCCAGAGAGTATCTCTTTACATGATAGATTATACAGCTTTAGAGGAATTTCCCTCCAGTTGAGTTATACACACATTTATGGGCAGAACTTTCTACTTCATTTTGTTTTTAGAAAGACTTAAAAATAATGATAAAATAAAATTGTTTATTTCTCAAAATGAGCAAAGAATTTTACTAAAATTATAAAGCAATATAATTTCTAAACCTAGACTCTGCTTAATCCCCGCTCTGTCACTTCCTGCTTCATTCCCTGCTGCTTTTTAGCAACTAACACAGACTTCCTTGCATTTTTCCATCTTTAGGTCTTTTGGTCTCTCACGATAGTATTTTTAATGAGATTTGCTATTCAGAACACTCACTGCCATGTGCTAAAACTATAAAATTGTGTTTAAAATATCAAGAATTTTCTTTAAGGGGTTAATTTCCATCTCAAAGGCACTGGGATGACTAGTATTGCTAACAGAATCACATAAGCACTGTATTTTCTCCCAGGCCTGGGTGGGGTGTTAGGTATTAACTTCTTGTGTGAGAAAAAGGAATCAAAATAAGAGTGGGAGCTTGTCCTTTCTGGGGTTACCTAGCAGCATGAGTGTTGATATTTTATGGTGGACTGAAGTGAAACCACTTTATCTTGTCTAATGGGACACAATATGGGAAGCAAATGTGTTAGGTAGGAATGCTTGTTCACAAGCAGACCAGTTGCCAGCCAGCTAGGTTGTATTCGGGGAAAGAAAAGAACAGGAACTGCCTGCTTGGCTTGGAAAAATAATACCACCCCATCTGTTCCCACTTCCCAACACCTTCTCCACTTAGGAGGGAGAGACCTGTGAGAGTTGTTCTGCCTTGAGGGAAGAAAACTGTGATGCAGTCTCTCATGTTTTGGTGAGGCAGTGAACACAAACACATAGGTAAGTAACTCTTCCCTCTCCGCTGCATTAGGAGGCAACAAATCCCTCCCTCAGAAGAGGGAAAGCACATACCTTTGGTTAGGACATTGTTAGGATTGATCCAAACCCCAGGGAGACGTGATGAAACTTTGGAGCAAAGATTGGAAGAAGAATGACAGTTTCTAGCATTTTGGCAGGGTAAAAGACATCCCAAATTCCCCTTTCTTCAAGTCCTACCTACCCTCCTTACTGAACTGGAAGAACAACGAGCTTCAGTCTTCTGGAATGTCCTCCTCAGAGATTCTTTAGATGTCCTTTGTGAGTCTGCTGATTTTAGGGCTTTCTTTATTCCAAGAGCCAAGGGACAGACATCTGTTATTGGACACATTTTGTGGTTCTACTAAACAGCTACTTCTGTGACAGTTATTGGCTCAATAGCTCTAGAAAAGTTAAAGCTGGAAATGCAAACACAGCAATGCAGAAGAAGTATCCTTCTGCCAGCTGGAGGAGGAGAGGTGGAGACAGGTCACCAAGAAGGGCTGGTTTATCAAAGCAAATCCAGGATTCAGTTAAAAGGAAAGGTAGAGAGAGCGGGAAAGGGACTGGAAAATGTGGTCTGCTGTTTGGAAGGAGATAGAGTAGAATGAACAGGAAAGCAGGAAGAGGGGAGAGGATTTGAAAGAAACAACTGAAGATGGCAGAAAAAGTGCTAGGAGAGATGTATTGTGTGTGAGGGATTGTCCAGGATTAGAAAAAATCAAGAGTCAAGGGACCAACAAAGGTAATGTAAGACTTGTGAGAAGGAAGGAGAGGAAGGGCATTATATAGAGGACTTTTGAAAGAGGGAAATTTGTGATGGTGGTAGGAAGTGGGAATGAGGAGAAATGTTAGAAATGAGACATGAAAAGAGGAAGGAAGAAAAAGCCATACTTTACACTGGCTTTCATTCCTTAGTAATTACAGTGGGATGGTACTAATTTGGAGCCCTTTCCATTTAGAATGGAGTATGTCAATGAAGGATAAATTAAACATCTGATATCTGAAAATCTTGCAAGTGTTGAATTAGAAAGTTAAATACATCTTGCGCAACCTCCATGGGGTTTCACTTGCAATACCACACCAATTACACAGATCTTTCTATTCATAAAACACACTTGTGTAAGCATTACCATTCATAAATGACCCATTCTTGGAAGATGACAAAGAATTCATTGTATAGGGCTTTATAAAACAATTATAACAGGTGAAAAACTTCTGCATTCCTTTTTCATTATGTCTTAGGCACTTCTGGGAACAAGAAAGGTACTGAGTTGCTTACATACCTAACCAGTGCCATGCAATTTTGAGCCTGACAAGCTAGTTAGACCTCAGCTAAACTGAGGGAGAATAAAGTCCTCATTGTTAAGCCAGAAGGAAAAACTTGCAGCTGCTATATGTGTAGGTAAATACATGGAAAATGGAGATTATTATATGCACCGTGAAAACTGCTAGTTTATGCATCCTACCATTTCTGGTCACATCAAACTGCTCAGGGAGTGAAGAAGTGCAGATTTCAATTTAGGTAATGTATATGCAGTTGGAGAGGAGCGGGGGACCATGACCATGACAATCTATCTCCTGCAGATTAATGTCTGGTGCAGGCAGGTATGTCATAAACTATGGCTTAATATGGAGAACCTCTCAGTGTTTCCCTCATTTTCACTAATGCATTGTGTGTGCATGTAAGAGATTCACAGTAGATGTAGGGCTATTGCTTTTAAATGTTGCCTCTGACCCAGATAATGTCAAAATGTCTGAATGCAGGCTATGCTCTTTTTAAAGAGAGCATCTCTAATGTAATGCAAATGCACATTGTGGGGAAATTCCAGCTGAGAAAATGAGGCCTTATATTTCTAAAACCATATACATGTCAATAGCCCATTATTCTCCAGTTTTAAATGTAATTGCAGCCCAGCTTGGAACGAATTCCTGAAATAATAAAATACACTGAGTAGCAGTTATGGAGTCTTCCAGTTATTTTATGCTCCCCCCTGCCCTGCAAAAAGAAAAAAAAAAAAGGAAAGGAAAAAAAAAGGAAAAGTGAAGTGAAAAAAGTGGAGGAGAGAATGGAGTGAGGAAGGGAGGCAGAAGATAAAAGTGAAAGTCATATCCTTTTCTTTAATGTGTTATTGGAACACTCTGTGCAAAAATATGCTGGACTTCCAAAAGGCATTACAACATCAATGCATCTGAAGCTTTTGTATAAATGTATCTCAGTCCAATTTTGTATGACAAATTATTTCCAGGCAATTAAGAATATTTATAATTGTTTTCTTTGGTTGGAACTTTCTTCTATTTCCAAATTTCTTTTAAGCTAATGTTTCCTATAAAGCCTGAACAGCCGTCATTTTGAAAGAATTCTGTCTTAGTCATGTGAACGGCTGCTTGCAACCATCTTTTTCTGATAAATTTAACATGTGCATAGTACAGCCTTTATCTCCAGTATTGGTGCATTTTAAGGTATCATTATTTCATTGTGAAGCTCCCCCCCTGCCCCCCAGTCTTTCCTGGAAGAACTCCAAGAAACAGTTTCTATGATTAAAAGCAATATAGATGAATATTGCGGTGGTGCTGAGCTGCAGTATTTCTTTCCTTTCCTTGCTCTCTTTACTTCTCTCCCAGCTTTCCCCTCTTAGCATGAAACCCTATACTTTGCGGTAAATGAAACATAAATGGTTCAATTGCCTAGTCATATTTCTAGGATGGAGAACATACACATGGAGTTTCTGAAAAAAAACCAGTACACTAGCAACTGCTTAAGAAGCTAAAGGATTATTATGCAGTGAATCCATGATAAATAGTTCTTCTGAATATTATTTGAGATACAAATATGTGTGTACTGTATATCTCTTGTGAAGATTCAGAAATGCGAATTTAGTTGGTCAGTGGAGGTGGTTTTGTGGAAATCAGCAATTGCAGTAAGAACCCACTTTCCTTCTCAGTTTTGCACAAAGCAAGAGGTAGCTGTTGATACCATTCAGCACGCTTTATTTCCCTTTCTTTTTTTTTTTTTTTTTGCTTAACTTAAGGGAATCTAGGGTCTTTCTATCTGACTTACGGAGGTGCTGTTAATTATCTAAACCTTTCATCTTTCTTTAATTTATGTCATAGTGTAAGCATAAATTCCACTTTTTATCTGTTTCTCATCAAGCTGCATTGCTGTCATTGTTTGTAAGCCTGAGGATAGACAAAACTGTAAAATTAACTGTGCTTCAGTCTTTGAAAGAAAAAAATACAGATAAAACCAGTCTCCTCAGGACTTGGTGCCTCTGGTAGTTGATTAGTCCCTGCAGTAAGGAAAATTAAATTTTGTGGTTGAGACCCAGCATGCTTGGATGGTTTAATAATGCTGTGGCCATCATCCAATGGCTGACAACCAAGAACTGAGGTACTTTCTGTTCTTTACTCCCTCATGCAACACCTGAAAATCCCGGGGCGAATCAAACAGCAAATTAAAGCTCAAAAAAACCCTTCACCTGCAAAGCATGTATAAGGAACTCATTTTAATGCTTTCAAGCTGAAGTCATTGGGACAGGAGCCCAAAAAAGAGTGACAAAGGTATCTTGGTAAGTTCTTAAAGCACCTTTTCCAATTTGTTGTAACTCCAACTGTGCTTGCTGTTTTAAGGTATTTCTGTTTCCAGTGTCAGTCAATCAGTCAGTCAAAGCCAAGTAGCTACTAAAAGCAATCAAGTCACCCGAAGCATTTCAAAAAGCCAAATCAGTGATTACCACTAAAGATACAAATAAAGGCTGTGGCTTCTCGAAAGCAGTTGTGTGAGTAATTTCCTCCCAACAGCTAAGCCCATCTAGCGCCTGGTGTGGACTCTGTGCTGCATCTTGTTTCTTCATTGGCCAGGGTGGTGGTTGGCACAACGCACACATCGCCTGTGCACTGGGGTGTCACCGAGGATGACTCCCTGGTGGCCACATCTGCCAAGAGAAAGATGGCTTTGTTACCTGGTAAATGAAAAGTCAGCTGTAATGACATGGGCTCTGTTAACCTGAAGATGAAAAGCAAGAAGGGTTCAATGAAGTGTGAGGTTGGATTTGGGTTATGCTATGTAAAGAAAATTCTCAAAACAAAGATAACATGAAATTGCATTTTTGTGGCCTGTATAACGTTTTTGCTACATTGTTTTTAATAAAAAACACAGGAAATTTGGATGGAAGGAAAATAGCCATTTTATACTTCAGTGCTGAGAACATGGTGGATATTTTTCTTCCTAAGGCAAATACCTTTAGTTTCACAGTTTTGGCAAGTTCTGGTTGGAATTTTGCCACTTTTCCCCTTTAATGCTACATTTGTTGGGGAGAAAGGTGACGTTTTCTTTTGGATCAGATATATTCTCAGAATAATCTTGAAGAAACAGCTGTCAGCTTTGTTCTGTTCTGGTTTAGACTGAGGCTTCAGCCACAAAGAGAGCAATTTCTTTTTTTATCATTCACTGCAGTATAGTATCAGAATGCTGCAGTACAAGTGTTGACTTAGGAAATATACTCCGTTGCAGTTTCTTTTTAGTGTTTTACTTGAAGCAGGATGTGGTGGAGGAGAGAAATGAGACCGTGTACTTTAGTGGTAGTTATTTCAATCTGTTCATCAATTATAACCTTTAAAATTGTTTTCCTGCCTTTAGATTCTTTTTATCGGGAGTGCTTGGGAAAAAAACCCTACACAATCACACTGTTCTGCCTGTTGGTCTTCCTGTGCCATCACATTTGACAGTTTTGCAGCCAGTGGTCAACTTCAGAAAATTTGAGAAAGAAAGAGGAGTATCAAGGCTACTAAGTCTTCAACTTCTCTGAAAACAGGCAACTGGATGGGGAAGAGAGAATTAAAATCTTAAATTTGAAGGGTAAGCAATTGCAACTCAGTCCACTTTCCGTAGTGAGAGGCTGCCCCATCAGTTATTTTGGCTGGTCAAGTGAAGTGAGAGATTACCTTTAATCCACTATGCCATGTTTTAAATCTGGCTAGCCAATCTGGAAACAGACGTACAACAGAGCCGAGGAAAGTGTGTATGTGGAACATCAAAAAAAAAAGCTAAGGGTACTGCAAGACTTGTATTTGTGAATTTAAAACACAGACTTGTAGAAGGGAGCTGTTTTTTTTTTTTTTTAAGATGTTCTTTGAAGGCATTTCTACGTCATACAATTGGACATCCCTGCATTAGGAAGTAACTGAAACCTGAACTCAGATTTTACCTTCCAAAGCCTTTCTGCTTCATATCTTTAGGGAGCTGAATACATGGGCTGGTGCTCAGCCGGTCTCTGGGTTTAAAATGTTTAAAATGACAGTCTGGAGATTAACTTTGTAGTTTAATGCTATTTATTATTTACCTGCATAGGTATTTATCTCACTCCTTCCTTATGGCCAGCCCTTTGCTACAGCAAATATCCTCACAATTGCTTCTTTTAGATAGGGATATAATGCCATCCTCAATTTCCAGGTGGTGCATCAAGAACAAGACAGTGTAAGTGATGTTCCCAAGGTCGTACAAGACACATATGACACAGTTTAAAATGTTTGCCCTGTATACAAGTCAACAACTTAATCTGATGTGCCAGTTTTTCTAAGCCCACCAGGCTATCACTTGTGGTGACTTTTGTGCCTTAGGAGTCTGGTAGAGCGATTAGAAACCAAGGACTCCCACAGGAAATCAGAAGACATCAGCTCCCAGGGAAGTCAGTGTGTAAAGCAGTGTTTCCTCCTCATGTACATCTGGACCAAAGTACACAATTTGAAGACCACATAATCTTTTTTTCCCCCTTTTTCTGATGTTAAAGTGGTGGTTTTTTTAGTTTAATCCCTTTGTTGATTTCTATAAGCAAGCAGCAAGATTTCAATATTCTGTTCTGACATGTTTTGCCCACTTTAGACAATGTTCTTATATTTTTACCCAGACTTCTCTTCCTTGTTTAGTTTTTACCCTAATGGCAGTTTTGATTTCTCTGCCACTCGGAATGGTTGATATTGTACATACTCTCAAGGGCATTTGCTAGTGCAGCTATTCCTCGAACTCTCACACTTATTGGTAATGCTGTTTTCACAAGGGTGATTTGCATTCAGTCTAGAATGAAGTCCAGTACGTGCCCGCAACATAAAATGTGCTTGTTATGAATGAAGTATATGCAGATCCTCTTAAGAATTCACCCAACATAATTAGATACACCCTGGTTCATCTAAATGTTATCCAAAGGCTAAATATCTGAAGCTTTAATTGAAAAAGCTCATTAACTTTAAATACAGCTAAAGTTGTTGAAAAAATCTCAGTGGAAATAGTAGATTCTCCATGAAGACCAAAAATAAAAGCATTTGAGTCTGAAGCTATTAATCATAAAGTTGACTTGCATATTTGTGTTACTTTTGAAGTAAGTCTGAGTGCTTAATTAAAAAAAAAAAAAAAAAGAGAGGAAACTTGTGCATGCATGCTAACTAAATTTTGCTATTTTGTTGCATGTTCAGTGGATGTCGAGTACTTAAAGGAGCCCAAAATAAAAAAAAACCTGCTTGATGTAGGAGCACAGAGGACAGGTCTACAGTCAGCTTGAAACAAACTGATGATTACGTATGATACTTATCCACACTGTATTAAACCAATAACCCTTCTTTCTGAACGTCACATTAGCAAATAAGCTGCCATCAGAAGAACATTCAAAATGTATACATATGAAATTTGTTATCACAGGCAATAGAATTTAGTACCCAGAGGTAAGCAACCCATAATAAAATAAGTAGTCTAGTGTGCAATCATGCAACCAGAGAAAGCTTGTATGGCATGGATTGTATCGACAGTAAGTCTCCACCTGGAACAGAAGTGAGGGAAGAACACCAGTCAAAGGTGAGATATTAGTAGAGTTGATGAACTTGCATAATCTTTACGCGTGCTACAGAATGACCAGGATTAGCTGACACTACCACTTGACTTTCAGAAGTATTACTGGGTAGAAAAACAGCCTGACTGCTGCAAAAGGATTTGGTGTGATGCTGATGTTGATAAAATTGACACGGAACAGTGTGTTACTTGTGAAATACAAGTGGAAATACAGCTTTCACAGCTTCTTCTTTTTATCCTTCTCTTGTGAACCAAAGCAGAAATGAAAATCAACTGGTGCTGTTACAGAAGTGATCGTCAAAGTGGCACCAAGATGGATTCAACACTACATCTCTTTTTCTGTTATTCAGATGAACATGACTTAGGCTGGAAGCATACACCAGAAAAATTAAAGAATTAATGTTGGGCAATATTGGTAAAGTGTAAATGTGCAGTACAGTGTCTAACAAATCTGGATAGAAATTTCACAAGGATTTAAAAGAGCACTCTTAGTATCTGATCAGTATTCTTGTACCAGTTTTTATGTGCCAAACCCCAGAAATGACAGGGATCAGAATTAGTTTAAAAATTACTCTAGCTCAACCTAAACAATCAAGGGTCATTACTTTAAAATGATTTCTGTGGGAAAACAGTTATTATAGGACCAGCCTTCAAACCACAATTGTCCTTCTTAAGAGGAACAGCCCTTTCCATTAAAATAAAAATAATAAAATCCCAAGCCAGCCACCCTTTTCCCTTCCTTTCCCATAGAATCTTCAATTAGAAATACGTTTCTGACATAGATATACATAGTAGGTCACTATAATACACTGTAAAAACATTAGTTAGTAAAAATGAAAGTGAAGATAATTGTTTTCAGGAGTTTCAGTTTTAAAACCATAAAAATGTAGTGAAATCATAAGAATTATGATAAGAATAAGAATACGGGAACGGTCTTTCATTTGATGATTTTTAGGTAGTATTAAAATGCCAGAAGAAGAATGAATAACCATATTTTGACTTTTGCTAAAACTCATTTTCAGACCTCCTAAATGAAAAGAGAAAGCATGACTTAAATATAAAAGTTTTGATATAAACTAATTAAACTAATATAAGATACTACATAAATGTGCTATTTGTTTTTCAAATAATTGAGCTATTGGCATGATTTTTAGTGATAGAGGAGCTTGGCTTATTTGTCCTAAGGCAGGCAGTCGTGCTATTTTCTTTCACATTGCTGATTTTCACACATTCAAGCTCTCAAGAAAATATTATACCTTGGTAAGGACAGTCATTCATAATTCCTGGCTTCTAAATAATATTTAAGGTTTTTCCTGATAGTCACGTGTTGTGAAGGTTAACAAGTTTTAAGACTGCTAAAAAATCTACTATTTAAGATATTTAAATAAAATATTTAAGATATTTTAAGAACATGTGACTGATGCTGTGTTTAAACCTGTCACATAGAAACTGGGGTCAAACAATTGCAGATGCTTACAGTTAGCCTCTAAGAATTGTTCCGAGTGTGTGTAGAATTAATGTATTTCATTAAAAATTTTAGATGCTTATAGCATCTTAAATCAGGCTCTTATTTAACTGCCCAAACAACTAAATTAGTGACCAATTAGAAGCCTCCAAATTAAAAAAAAAAAAAAAAGGAAAAAAAAGTGAGCAGTTATTTTCTGTAATGCTGAGGGAAGAATGAGCAAATTTGTAAATGGGATTGCAGAACCTTATCTGTGGTTCAGAGAAGTCACTTTTACCCTCCGTACTAGCAGATTTTTAGTTAGTACTCATTTAACCAGTCCTGCTCATGAAAATATTTGAAGAAAAGGAAAATGCAGGTATTTTCGGTTGTTTTTGATGAACTTCCTAGTTATATCTAATCTTCATACACCCAATTACGTGGTTGGAATGTGACAAGAAAAGTGAACATAAAGTCTATTTGGCAGTTAATAAATCTGGATTATATCTTTCTCTTGATGGGAAGGAAATCAAGTATTTTTCAGTCTGGCATTCTTGTATATAGGCAAATACAAAACTCTTTCCTGTTTAAAAACATGCAGGAAAAATATTTCAGTATCAAAAATTTGCTGGACTGCTTTATTGACTCTCTTCTCACTCTAAAGTGGGTTTTCAACTCTCTTCTCCTTGGAGAGGTGATTGGGGGTTTTTTTTGACACTTTTTCTGCTTGTAAGATGAAAGTCCCCCAACTGGTGAACAGAAACTACACCCGTTACCATTTGACCAGACTGAATAGTGTATTCAAGACAAACTGCTTGCAGAAGTGCTGGCCTTAAACATGTATCATGGGAACCGGTTGACCAAAACTCTTCATGAGTACATTTAGAAAAGCTACAACTAAGGAGCCCAGTTCTACCATCACACTCAATTTGCAATCAGTTTAAGATGGAAAAGCCCCAAATTTAATGACTACTTTGTTTCAAGAGTGTTTTTATCCACATGTAGTTAAAGTGAGACAGTACTTGCCTTAAGAATGGAAAGTTACTTATACGCAGACTTCCCTGAAGATATTACTTTTAGGTAAACATCCAGCCTTCTTCCCCCTTGAAGGGTGGTTTATTTTTCAGTTAAGGCTCAGGTTGCAAAGGAACTGGGTGTGATATTTACATGCCTCAAGGTAAATGTAATAATACACACCTAAACAGTTTTGCTGAAAGGTAAAGCCTTACTTAATCAAACGAGAAATCACACCCCCTGCACCATATGCTGGAGGCTTTTGAGACCCAGAAAATGTCCAGAAAAATTGCTGATTGTGGAAGGGTCTCCCTTTAGACAAAGAAAATGAAATTTTCTAGACACTTAGTAATTAGCATTAAAAGGCTCATGCTTTTTTTTTGACAAATGTTAAAATAAAAAATGCTTGAAGCATTGCATGAGAAGGATTGTTGTGCACAGTCTTCAAGTTACCAGGGTTTTGATTTGTTTTGTGCTTTCTTTTTAAGAGTTTTATGAGGTTTAATCCACATGCTTCAAACAGCAAATGCCTTCCTAAACCCTGAAACTGCCTTTGGAGGCAGGACTGGGATAACACAAATCCAAGATGAATAAATTTTTCCTAATTTTAAAGTGAGCTTTGAGAAAACACAAACCAACAAACAACGTAATGAGTGCTGATTGTCTAAAATATGATTGATACTCAGAACTTTGTGCAAGCTTTATAACAGCAAGACTGCCACTTGCTACGGTTAGCACTGATGATAGGTTTTAAGCTATAGTCCTGGCTGGTCTGGTATGTCATGCTGTGTTCCAAGCAGCAAAGCTTGCTACGTGGAGTAATGACATGATGGAAAGGAAGGCGACTAGGGACAGAAATAAATACGAAAGCAGGTTGCTGGAACTAATGAGTAATCAAGCAGTATTAGATTTTTCATGTGAGCTCATTCTACGACGAGTGTTGAACAGCAAGGAAATCTGTTTCAGATTAGATGTCCTTGCCAGCCAGCCTGAACTCCATCCCTTGTCAAAGAAATAGCATATGAATTTTGCACAGCATCTTGTGGAGTATTGTTACTACAGAGCCATTGACTTTTTGTACCCTGTTTTTGTTTTAAGTATTGCTGTCTGAAGGCATTGATGGGTAGCAAGAAAAAATGGGTCTCTAGAACTAGATTAAAGTAATACATGTATTTGAACTATGCAGACGTCCTTTTTGTTCACCATGAGCACAGTTGTTCGTCCAAGGGACTTAAAAGGGTAACAAGAACATCCTAAACAGTCCTCACCAAATCCTTCAAAAACCCAGAGTTTGCTCTGAAATGCAATATGGTGAAAAATAAATTAGAGGTATTCTGTGTCTGATATCAGCTGTATCTGCAGTTTTCTCACTGACAATAAGGTAAGATTTTACTATTTAATGTGTGCGTGATTTGTAGCCAATGATAAAAAGACACAATTAAAAAAAAAAAGTCTGTGTATATGCAAGAGAAATTGAAGTAGAAGCTGTTTATTTTTTTTTTCCGACTAATTTCATTCCCTTTTCTGTATTAAACAAAGATCTGCAACTGTAAACATTTAATTAACAATTGTGTTGATAATGCATGAATCATGAAAGAAACAAGCTTATTGTCCCCTAGCTGGATGAGTTCCTGTGAAATAAAGAGGAAAGAAGGTCTATTTCTTTTCAAAAAAACAGGGCATATGTAACTCAGTGCAAACATGAAGCAGTTCTGTTGCATACACACCATTTTTACAGTCATTCTTCTGACCGTAAACACAATTTAAGATGTAATTTATGGGGCAAAGTGGTAAACTCCACCATGTAATAAATGAAACACAAAAAGACAGATTACAACCTTCTTGTTAAAGTCACTGAGCCAAATTCTGCTCGAATACACATGTACTATGGGAGTTGCTTCACCATCTGTGAAGAAGGAGATGGCCTTCATATGCAGAAGTTGATAACCAAACCCAGGTGACGATGAAATGACCGTGTGGGTTTATAACTTTCTTCTTCAGTGATCATACCTTCAAAATAATCCCTATTTTTCTCATTCATCGGCAGTAGCAGGGACACTGACACTGTCAAATATCCAAAGGAAGAAGTAGAAGGAAAGAACGTAATACTGATACAGGGGAGAAGTGCTGTTAATCAGATATGTCAAGCAGGTGGCCTTTGAAGCAGGCAGGAAACCATGGATGCTAATTAGGTCCTTTTTGCTTCATGTTATGTTGCTGGGAAAGGTAGCTGAGAGTATTTGGTGTCAGGCTACTGCAGTTAACACGATTTTGATCATGACTGGCTGTCAACTCTATACATTCCCATGGGCGAAGACAGGACCGAAACTATCCCTAGCAAAGATACTTCCTTCATCCTGGTCTACAGCAGTGTAAAAAAAATATTGTGACTCGTCCCCTAGAGAGTGTCTTTTATTGTTTTGGACCAAATAGGAAAAACTGCTGGAGATCCTAAATATTGACTTCCTCGGGTTCTTTAGCTTTTGATAGGGTCATATCTTTTCCATAGGAAAAATAAATGTCTGGCAGGAGATAAAGAAAGCAAACAGGCTTGGCATGATTAGTAGCTATGACTTACAGTATGAACACAGGGAACTGAAAAGTGATATCCCTGGGACAGTACTGGTCTGGACTCTTAGGACACTTGGTCCTGGAATTGAAGATGTCTCTACAAGTATTCACGGTTTAGAAATATGTGAGGGTTCTTAGCTATGGTTTTCACATTCCTGACCTTGCTTGAGACTTTGTGGTCAGTAAAAACATCAGCCCCTGCCATGGGCAAGGGCATTCGCCTAAGTAATCTGTTGTGTATATTCCACTAATGGAAACAAGGCATCCCAGACCTAGCAGCTATACCTAAAGAAGCTCATATACCTTGTTCCTGTTTGACCTCAGCCACCATAGTCCCATTTTTGTTTAGACTCCTCAGTCCAAAGTACAAGTAGTCTAGCAGCACACAGTATCAACTTTTCTGTAGTATCTCATGTTACTTCTACCTTGTTTTCTGAGTACGTAATTTTTGAGATGCTCCTCCATTCTAAGTCCTCCTCTAGGACTGGAATAAATACAGGCATTGTGCATCCCAGGATTTACATGAGATTTTGAATCAGAAACATCATAGAAAATCCCATACATGGACAAGCCAGAAGTTTTCATTTTCTCCACCAATTCATCATGAAGCTATGAATCAACAACCTGAATGTGGTTAAATTTCAAAAAAACCCAACAAATATCCCAACAAACTAAGCAACTAAACAAAAACTCTCTTAAATATTAGAAAGTGGTCTTTCGTCTAGCAAATTGTTGGACTAAGACTCTGAAAACATGATAAAAATCCCATTTTGTGCCACAGATGTTGGCTGATCTGAGGTATGTCACCTAGTTTACACATCTTTGTCTTTAAATCAGGATAACACTTCCCTACCTCAATTGCGTGTGGTGAGGATAAAACTGATTAATCATTACTACCCTCTTGAATATTGGGAATCAGACAGTCCAGTGAAATGAAATTAACCGAGGTAAAATGCAGACTGCACAAGAACGTAAACCAGCCTGAAAATACTTCTGAATTTCTACTTGCATAACCTGATAAATTTCCTTAATTCTGTGTCTATACCTAGTGTTATTTTCATAGCTCTGCCACTGATTCAGTACAGAGCCCTCGTTAAGGCATATCAGGACTTTGTACTTCTTCCTAGTTAATGTTGCCATCCTCACTTTATACACCTCCTTGTGTACACTTGCCACTGTACACAGTCTGTAAAGTATACTCAGAATGATCAATTTTATTCACTGCATATGTAAGGACGTGGCAGACATAATAGTATAAAGTAGGAACATTGCAAAGACTACAGGCACAGCTAGATGCAACAATTGTACTCCTTGGAGTAGGATCTTGCAGTTTCTGACATCAGTGAGAGAAGTACCAAACCATTTAAACAAAGTCTGGGAATTACTAGTGGTTAGATATGTTCACAGATAGAATTCACAATTACTTTTAACCACGTCACAATACTAGTGTATTTTGCCACTGAATCCTAGATGGAACTTCTGATTGTTCATGATATTACTGAAAGCTGTACCCTCATTTCAAATTGTGCATATGACTTTCAGAATCTGACAATGCACTGGTATGAATGTGTTTCAGTAACACTGAGAACACTTGTCTATTTCTTATCCATTTGGGAAAAAAAGACATGGATATTTGAGAGGGCATATTTAGTTTGCAGAAGCCCATACTCTTTAATCAAAATATGTTTATAATCACCAGATGTGATGAATGTATAGATAATGACTTTAGGTAACTGCTTTGATTTAGACAAGAAAGGAAAACCTCAAAAATCTCATATATCATGTCTCTAACTACCCTGAAATAGCAGTGTGAGTGTGCACTGGAAATAGATGCAAGATCATTCCAATGGTCTGATTCAGATTTCATAGCAGTATAAATCAGAAGTTACTCAGAGTACACTAACAACTCAACAGTTTTGCCTCTTTTGCTTTAGTTTTTGATCAAGTATAATTTTGAGACAAAGCCACTTTCTACTAATTTTTAAATTTCATCTACATTTTAGGTCACTGATTCTGCTGAAAAATGTTGACTTCTAATTGGAAATATGTGAGGGTTTATTAGTGTTTTTCAGGGCATAAGAAAATGAGCAGAGGGGAGGAAAAGAGAGAGGGAACATGTTCAGACCAGCTCTAACAACGGAGTTATGCCAGTCAAACAGAGAATGAGGATTCGCGTTTTCTTCTAACTGGAAAGCATGATCATACATAACGTTGTTGTGCTAATGACAGGTATGTTAATTTAGAAAACGGCCCCTGAAATTCTTATCATTCTCAGTTCTAGAGGTTTAGATATTCATGTGTTAGTAAACAGGTTTGCATCTTATGAACACTGAGAAAATAGACACAATAGCTCCCTAGTGAAAAATAATACCTGTATTTTTTCCATATCACTGATTGTACTGGGATGGTGCTACTTCTGTTACTTCATCTCTGATTACTCAGGGTTGGAAGCAATCAGTCACTATGAGTTTGGCAGCTGCAGGATCCAGATGTGTAGCCCTTGGAATGACTCTCTCTGGCAGTGGCAGCTGGCTACCACTTTCCCTTTTCTGTTTTTCTCAGCAGATGTGATGTGATTGTGCTGTGCACCACACCAACATTACTCATTTTCACGCCATTTTCTTGCAACAATGGGGAACTGACTCACTGTGGCATGTTTTTGATGTGGGAGAGAACAAATTATACACAGAGGTCCTGTTTCTCTTGCTTACGTTCCTTTACCTTCTTTGACCTGAGTGGATTTAGCATTGATTTAGACAGACTGAGAAGAATCAGGTTCGTAATGCATGGTAATCCTACATCAGCAACAGACCAAATTCAGCCCTTCTCTGTTTTTTAAATAGTGCAGAATGCTCCAGTCAACTTGCAGAAAAACTAATCCAGACAGTAACTGGGACTGAGAAGGAGATTCTTATAACCTCTGAAACAGTTTGCTAGCAGACTTTAAACCAGAGTGAAAGTAATTAAAGTAACACTAGAAAGGAAAGTTGACTCAGTCATCCTGGAGAAAATAGATGGGGATGAAACGGAACAGACCGTGTAAAAACAAAGGCATAATTAATACGGAGTAATTTTAAATTAGGCTACAAATATGTTTTTGGTACATCAATGTTAGGAAAAAAAGCTTTTAAAATTATTTCTGTCCAGAACAATGACTTAGTAAGAAGTAACATGAAGAGCAAAGCCCAGGAGAATACTGTACCCTGTTTATTATTCTGTGGCACTAGGCACTGACTTGTCCAGATAATCTAACCATGGATAATCCAAAATTGACTGCACACATGTTTATTGTGTAGTCCTTTGCTCAGGTTTATTCCCTTCTTGGATTGTGATCAGTTCAACCACATGCAAAACACGAATGAATTGGACCTAATTCTCCTGGATTTTCTAATTAAAATCAAGCTTTAACTGAAATTTATTAGGGAAAGATAAAATCTCACCAGTCATTTTCTGTTAATGGTGGGGGATGCTGTGAATTTCTGGGCTCTTCAATAACTGTGCTTATGACATATGCGATTGAATTAGCAGGATTGTTGTCTGCGGTTGATGTTGGAGTACACACTAGTCATGTCTGTCCCAACTGCTTCGTCTAAAAAGGGGACCAAAAGGGGAAAAATAAATGTATGTATTTTGTCTGTAAATACACGATCCTAGATATAATTGGAATACTTGCCATCTGTTATTCTGGTGGCCAGTTTTGATTCTCACAGAAGTAATTTCTCCATTCATCTTTTGATTAGTCTAAAGGAGGAATATTCTCCTTTCCCTCTGCATGTGGCAAGAGTGTATCATACTCACGACTGACTGTGACTCAACTCTGAAGTCCCTAACGCATGGGGATATACGATCAGGGCATGGCTGCCTACATATAACCAACACAAAATCTTCCTTGCTTTTGGCTCACAGAAATAAGTCTTAAAGTACGGACTCTACATTTTTCTTCACATCCTGTAACACAGCGTATTAATAAAGGAAAGCGCAGACACCACTAGCTTTGATACACAGACATGAAATACCACTCTGGTGTCTCATAGGGTTTATTGGGAAATAGTTTTTACTATGCATGGTGAATCTGACAGCTGCTGTCTCCATTTCCTGATTTCCTTTTACTTTATTCATCCTATGTGTTTTTGCTGGAGACAAGTCCATGGATTTCCAACTCTGCAAAGGCTTTGGTCCATAACTTGATAAAAGTTCTAAGGGCATCCATCCTGCTTTGCAGGAGGGTCTATTTGCAAGACCAAAAGCTCAAGAAAGGCTTTTTA
This sequence comes from Dromas ardeola, assembly GCA_013398915.1. NCBI lineage: Eukaryota > Metazoa > Chordata > Aves > Charadriiformes > Dromadidae > Dromas > Dromas ardeola. The sequence continues at coordinate 183,622 of VYZM01013516.1, forward strand.
AGTAATTTTTTAGCATGTAGTTTTCCTTAATTGCTTGAGTTACGTCCCAGCAGAAAGATCTGAGCAGTAACATCACGTGGACTATCAAAAACTCTTGCAGGTTTTTTTCCCAGTTCTAGTTGCAAATTTAACTTACGAGTGTTCCCATTTTTCTGTCCTGGACCAGCAGATAAGAGGTAGATCTCTGCTTTTTAAAATTCTGGACAATGTGGTGGAGGCCTGTTGGCTTTTCACTTGTTATGAAAATGAGGTGTGTGGAAGAACCTAACCAGGCTTTTCCACTGGAATTGCTTCCAAGTTGGCACAGGTACAGGGTTCTGGCCCAGCGAGGGTGCTGGCTATGGGGTGCCGAATGCAAAAAAGAAAAAAANACAGGAAAAAAAAGGGATAGAAAGAATTCATTTTTACCCAACATAAATCCTTTTTTATCTTTATCCATTTTAAAAGAGTGGAGGGGGAAGGAATGGAAGACTCATTTACTTTCCTCTTGATTAACCCTTTACTGCCCCAACATAAATTGCCAGTGATCTTTATTTTGTTTTCTCTTTTATTTAGTTTTGTCTTTCTTATTTTAAGCAGTACAAAATCTTCTAATCTCTCTTTGGGTGGGCTTTAAAAGATGCAATATAAAAATTCATCAGGAACATTAAGATATCTAAATTTGTCAGATTAGTATTAAACATTAGGATATTATCTGAATCAACATAAGACACTGGATTCTGCTTTGTACCGTCAACAAGCCTGAGATTTCTGCTGGTGCTTATGTTATGTTCCTTACTTCCCTATTTTGTAAGGACAGAGAGGGAGAGTTAGCATTTTCAGTTCTGTAGTAGAGCACTGCTAAGGAAAGACAGTTCTCTTTACATACAAAATAGCTTTCCCAGCCCATTCAACAGCTCCAAACTCAGCTCTCATGCCCTAGCAAACTTGGAGATGATTAGGGTAGCAGGGAACAGAATTACAGTTTGATGCCTTCATCAGCTTATTCTCAAAGGCCCATGAATAGTTATGCATTTCTTTCTGTGTAGAGTTATATGAGATTAATTTTCCATGTCTTTTTATTCCTTTTTGCCTGCAAAGCTTCTACATCTGGAACAAAAGAGAGACCCCTAATTTCATTTTTTCACTCTGAACAGGATCATATTCTAAGCGCGTGTGGGGAGAAGCGTATTAGTAATAAGAGAAGGAAATAGGGTCACCTAGGTCTGTGAGACAGTCCAGATGAGATCCAAACAGAGAACTGTAGTGACGATTTTTGAGAAAATTGGATGATGGGACTTCTGCAATGCACAGTCTGATCTGGGCTTGGCTGAAAAAACCAAAAAGCTTAGGTCAGAGCTGCAAGGTTCAGTGCTTCTAAACATATACAACAAGGGAATGCTGCTTTGCCTTTTCTCCCTGCTTAATAAAGTTTTTGAGCCGTATTTTATGAGGACATACAAACCTTCCTAAAGGCTACCTGTATTTCTGATCTTTCATAGTTATTTTAAGAAAATATGTATTTTTTAATGCATATGGTTGTAATTGTCTAGCAAAATGGTTTCGATCTAGAAACAACTGGCAGAGAAAGGAGGAAAAAACTGAGAACAGTGCAGGCCCCGAGAACATTCCCAAAGGACACTATTTTCAACAATAGAAAGATTAACATGGGAGAATGAAAGGCGCACACTATAGTCACAGCCTTTTTAAGCTCTGTTATCAGTTGTTCTAGGATCTAAATTCTTTTGGAGGCTCATTTTATTTATAATCATGAGAACGATTGACAGCTTTAAATGAGGGGTAGGTGTATGTCAGATACTTGGCAAACAGTCAGAGCTGCAGCTCTTGGGTGGTGTCAGGGAGGGAAGGAGGAACACAGTCCTGAAAAGACCTCAGTACCGCAAAAATTCCAATCACAGCCCATTTCCCTAAGCATTTTTGTTATGTCTCTATACTGTCTTTTTTTTAAATATGTAATTTTCAAAGGCTGCACACATGCAGTGTTATATAGTGTTATATAGGCAGTGTTATATAGTCTGGCTAGGTCAATGTGCTTTGCTCAGAAGAGTTAGTATGCTGTATTGTCTCTGACAGAGATTGTGGTAATTCTTTCTCTTGTTTTACAAGCCTTTTTCTTTAGTTTTTAATAGAACAGCTTTCTTTCCTTCTCTTTTTGTGTGATCATGTTGCAGTTAACCCAGTTCCACAAATAAAAGTAGTCAAACAGAAATGACACAGTGTGCTTACCCAAATACTTGCGGACTACACTGAATCTGGTTATTGACAAAGTTTTCATTACAAGAGGACTCCAGTTCTGTTTTACTGTAAGAGGCAGACTGGGAGAGGACAGTAAATGTTGGCTGATCTCTCTGCTGGTTTTCCAAATGCAGTTCGGCTTAGGACATAACATGCACAGACAGCAAGCACCCAAACCAGACACACAGAGAGAACCAAAGCTCAGCACAGATAAGTTTGAAATAATAATATAATAAAAAGAGAAAATAACATTTTGCAGACATCTAACACAGAGTACTTTACCCTGGCATGAACCTTGGTTCATAATGATGAAATTATATTTGGCACTGCACTCAGTGACAACGGCGGCACTGTAGCCTATGCGGTTTATACATTTGCCTTCTGCTTTACTTGGGACAAAGAACTTGAAACAGAGGTAATGCAGAAAAAATAAATGAGTAGGTTTAAGTTTACTGAAATATAAATACACATGCACATTGCTGCAGATGTTATTCATTGGCAAGTGCTGCCACATAATTATGCAGTGAGCTTCATAATATTTTAATGAGCTTTTGCCCTAAATAGCAATGAAAATGGAACAATAAGAAGTTCTCAAACAGTAAAAAATTTCGGGAAGAGGGGAAGGTTGTTAGGTATTTTTCCGGGGGGAGGATTGTCTTTGGGAAAAAACACATAACATACGTTGGAAAACATCAGGATTGAAATAATGTCTGAGTTAAGTAAAGCCAAATCAACTCTAATACATGGGTAGTCTGCAAAATAAAAGGATGGGTTATTTATTTATTTATTTATTTATTCATTAATTTTTTGTATAGTACATTTGTGCTAAAGGAAAGTAAGAGAAGGTACAAGTGTAATTCAAGTTGGGTTTGTTTTAATGCTGGGGAACTCTTAAGCGGCATCATGACAATAATCCTATTAACATACTGTGCCAATTAGTCTTAAAATAAATAATAAAACACTTAATATTTATTGTAAATGTCATTGTGATTTAAGTATTGTTAAACATAAATAAAAAAAATCTTTGGGGGTGCATGGCAATGCAGTGAAGGGTTTGACTTATTTTCTCCTAAAAAAAACCAACCACAAAATACAAACCCAACTTGACTAGGGAGAATTCCAAGAAAAAGTGGAGAAATCTGATAACCACGTTAATGCTCATCATTTTAATTCTAACAATCTGTCAAAAAGATCTCTATTCTCCCCTGGATTTGACATGCCACCAGCTACCTGAGTAAATAAAACAAACAAAAAAAAAAAGTCCAACTCCTCCCACCCGAAACAGCATAATCCACTTGCATTTCATTTCAGCATACCCCCCATTATGAACTGTTTTCACAGACCCCTCTGTACCTCCTGCTGAGGCAGTTTTAAGCACAGGAAATCTGCTTTTTGTTTGGGCCTCCTCCCAGTGGATTTGTGGCATTCTTGCCGTCGATTGCACTGGAAGCCCTTTCTCCTGCCAAGGGATGGGATGAGCAGGGAGGCAGCAGCAGGGTGGGCGTAGCGTCTGCCTGCAGACGTCGGTTTTTGCCAGCATCCCTCCCATCCCTGGCTGTCCCCCGCTTACAGGGGAAGGGACCAGAGTCATCCTCCCTGGGTGTCTGTGGGAGGAAGCTGGGGCCCCACGACCTTGATCTGCTGCAGCCGCTGGAAGTGACCACGATGGCTGAACATGGGAATGAAATCCAAGTGGACTATTGTGATGCAAGACTGCGATCGAGATGATTTTGGTTGAGCTGGTTGAACTCTCAGTTTACCTTGGGATAACCCACATCTCTCCTCCCAGCTTTCTCTACTCTGATTCTGCGCCAAGTCGGAGGATAGCAGCATTGACTTTGCAGAGATCATCTGGCAAAGTCCTCCCTGCCTCTTATTTCCTGAAATTGTGCCTGAACTGACTAGTGAGCAGGGCTGTACCAATTTTGCTTTTATATGCTTTCAAACCTCACACAGGGATATATGGAATGGAAAACTGGTGTAATTTGACTCTTGAAATCTGTATTTCTACAGTGAAAAGTATAGTATGTGGAGTTTCTCCCTTCTGTAGGGCATTTGCAAATACACTTAGATGCATAAGAGAAAATGGGGATATTTCCTGGGCTGGAATCTCTCTGACGTAGCTCATGTGTCATCAGGGAAACCAGATGTTCCAATGTCTGTGGGTAAAGCTCATTCCAAACCTGGAGTATGGAATACTGGCCTGTCCTCTGCATCACACAGGGAAGCACCTCAAAGGAAAGAATGGCTGGCCTGCCATCATGGAAGGACACAGGAAGAGGGGGGAAGAAGACCCTAGGATGTTTACTGTTTCCATTCACAGAACTTGTACATTGCATACACAGAATTTGCAAAACTCTTTTTGTTTGCTCACAAATCCCAGACGAAATGTACAGGATCATATCTGGAACAAAGAGGTCAGGGTTTGATTAACATGGAAGCCAAGGATTACCTGCACATTTCATCCAACATATTAATGGAGGAAGAGCAGGTGAGTAAAGTGACTTGTAAAGGAAGGTGTAGAAAACAAGGAGTAGAGATGTGGGAAGGAATAAAGATCATTAGATGAAGATGGTTTTCGAACTCTGCTTCTGTTCATCCACATTTTCTTTATTCACTCACATCTTGAGGAAATGCTGATTTGTTCCTGCTGAGCTTGAAATTCTGAGATGCATTACGAGATGAAAAACAAACTTATATGAAATTCATCCAGCATAAATTTCTATAAATCAGTAGAAGGACACATGATTTCCACAAGTTGGCAGAAGTTAATCTTGGAATCCACCTCCTGGAACATTTTAATCCTGCCCATTAAACTGCTACTTAATATAAAAGTATATGTGCACCAAATACTTTGGGAGGAAACTAAATTAAACTTGCACTCTCTATACAAAGTTCTTTCTCTTTGATGCTCTCTTTTGATCAAAGAATTCAAAAAGGTAGGAAGAACGATGTGGGCAGTACAGGTAGCCCTTCTTTTACTGGGGTGATTACTTTTGGCGGTGACTTTGAGAAAGACTGAGTCGCCTTCTTTGTACTTCAACTCTGAAGGCCTTTCCCACGAACACAGCAGTATCAATGACCTACATGTACAAATGTGTGACAGGAGAGAGGAATACATAAAAGCTGCAGAGACATCAGGGAGGGGACCGATATGTTTCTCATGAAGACAAGATCTTCACCGATCTTTGTTAGCCCAGCTCTGGGGGTTGTGGATGCGTGAGAGCTGCGGATGTAGTGGCTTACTAAGCAGCGGAAATAATGGAAAATGTTCTGCCATGGTACTGGTCAGGATAGGCTGGCTTATTAATGCTAAGCAATATTCTGTAGTCCATGATGTTTTCACAGAGTTAAGTATTTTTGCCCTCATTGCCTTACAGGTAGCAAGAAATCATGACAGAAGCGGTGAGGTGGTTCAGGAAAGATGACCACATGTGGGTGTGTTTATATTGTTCTGCAGAGTACAAGAACAAAAGTCTTTAATCTTCTTGGTACCAGATCAAAAGTCTTTAATCTTCTTAGTCTGAAAGCAAGATTTACCTTTTTTTCTGTTACTATTTTTCTCCAATTCAAAATGTTCAGAACATAAATCATAGATCAAACTAAACTTTCTTTTTCTAAAATAAATTCTGTTTTTTTTTAGAAAACCCTACATACATATAAATCACATTGCTTCAAACTTTCCTTTTTTTGGTAACATTGAACATTTCAGACTCAGGTTTTCCTTTTTATCTTCTGTTATTTGTCTTCACTGTACGGAATATAGTTAATCCCACTTAGAACCTCCAGGGGATGAAGCTGCTGTATGTATGTTTTTCATTTGGTTTTGGTTTACTTTTTTTCCATTTTGATACATTTTAAAACTGCCAACTTTGGAAAGCTGCAAGGTGTTTATAGTAATAATAGAGAGTATATCAAAATGATGACAATGAAATCTGCATGCTGTCCTCCAGACCTTCTTCAAGATAGAAAAGTTTGGAAACAAATGGAAAATGGGGAGTGGGTTGTCAGAACTGAAACAGAGAGATATATTGAAATCAATATGACTGCTTAAATATCAACCCTTGAACTGTACTCAGTGACAAAGACAGCAGATAATCACTGCTTATTTTAAAACGTAACATTTTTCAAAACATATTTTGTGAAGCACTTCAGAAAGATGGAACACTTCTAAAGCTTCTGTAATGGAAATTTTTACAAAAATTGGTTTTAAACTTTTTAGTCTACCTTAATAAAAGTGGCTTTAGATTTGTTTACATCAGGACTGAATTTGCTGTCCTGGTGGTTTGTATTTATCTTTAGGCTTTTACTCACATTTAAGTATTACACAGGTTTAAAAACTTTTGGTAGAATACTTCTTTCTCTTTCTCTCTCTTTTAGAAATTATGAGTGTAGTATGATTCACAGCACAGGCACATATTTCAGGAAACTGCATTGCACGATGGAATGAATTATCCTAACACAGCTGCCAAAAGCACCTAGTTATTGAACTCACCTTCAGCTTGCCACAGTGTCATAAGTCCAAATATATGGACAGGGAGAAAAAAGAAAAAAACAACAGAACTTTTTGGGCTTTTTTTACAAAGTACAAGAGAATGGCTGGACTGTTAATCAGATTATGCATTATCAGTAGATTTATTTCCACAGATATTAATATATGTTTCTCAGGCCCCTACAAAGGATAGAAAGCTCTGTTGAGGATCAAGGAAATATGCCTTCCTCTTTATTTAAATGTCCTCCTTCGAAGACGGCTGGATCAGTCCCTCTGGAACATCAAGCTTGTAGCTATTGTAGATGACTAAATACAAACTTATGGCATCATACAAGTTATCATGTAAATGGTGGACTTATCCCTCTCTTTACTGTCCTTTTCCCTCCAAAACGTAAACTTTCCAGATTATTATTATTTTGCTTAAAAAAAATAAATTTGAAGAGATATACTTAGTTTAAAAGTATAAGCAGTGTGCTTTCCCCTGATGATCCCCGTGCTCAATGATATTACATCAGCTTCTTTATAGCACATAGCATTACTGTATTATGTTGGTCATGAGGGAATCTTTGACTTCCAAAACAAAATGCCTCTTCCCAGGTCTTGCCAAAAAGGCTTAAATTTAGACATCACAGAGCACTGGGAAAAATGCAGCACTTTTCAATCTGTCCTCTCTAGGGCATGCTGTGCCCGTTGTAATGTCTCTTACACAGTGATAATTTCCCTGTGGCTCTACAGTAGGAGAAAGCATTAAAGAGCAGCAAGCAATACTTTTTAGGGTAGAGGCCACATCTTTTTGTGTTTACAGTGCATCCATTGCAATATCTGTTACACCTTCTGATTTGGAGTGTCATACACATAATAAGCGATAACTGTAGATACAAAGATTAAGATGTTATGGAAGCTTGAATGCATGGTTGAGGGAGGAAGAAAGGTTTCCCTTCCCTCCCCCTGCCCCATGCCTTACAGATCAATTTGTCTCTATTATCTGAAGATGGGTATCCTATAACCACATTTCTTTTCATCCTACTCTTGGGTGAACAAGAATTTACACTGGCCTTTTCAAAGAAAATGGTACTACACCTTACCATTTACTAAGAGTAATAAAGAGAAAATTAGAGACTCTTGTTCCATCCACTCAACAATCAGTTTTTGTTTTGCAAATAAGTGAGGAGCTACATCATTTCCCAAGGGTCGCCATTCTCTGTTGGGTAGCATTTGTTGATTCCGTACTAATTATCTTCTTGAGATAGCATGGTTTAAAAAAATGCAACTAGAAAATTCATCACCAGAAATAGAAATTCTGTATCGTTGATTGCTCAGTGACAGAGGTATAGAAAACATTGCATCCATAGCTTATGAAGGGACAATTGTGCAGAAATTGTGCAATTTCTTAAACTTGCTAGACAAAGTGGTATAAAACTGACTCCATCTGTTTAATTCTTCGGGTGTTTTTTTCAGTGTTACTATGGTTTATAAAGGTGCAGAGTGTCCTTTAATGCATGTGTCCATATTGCAGTAGATATCTAAGTGATGAAGTCATTCTTTTGCCTGAATAATATTTCTAGTCCTCTGTGTCGAGATTTTATAAAAGTTGCCCCTTTGTGACAGCCTGTCATATCAAGGAAAACTGTGATTCTCAGGCATAGCCAAAATATTGACTTTTAGGCCAAATATATCACTTCCACCAGAGTGAAGGGTCTAACTGTTGGTAGTATTAGACCAGGGATTATTTATCCCACTAATATTTTTGTGTGCATCTGAAACAGAATATGTTACATTTTTACTGTCTTGCTCTGGAGAAGAGACATGAGAACCTACTGTAGCCAGCAACACCAAGAGCACTGAAGAAAGTATCTTCATCAGTGCTTTATATTATCTGTACAGAATATCTGCAAGGTATTAATTTGGCAGGAGATAAATGTGTATCAGCTATATCAGCCTCCACTTGTAACTAAAATCAATTCACTGTAAATTTAAATTTATTGAGCAAAAGAGTAATGTTTGCTGTTCCATATACAAATTCAGCTGCTAAAAAATCAGTCAGAAAGTGTTCCAAACAACATAAACAACATTAAATGCAGCAATTATAAGATAAGCACTGAATTAATTTTGACTTGACGGGGTGTGGGTGTGCAGAAGTAAAACTACTGTCTAGTGGTTGTTGCAAGACTTGCTTCCATGCCAGTTAGTGTTTATTGCTGCTAATTATTAAACACATTTTAAAATGGCAGTTATTAAATGGCAAACACCTCTGAATGGCAATCTTGTAATTGTGTTGTAGTAAGTAACTAAGATTTTCTCTATCACAAGGAAAGTGGCTGAATGAGAGCAAGTAGCATCATTCTGTCTTCTCAAGATCTCTACAGACATACTCCATCCTGAAAATGAAGTAATTACTGGGCTATGGCAGTATGAATTAGGAGCTGCTACAAAAGGAAAACATAGCTGGAAGTTAAGAGAACTTCCTCTAAACAAAAAAATTGTAAATGCTCCATACAGAAGGAATCATGCCAATCTAGCGGGTAAACTGCACACTATATTCCTATTTTATGTTCAATATATGATGTGTGAATCCACCATCATTTAACCCATGATGGTGCAACCGCACACTGAGCCGACACACCATGCTCTGAAGAAATACGATGTATTTGGTCATGACAAAGAGTGTAGCAGTACTGTTAGAGTAGATACTGCAGGAGGCATAGAACCACAAATGCACACGTATCTGTTGGCTACTACGAAATAACATATTTGCCCTTTCCTGGGAATCATGTTTTCATAAGACCTCATGACAGCACATCAGCACAGCCTCTTATTGGGAATTTTTCTCCTGCATAAATTCTGGGAAGTCTGAAACTGGAAGCTCAACTGAGCAAAGACAGATTAGGTCATCCACATTTGGCAAGAGGAGCTGGAGAGCAAACATGGCTCAGCTATGACAGCCTTTGGCTGAACATTTTCACTGCAGTTAGTGTGAAGTGCTAATACAACTTCTAAGTTGTATCATGGTCCTTCTGGTTGTGACAGACTTGCAACACAGGACCAATGTTAGCATTTGGATAAACAAGCATAAAGTGTTTTAGGAAGGAGAAACTCTGTAGCTGAATCTCATTCAATCCAGCCTTCTTTGAAGTGACATTTTCAAAAATATTCTTTGCCTCTAGGAAAGAGAGTTTGAGATTCATTTCAAAGTACTGGTGTCCAGGTATTCCTTTCCTAAAATTCCACTGTTGCAGCTATCCAAAATATCTGCATTAGCCAATATTTTACTTACGGTCCATTAGAAATTTAAGATTAAATTGGTTTCCTTGTTGCCATTTGAAAATCTCTGGCATGTATTTTAAAATCTCTTACATGTCTATGTATTCTACTTCTAATTTAAATGTTGGGCTGCTGGTACTAATATTTTAAAACAATAAATATTTTGGTTACATTTATTGTTATCTGAGGTCATGCTTAAATAATTTATCTTGTTCGATTCCAGTGTGCTGCTTTTGTATAAAATGAACCCAATGAAGGGTAAAAGTAGTGGTTATGTGATGCCAGAATTTGTTGATCAGTAAACCAGGATGATACGGTGAGTGTTGAAAGAAAGGTAACTGGAATGAGAAGCAAGGGAAAAGGCTGAATAAATTTTTTTCATTTATTTTGGAAACCTGAGAGGAAGCTGAGATACAATGACAATCTTCCAGTACAGAATTGGTTTTACAAAGGAGGCTGTCATCAATTAATTTCTGTGGCTACCAGGGCATCAATTTTTAATGTTTTTTTTGGGTGGAAATTAACATGGAACAACAAGAAAAGCTTTCTTAAACATGAAGACATGACCCAAACAGGCTACATACAGAAGCAGTAAAATATACTGTGTTTTAAGAACAGGTTGAATAGACATCTGTTGACAATGGCCTCAATATACATATTCTATTGGTGAAAGGAGCTGGTCTTAAAGGTATTGTGATAGTTTTGTAGCCCACCATTTCTACAGCTATTCAAAACGTGGTTTTGATCTCTTTGGCCATGCTTGCACTGTTATCTAACACTGCAGAAACTGTTTGGATGAAAATGTAATTGTGAGAGCCTCCTGTAATTCTTTGTCCTCAGATTCACAGAGAAACGAGCACCTATCTTAAATAAAAAATATTTTTTTTAAAAAAAGATCTAGCTTTCTGGTGAGGTAGTAGGAAAAATATAGTTATCTATACATTAATGATTACACCTGGCTCCAATTTGGAGACAGGTCAAGATGTGACTACCTGACTAGAGAAAACAAGAGGAAGGCAGATAGGAAAACATAAAAAGACAACATCTGAGACGCAACAATAAATACCGTTTATTTTCTTTCTTGATCCATCCCTCTGTCTCTCTGTATTTGAGAATTCCCAGGGCTCTGACACTTCTCATGTTCTTTCTGAATATCCAGATGTGCCTATAAATATGCTACAGCAGAATGGGATCAGCCTTGGTCACTAATGCCCAGAATTCACTTAATAAGTCATCTCAGACTTTGATTCCTTCTTTCATTGGAATCTTGGCAAAAATGGGACCACTGCCTCAGGGTACAGAAGATACCAACCTAGTGCACTTTTCAGCTCCCAAAAGTAGCTGCAGTGAGCACCAGCCCAGCCCCTGGAGAGTGTAGAATATTTTAATGAGAGGTGCTGAAGACATGCCTTCTGGATGGTCAAATTCATTTGATAGAACACCAAAATCAATTTCCCCTTTATGCAAAACAGGTCAGTGAGGCATCTGAATACGCAAGAAACTTAACAATCACATTGCAGTATATTGCAAAGTGTTGATTGTTTCCTTTAACACTTATCTTTCCTCTCAAATATTTCCAGCCACTTTGAAAGCTCAAGCCGTGTTTCATTATTAAGGTTTCCAGCTCAGGTGTCAGGATTGTTTTGAGATCTGAGGTTTCAATTCACCCCACTTTTGGTCAAGAACCACAAAGCCCTCCATCTCCCAGCGGTGTACCTAGAGTTGCCCATGATGCTGGCTACCTGCTAACCAGATACAGCAGTTAGGTTCACACTAACCTTTAATGACTCTCTTCGATCTGATCACATACTTATGGATCATGGCACTATTTTCCTACATGGGCAAAGCAACGCACGGATAAATAGGGTGTATTTCCATTGAATGCTTCAGTGGCCGATTGTCAGGGATAGGCACAGAAGACAGTTCTTGTACCTTCTCTCTTTATCCACTGAACGCCATGTCTGTCCTAAACATTAGGTTATCTGTTGTTAACTTGCAAGTCAGATTGTGAAGAAACCAATTATACAAGAACATGCTCCTTTGGAAAATTGTAAAGGAAGGTACATAACTACAAGGTGGTAAAGAGGCACTGTTTAAACCTTGGCATAGCACAGAGTGAATTGGAAATGGTTAACCACAAAGACTTCTTGCTTCAAAGTTGTTACAGGAATATCACTTTCCCCTCCAGTGTTTGTTCTATGGAAATAACCATGTGACGTTAAACTAGTAATAGTAATTAAAAAAACTTGGCTAGGCTGCCTCATAGTATATTAAAAAAAATAAGCTATGCACATTCACCACCAATTTCATCCCAGTGGCATTGCTTAACATAGTTAGTATTAAGATTTGGAGCTATTTTGCATAAGTAGAATGACAGCTCAACACAGTTGGGGGTGTTTTTATTGCCAATTTAACTGGTGTTAAATTAGTGGGTATTTAAGTGACACTAAAACATTTTAGAGTCCAATCCACAAAAGTCTTGGTTCCAGAATATTCTAATATCAATGAAAACCTCAAATTTAGGCTTGTGTTCAACTCACTGCTTTGTAGTAGGCAATCACATTCAGTTCAAGTGCATTGTCTTCCTGAGAACTATCCCATCTCGCTGTGAGAGTAGAGTCTCAGGTAGGTGTCCTCTGAACTTCTTCACAGGGGCTATGGATGCACAGTCCAGTTGAAAAGCATGCCACAAGATTCATAACCCTAATTCATAATCTTAATAATGAATTGAAAGGATTCATCCAGAGCTTTCAGCACACAAAATACACCTACTGAAGTTGTCAGCACTGTAAGATTTGTTCCCCTCCCTCAAACAAATGATTAGTACATGGAAGTAAAAAGCTGAGTCTAAATTTGCTGCCCTCCTTAAAATACCTACTGTGCACTTATCTACCAGCAAATGTATTATTTCTTTGGATTTTTTCCCAACATAAGGGATGAATTATTCAGAAGGCCTGATTTCATATACCGATTGTGTTTGCTGGTGAGGAGGCAGCAAGCTGCAGCACCAGGAGGGCCAGGCGCTTTGCTTGCAGAGCTGCGTGCTGTGTCTTCCAGGGACTCCTGTGCCTTCGGGTTAGTGCTGCAAGCATGGGGAGTTAATGGTGGCATCAGCTGTGGAGGCAGCTGTTTTGCGCACCGTCAGTGCTAGAGGAAACGTGCTGCAGGATTTTCTCCTTCTCCTTCTCCTTCTCCTTCTCCTTCTCCTTCTCATTCTCCTTCTTCTTCTTCTTCTTCTTCTTCCTTTTTTTCTCACAATAGGGTGTGAATGAGAAGGAGTAAAGGAAAGATTTGGAGGGTCAAAGAGAAATGAACGTTTCACAGTTAGCCCTGCTGTTCTTTTCCTCCCCCCCACCCCCCTCCATGTTTGAACATACACTGCAACCTCCAAATTGTTCATGAGTCATTTCATTCTGGTAATTTATATATTTGAAAATTTTGTTGTTGGATTTCAGAAATGATTTATTTTTCAGTTATTTCTTTATTTACTTACCCAATGGATTGATTGATGTGCCAGCACCCCTCAGGCAGCAGAGGCCCTGTTTCTGTTTTTTTCAAAAGAAGCGAATTGCTAACAGACAGGAGTTTCACAAACACACTAAGTCAGACCTTCCTTATTGTTCTGTGTTTATAACAAGTTCCTGTTGGCCCACATACAGTACCTGTCACTGCCTATCTGTTGAAACACAATCCCATACCAGGCAGTTGTGAGCTACAGCAGACACTGAGTGATAAAGTGCTGCAAAAGGCTGCAGAGCACAAGTGGTGTTTTTCACTGGCCTGGATGCTCAGAGGATGCAGCTCTCTCATACAGCACTTTCCCATAAGTAGCAGGACTGCACCATAACAATGGGAATTACTACAATGCCATTTGATAACTGCTTATTTGAGATCAGAAATGTGAAGGCACAGTGGACTAAAGTGTGACTTAATAAAATGGAGACTTCACATTGCCTGCTGCTTTGTGCAACTATCTATCTAGCTCATTTTAACTATTCCCCGCTATTCCCCGCTAAAAGATGCAGCAATCACTGGGAACAGGAAGATACAAGCAGGTCCTAACACACACTATCACATGGTCTTTCTCTCCCCCTCCACCCTTCACTACTACCTCTTCTAATTACCTTATTTCTTCTCCCATCACCTTGTGGTGGATCATAATATATTTTGAAGGGGAAAGGCTTTGTAAAACCTGTATGTGACTGTACTTGTGCAAACGTTGAAGCTGCGGATTCAGCTGGCCCCATTTCTACCTTTGTTCCCCAGGCTGGCAGTTCCAGCTGGCTGAACACCTCTGGAGGTTTGCCCCTCACAACAGGAAGCACTAAAGCCATATCAAGGGTTGTGGATAAAATCAGAGAAATGGACGGGGACATGGGACTTGGATCAGAATCTCCTGCTTTCCCTCAGAAAAGCCAGGGACTGTTTTACTGTTGTTATTGTTGTTGTTTGACCTTTAAAGCCTTTTGCAATTGTAACTAAACAAGTCTCACAATCCTCTGCAAAACAGGCCGTAGGCCATTTCATAGAATGGGATATAATCAAGAAGCCAGGTTACAGCAACAAAAAAAGATACTGTGAGATCAGGAAGAGATCCCAGATCCGTATTGAGACTGTTTGACTGTGCTTCCCTTGATTCGACATAATGGAAGAACAAAAAGCAGCACAGCTGATGGCGTGCACCAAAGTGCACATTATTTGATTCCGTTCAGATTCTAACCAGCTGGTCCCCCGCAAATCAGGGAGAGCATTTGAGTGCTCACAAATCAACAACCGCTGCTTCTCATCAAACTGTCTTTGTAGTTGGTTTGGCACCTTGCTGTACAGATAGGTATCATATTATTAGTATGGGACTGAATATACTAATGATGAGGTAATGTTCCTATGGAAGTATCTATGCTAACAGATGTGTTCATACAAAGACCTATAATATCATTATGCAGCTGCTCAAATCGATGCTTTTTTTTTTTTTTTAACTTGCTGAATAATTGTACTCTAGAATCTCAGCTTCCATCAGAAATATTAAATACTTGCCTTATGGATGGAAGGATAATTATTGAAATGTGAGTAGAGCAGGGGCCTGAGTCTGCAGTCAGCCTTACACATAGCTCTAAGACTATTTGAACTGCTTCTACTGCTGTCACTGTTATTTTAATTCGGAACACTACTGGTGGCTCTTTAATTGTTGATATTACTTAGAGACTTACTGATAGTTTAATAGAGCTACGAAGCACGTGGTTAGCTGTGCTACTATTATTGAGAAGGGTATGCTTGCTGGCTAATGCAGAATTCAATTTTTTTCTTCTAACATCCAACATCAAAATCCAACATAAAAAATGATCAACACCTTGAACGGAATCACTGGTAATTGATTCCTTTGTCAGTACCTGGAAATTGAACCCAACTCCAAAGCCTTCCTGAGGGCAAGGAGCCCTACAATTGCCCAGTGGCTTGTTTTACCACACAAGTACACGTGGCATATTTAAAACCAACTGTACTCCCTCTGCCTCCCCAGACTTACCAACACATAGAAACACATAAATAGAAATGAGGATTAAAAAAGTAGCAATGTGAGATAGCAGCTATTTCACTGATGGTACAGCACCCTGCAAGAAAAGCTCTAAAGGCGAGATAGTAACAGAAGGGACGTTCTCACTTGCAGCATTACAGGGTTCTCACCAAATAATTCTTATCTAGTATACAAATACAGGGCAAAAGGCCTATGAGTATGTCCAGAGTCATGCAGAAGTGTTCTGAAGCCTTAACAATGCACAGCCAAAGAGCATCAGGTAGTTACTAGAAAGTTTACCCCTCAAATAGCCTGCCTCACCAGAGTTTAATAAGCATGACGCTCTCCCAGAAATGGTATCAAAACAAAGACCTAAGTATTATTCAGTGAAAAGATTAGGAGGCAACCGTTAATATGTCATAAATAATCATACTTGTAATTTGGTATGTAAGGTTTGCCTTTTGGCAAATTAGATGAGGTAAGTTAGATGACTTCAAATATACCATTTGAAGGTTTGAAGACCAATAAATTTCCATTTGAGATTAACTCTGTACCTGTGGTATTTCATAGAGTAATTTCACAGAGTTTTGAAGGATTACACGGTCCTGACATTATAATGAATGATGATTTAATCTGGATTGTGAATGATACAGAATAAGAAAACCTTTGGAAATTCCTTATAAAGATAATGGAAATCTCTGACTTTTTAAAAGTCTAAGAATCATTTTAGCAGCCATTACATCTATTAAACATACACCAAAAAAAGATAACATAATTGCTAATACAAATTAAATAAAAGCAACAATTGAAATGCTCCATGCACAGTATAGAGCGCATCTACACAACTTTTTTGTTCGGACTAAATTCTTTCTCCATATGTTGAAGGGTCAACAGGCCCTCACAGGACCTGCTGGAAAATTACTTCACCTCGTGTTAGGCAGACATTTAAAATGGCCCTTTAAAGATTTTTAAGACTTAACTAGTCAGTTGCCTTACCAGTACATCCTCAGAAAAAAAAATTGCAGGACAGCCTTGGTCACCACAAAGGAATTCTGCTCCAGCTTACAGCTCCATTGCAAGGTAGCGGACTTCAGGTCCAATACCTTGCTGCACAGCCGATTGCACAGTCCCTTACCCTTCTGCTCTGACCCAGGCTATCTGCCACCTCAAGGGCTACTGCTTCAGGAATTTCCCAGGGCGCTTACACCTTTCTTCTTGAGCATTTATGGCAGCTGTATAAGGCAGTATTCAGGTAGGCCCCAGACAAGCTTTTCCTGCAGCAGAGACAGCCAGCTGTATTTGCATGTGGATCAGCAAACTGGGCCAAGAAAATCTGTGTTCAGACTGAAAAAGAAAAGAAAAAAAAGAAGAAAAAAAAAGAAAGAAAAAAGCGCACTTGCAACTTCATCAGCTTTTCTCTAAGTACAATAGCCACATGAACAATGTAATTATATAAACTAACTAGAAATAATTCCAAAACTTCCCTCCCCCACAAAACAATATGAAAATATTTTAATGTTCCACTATCCTACACATGGTGCTGAAACTATAGAAATGTGTGGCTGAACTTGCAGCTACACTTTAATAAAAAACACCTTTCAAAAGCCATCTTGACAAACATCATGCAATTTGTGGGACTGGAGATACATGGGAATCCAGATCTGTCTCCAGTGTCATGAGAGATTTTGGTGCTGGAGAAAGCATTGAGTACTGAGTCAATGCTGACTCCAGCATCACAGTGTCCAGCTAATACCAGCTGAGTTTAACATAATTGGACTGGACTGAGTCATGTTGGTCCTGTGTTGTGAGACAGCCAGCCAGATAAAACAGGGACAGGATGCGAATAGCACAGACTAAGTAAATGAACCAGTACCGTATTAGATGCTATCCTCAATGAGTTACATGCTGTTTCAAAGATGAATGTTGTCAGAGATGAATTTAAATAACAAGAAGGGATATGTGTTTGTGTGTGTGTGCGTGCATGTGAGGGGAAGGCTGGAAATGTAAGTCTGAATATCAGCTTACTGGTATGGGAATGGATATAATAGCATTGCTATGGATGGGACGCAGGCCATGGAGTGGCCAAGAGCTGAGCCTCTAAGCATGTCCAATGTGAAATGGACATTTCCAGAAGCTAGAGCAGACCCAGCTGTGCTAATTATTCATGCCGTTAATAAGTGCTGTTTCTTCTTTCCAACCAACCTGCCTCCTGAGTACTTATTAAACATTGCAATCACTGCTAAACCTGTTTATGGGGAATAGCTTTATCAAAGTGATGAAATTATCAGAGAAAAGATTCAGGAGCAGCAAAGGAGAGCAAGGAATGGCAACCAGAGACTGTTCCAATAGCTCATGAATTTGGCAAAGCAGTAGTGGGTCCTTCTCTTATGAAGGTCAATTAAAAATTCTAGTTGTACTGTAAACATCATTTTCCATATAACAGTGCCACACAATGTCCAACGTAGTCCCTTAATACAAAATATCAATTTGATTTTCCTCAGGAGATTAGCTCTCCTTTTGCAATGCAAATATTTTCAAGTGTACTAAACACATTCTAGCACCTCAGTATAGGGACTAAACTATTTGCATGCAAAATTACCCAAAGTAGGCAGACTGGCACAAGCTTATGCTTCTGCCATATGTGCTGAAGCATTTGAGCCAGGAAACTAGTAGTATCTGGATACTATTTACAATTTAAATTTGATTTTACATTATTATTCTAAAGAGAAAATAAATAAAAAGCCTTCATTAAAATTAATGCTATATGTGATGCTAAGTTTACCCCAATGTTATATGATTACACTTTTCCAGTTAAAAATACTGTCCAGGAAATGCATAGAATTTTCTCATTACAACTGTGGCTTTTTTTTTCTCTCACTGCTTCTACTTTTTAGATACTTTTCTTTTTTTTTTAAATCTGAAAGCTGTATCCCTCACATTTCTTTTAGATATTAATATTTGTGACACTTCACGTTATGTCCTGCACACTGTGTGTAGCAGGTTGTCACTGAAGTTCTGAAGTTTGTAGTATGGAACAGTAAAAACCAAAATTTTTTGGCTAGGTAGGGATTCAGGGCTTACCACAGCTTTTGTTTGCGCCTCAGTTAAGTTTAGAGGAACTCCATGGAATTTGGATAACCTGCTGCGGTTTTGTATTGACAAAATGGAAAAACAATTAGACCTGCTGACCTTATCAGTGAAATACCAGAATGTGAAAGCCACAACTCTTGTGCTTCAAAAGTTCATAGAAACACCATTTTCCAGAAACAGCAATCGGCATGACATAGGATAGGGGATGGAGGGAGGGGGTTTTGCCTGCCATTTTTGCTGCACTTATCCTCTTGCTAGATCTTTGCCTGCGGCACCTGTTGACAAACTGACTGGTAGCAATAGCCACCTTCAGTGCCAGTGCTGCGATGGCCCGACGGCACGGATGTCACCTGCCAAGGGGCTCCGAGCTGGTGGTGCGGCCGTGCTGTGCGGCCTGATATACCTGCTAGAAGCACCAGGGAGAACTTGACTGAAGCTAGCTTTGTCCCCACATGTCAGTGCCGGAAATGTAAGTCACAGATATAATTTACCTGGCTTCACGTACCACCACCCCGAGGAGCTGGGTCTTTAATGACATGTTTCCCTTGCCTCAGAGCTAGGTGGTGTCTCTGTAAGTATCTTCAGGTAATATCTATACTTTGCATGTGAATAACTTGTAGTGGGAAGGAATACCTCACCTTTTGGGCTCTTTTACACTTAGAGGAAATCCAAGACGTAAAAGTAAGATTAAAAAACCCCAAAATTTAAGGAATGCACCTTCAAAATCAGTTTTGAACTCTGGGAGCAAAACAATTTCCAGACACAAGTGCCTGATTTATTTTTTCCTCATTTGGGTCCATGTTTTACATTCATTGAGGCTAACAGAATGGTAAGCAGATCCACTGAGTGACTGGAAAAGAGGAGATATCAACACGAGGCATTTCTCCCCCCTCCAGAGCAGCAGAAATGCCACCAGAGCACCTCATCCTGCTCGTGCTTACCTTCACTGCCAAGTCAGTGGACCCCTTCCTGTGGAAATCTGCTTTCAGTCAAAACAGAACCAGGTCTCCTGTGTATCTCCTTCTACCTGGCGTCGAAAAACAAATCTAACATTCACTTGACTCATGGGAGAAGAGAAGTACAAGGAGCTAGCGTTTGCTCTAGTGCCAGCATCCCAAGTCAGCACATATTCTTCCCAAACAGAAAAGTAAATGAAAATGCTAGGTTTTCTTTCACTCCTAATGAAACCTGAACACAAAGAGAAAATTCTTGGCCGATACAAAATTAACATACTTTCTGTGACCCCTTGGATATGCCGAACTGAACAGTGTTGATTATTTTTTTTTCTTATTATTGCTGCTTTTCAAGATAAAAGTGGTAAGTTTGATCTCGCCACAACCCTGGCATCAAAATATTCACATATGTTTTTCCAATGTATGCTAATATCACTCAAAAATGCTTATCCCCATGCCTCTCTTACTTTAAAATGTTTACAGTATGTCACATGCTGAAACCAACAAAAGCACATTTCTAGGTTCAATTCTGTCTTCCTAAAAATTGTCATGTTTGATTTGTTTTCAGCCTTAGAAACGCTGAACAAATGGCTTGGTGCAGGAACTCTTTCCTGAGAAGATTTCGCTGTAAAAGCCAACGTTTCTGCTGCACCGACTTTCCAAAAACATCCCACAAAAGTACTGAAAATTTGCGGTTGTGCAGAAAGTTTACTGGAAATTCTCCACGTTACTTGCCTACCCTTGCGTATTAATACCAGTGCATTTTAAACGGTGGTTTGATTTCAAACGTTGAATTAATTAAGTGGAAAAAAAAAAAACCAAACCCAAACCAACCCAGCCGTGTCAAACCTGCTACCCAAAAGGCATGCCAACATCTCCCTCTACTGCTCGCTGTGGGGGAAAGCAGCAGCTGGGCGCTCCTTGAAGGGGGAACCTGGGGTTTCATCCCAGGGCACCCTGAAAGTGACTGGCATTTAGGCCGCCGACCCTCGAAGCTTCCCAGTTCACTCGCTGTGGGAGTCGACGCATCAAATGCAAGCGCTCCCCTTCTGCATCTTTCATATGAGTCTTTCTGCTAGACCTGCGCATCGCTGAACACCCTGTGCTTATGGTAATGAGCTGTTTGCTGCGTTGCTCCCTCTGCCAAAAAGAAAATCAACTTGCAGGCACATACTAGAAAGTATGTCTTGCACAGTGCAAATCTGAGAGGTGTCTCTTACCAGCATTTCTCTCCTCAGCTGCACCGAAAATCAAATCTCCTTTGAAAAGTCTCTGAGAAACTTTTAGAAGTCACTTCGTCAACTTTAAAATGCAGAGATGGGAATATAAAGTCAACTTTTCCATGCACAAACAGAGGGTAAGTATTCTTGAAAATTAGGAACAGGGTCTGTCTGTGGCTGGCTTCTTAAGTAATGTGCAAGCAAAATGTGCTAAGTCTCTGGGCCACACAAACATCTTCTTGCTAGGACAATTTGTGACAGCAGACACTGCACAGGGGAGAGGGTAGCTATGGGGTCATAGTTCCCCCTTCCAGCCAAAGGGAATGACCTGCAGAGCGAGTGACGCCTGCTTTCTCCTATGAAGAGTCCTGTGTCATTTCAGCAGTTCAAGAGTACCTCCAGAAGGGCTCTCAGCTGTGACATTTTCACCTCTTTTGAGTATGGGATGAGGCTCAAGTTAGTTTTCAAAGGGTATGACTCCCTTTTCTTTCATACCCTTTTCTTTCTGCCTCTGTGACTAAGTTTTCCTTCTTTATCTAAATCCATGCAAACCTGTCAACTGCATCAGCCATCTCTGCTTAGAATTGCTATCCTCTGAGCACCTGAAATAACATATGACAGACCTATCCAGTCTCACTCATTTGAAGTGAGCTGTCTCCTCTTACTTTTGGCTTCATTTTCATGCAGCCGCAAAGATTCACGGCATATATCAATGGAAAATGTAATATAACACTCAGAAGTTTTCAAATCTCACTCATTCAAATGAGTGTGACTTGACAAGTCTGATGTGATAAAATACTGCAAAGGGTTTTAAAGATTTCACTTAAATGCACAATGAAATGAAACCTTTTTTCTTTCCTTTCTTTTTTCTGTTTTTTTAAAAAAAAAAACAAACAAAAAAACCCCAAACTTTAGAAATGAATTCTAAAAAGCTGTATCAAACTAATAGAAAATAGGGAGACTCTTAGTGTAAAGCCTGTCATTTCTCACCTCTCACTGCCTTGCAGTCACCCTCACTTACACTGGCAGAGTTTTGTAGGGGAAGGTGGAGAGTCAGGGTGAGGTACGCAATTGCAAAGATATGAAAGACTACGGAATTGCATACAATGGAGTAGTGGTTTTATCAGAATAAACCTGCAACAAAAGAATTATAAATGAACAAAGAAATCAGCTGCACCACACCTTAGCCTGCATGGCTACCAACACTGTAAACGCAGGGAAGAAGCCAGAGAGAAGAGAACAGAAAGAAATAAAAGCCAGTAAAACAAATCACTCATCTGCTTCCTGATGGTGCTTCAGTTCGTGGATTAGGTTTTCAACTGTTGGATGATTAGATGCTGTGATAGTGAGCACCATTTTATAATGGTTAGATCGATTTGATGGGAAAATATCTACACATAATGAAAAAGCAAAGGGTTTACATATGCTGGTGAGTCCTAGTCAACACAGGTATTGGAAGCATGAAGTAAATATGTCAAACTTGGGTAGCTAAGCATAGGCTTCTATATTTCTATTTGATACATAAATAGTTGTGAACAAGTCTTCAGAAGAACTGGAATCACACAAGTTCTCTTGAGGCTGGCAGGACCAGAAGGTTCACATCTCATTTGAAAGGCCTTCTTATTTATTTAGACATGTGAATCCAGCTTCTTAATTTTATGAACCCTGTTTTAAAGGCCAGCCTCAAATGATTTAAATGTGGCCAGATCTAATGAAGTGGACTGCACCTCTTATGACTTATAACTCCCTGCTGAAGTGAGACTTGACTGGAAAGACATATATGTACACATCCTGTTTACTTTAGTGGGAGCTCCAGCTATAGCAGATGGAAGAAAATACCTCCTAGGTTAGCCTTTTGACAGCTTCCTCTAAAGCCTATATTACTTCCTCAAAAAGAATAAATTGGGCTAAATGGACCACTGTTTTAATCCATCATGTGGCAATCCTCATCTTCCTACTATACAGAATTAATCTCTGTACTAGAATTGAGTGCTTTTCTTACGGCTGAACTACCTGTGCATTAAGAGTACTACCTGTGCATTAAGAGTATTAGATTCTTTTTTCTTGCTTGTTTCACTCTGAGTCTCATACAATGTCAAAATTCAAGCACGCCATTGTGCTGAATGAGAACAATTTGACACTGCTCAGCATCCTGTACAGCTACTTGCTATTTCCTGTGTATGACTCTGACTTCTGTAATACCTTGGATCTCATTTGGACAACCAAAATAAGCAGAGAACAGAAGAAAGCCCTACAAAGTGGTGACAAAGCAAAGAAGCCAAAGATGTGAAGTCTGGGACTGACGGGCACAGAGCTCTCCACCAGATAGTGCAACTAGAACTTCATTTAATTCTTACTTCAGAAACTGTTAGGGCCAGACTTCATCCCCACCTTAAGTTTCTATAGACTCACACAGTCATTCCAGCCGGAAGGGACCTTGAGAGTCTCCAGTTCAACCTCCAGCTCCAAGTAGAAGGTCAGATTGCTAAGAACTTTGTCCAGTTGGGTTTTGAAAACCTTCAATGATGGAGATGGCACAACCTTTCCGGGCAATCTGTTCTACTGCTTAATTGTCCTTACAGTGAAATTTTGTTTCCTAATATCCAGTAAGAACCTCCTCTATTTCAGTTTATGAACATTGTGGCTCATCCTCCACCTGAGCACCTTAGAAAACAGTGGGGCTACATCTCCCCAGTTCCCTCCCTTTGGTGCCTGGGGTGTTGTTGGGTGCTTCTGAAGCTATCCCTTCTCCTGGCTGAATCAGCCCCAGTCCTGCCACCTGTCCTTGCAGGGCAAGGGCTCCAGCCCTACCATCTTGATTGCCACCTTTTACCTTGTTTGCAGTTCTTTGAATCTTCCTTCTTGCCCTTTTTGAAGATGACTGCAACATTTTACTTTCTCCTATCAACAGGAGATTTTCCCAGAAACTTCCAAAGATCAAGCATCCTCAGATGCTTCCTACCAGGTCCCAGGGACTCACAGGGGTCAAGATTACTCAAGAATCATAGAATCATTTAGGGTGGAAAAGACCTGTAAAATCATTGAGTGCAACCGTAAACCTGACACTGTCAAGTCCACCAGTAAACCACGTCCCTAAGCGCAACATCTACATATCTTTTAACTACCTCCAGGGATGGTGACTCAACCGCTTCCCTAGGCAGCTTGTTCCAGTGCTTGACAACCCTTTCAGTGAAGAAATTTTTCCTAATGTCAACCTAGACCTCCCCTGGGCCAACTTGATGCTGGTTCCTCTTCTCCTATCTCTTGCTGTTTGGGAGGAGAGACCGACACCCACGTCAATACAACCTCCTTTCAGGTAGTTGTAGAGAGTGAGAAGGTCTCCCCTCAGCCTCCCTTTTTCCAGACTAAAGAACGCCAGTTCTCTCAGGTGCTCCTCATAAGACTTGTTGTCCCCAAGAGAGCTTCCTACCCTTCAAGCAGATCAACACTCCCGCCCAACTTGATGTCGTCTACAAACTTACTGAGGGTGTACTCGATCCCCTTGTCCAGATCATTGATAAAGATACTAAAAAGAACTGGCCCCAGTACTGAGCCCTGGGGAACACCACTTGTGACCGGCCGCCAACTGGATTTAACTCCATTCACCACAACTCTTTGGGCCCATCCATGCAGACAGTTTTTTAATCAGCGAAGCATACACCCATCCAAGCCATGAGCAGCCAGTTTCTCCAGCAGAATGCTGTCGGAAATAATGTCATAGGCTTTACTAAAGTCCAGGTAAAAAACATTGTCAGCCTTTCCCTCATCCACTAAGTAGGTCATCTTGTCATAAAGAGACATCAGGTTAGTTAAGCAGGACCTGCCTTTCATAAACCCATGCTGAGTGGGCCTGGTGACCTGCTTGTCCTGTACATGCCATGTGATGGCACTCAGGATCATCTGCTCCATAACCTTCACAGGCACAGAGGTCAGACTGGGAGGACTGTGATTCCCTGGATCCTCCTTCCGGCCTTTCTTGTAGATAGGAGTCACATTTGCTAACTTCCAGTCAACTGGGACCTCCCTGGTCAGCCAGGACTGCTGATAAATGATGGAAAGTGGCTTGGTGAACACTTCCACCAGCTCCCTCGGTACCCTTGGGTGGATCCCATCTGGCTCCATAGACTTGTGTATGTCTAAGTGGTGTAGCAGGTAGCTAACCATTTGGCCCTTGGATTATGGGGGCTTCATTCTGCTCCCCATCTCTGTCTTCCAGCTCAGGGGGCTGGGTACCCAGAGAACAATTGGTCTCACCATTAAAGACTGAGGCTAAGAAGGCATTAAGTACCTCAGCCTTTTCCTCATCACTTGTCGCTGTGTTTCGCCCCACATCCAATAAAGGACGCAGATTCTCCTTAGCCCTCCTTTTGTTGTGAACGTTTATAGAAACATTTTTTATTGTCTTTTCCTGCAGTAGGCAAATTAAGTTCTGAGTCAATCCTTATCCATTGCTAGTAGCACACCTCCTCCTCG
Organism: Dromas ardeola; assembly: GCA_013398915.1. NCBI lineage: Eukaryota > Metazoa > Chordata > Aves > Charadriiformes > Dromadidae > Dromas > Dromas ardeola. Next base: position 208,855 of record VYZM01013516.1, read on the forward strand.
GACCCTTTCAGGGGAGACCTCAGAGATTGTTTCCATGAAGGCCAAGGCAAAGAATACAGGGAGTCTCAGCCTATTGTGCATCCACTGTCACTAATTCCACTGCTTCATTTATCTGCACGATGACATGTTCCTTTTTTATTCTTTTATTCATCTGTGCAGATAGAAGCTCATCTTATTGCCCTTGGTGTCCTTTGGCAATTTAGCAACCTTACCTGAACTTTGGCTTTCCTGACAATATCCCTGCATGCCCAGACAATGTTTCTATGGTCTTCTTTTGCTGCCTGTCCTCATTTCCACCTCCTGTGTAAGACCATTTGCTCTTGGGCTCAGCCATGTGTTCCCATTTAGCCAAGCTGGTCTTGTGATAAGTTGACTTCCTAAAAACCTGGATGACTTGGAACTTGGAGAAGATTGCCCCTAAAGACTTGCGACTTTTCTTTACTGCTGTTGCAGTAGTTCCCCAATGGTTTCATCATTAAGATAAAGCCTTGCCTTGAATCAGCAGCAGTTGTCACTGCCATCTGGCATTCAAGTTGTTTTTCATATACTGCTATGTTATTTACTGCTGCACAGTAAATGCATAATGCTCACAATATTAAAATTATGTCAGACTCTCCTTTTTGTATGACTAGTCCATGAGTTGCTTATCTTTATTTGCACGTGCTTCAAGGTTTGGTTGGGTGTTGCTCTGGTATTGCTGTTGTGTAGGGGTCTGGGTTATGTTCCAGTTTTAAAGCCGTGCTCCCTGCGGAGTGGAGAGAAAAGTATTTTTCCCCTGGTAATGGTGCATATCTAGTAGATATGAAAGATACCTGCATGCCTTGAATCTGTGTTGAATATAGGGGTAACTATTAACATGGAAGATTGTACTGAAAGGAACTCTTGCAGACTCTTGCACAAATGGGAACTTGTGGGCTTGCCACAGTTACAATGGGTAAGAGGAGGAGGACTTTCCCATGTGTGATAATCATAAATGCTGATGGTAAAATAAAAACTCTCAAGAACTAGCTCTGAGCTCACCAGAGCACACTTGTGTGAGTAAAGGTGAATCTGGAAGTAGAAGAGGTAATACAGCCCCATGTGAGTAATTTACAAGGTGCTGTACCTTTCAGTCTTTGGAAAATGCTCAAAACACAGCCTCAAGTTTCATGGGAAATGAGATTGTTAATCTAATTCTGAACCAACTTCCATGTGAATAATAGCCAACTCACCAGCTATCACATTTGATCAGCAGTCTGTACCAGAAGGCCCCAGGAGACGTCCACACAGTTTGAAGACTGATTTGATATATTCAGTGAAGGAAGACTTTCCACATGTGCATATGTGTTTGTATGTGTGTTTTGAGGAATTTGTTCTCATAAGCTACTTTGTGCAATATTAAGTTTCATTCTTGAAGATGTCCATCTTCCTTTAATTTAAATAAAAAATTGCAGAGAACAGGTATGGTTTTTATAGTATTTTGTTCATTTTTTTGGTTTTTTGTTTGTTCCAGTCCTGCAGTTTGTACAATTTCCACACTTCCATTTGTGGATATGGCATCTTATGCTGTTTGTGAACTGAAAGAGGACATACTCATATGATTGCAAGGTATTTTTCTTGTTTAATGCAACATGTCCTTTCACGGCATATGCTCTCAATTTCCTTTCTTCCTTTAGCACAATTAAGTGACATTTCTTTACCATGAGAAATAAACTGCCCAACAGCTCCTGTTCCTCACCTATCTATATCAAGTGGATTTTTATTGCACTCCTTTGTATTGACTACATTACTGCTGTTTCCCATTAAGATGAAATTTCATCATATTTCTACAAGTTCATTCCTCAAGGTTACTGCTACAAAGTCTTAAAACTAATTCATCCTAGTTCTCCTTTTTGTAGTGTCTTTTCAGATGTATGTCTTTTCTGAGGGCCTATGAGCACCTCACAGGCACAAGTGCAGGTACCTTTGATATGAAAGCCAATTCCTCTCAAGTACTGTTACTGACCCTACAAATTAATCTTTTCTGACCTCTTTTTCAGAAGCTTTACCAATCCTGAGCATACCTCTTTCTTCTTCTGTAACCCCTTTCTTCTAGTACTTTAAAAGCCTTTGCATGTTAAACATGATCTTTCATTTGCCAGACTCTGTCTATTCCTGATTTTTAAATAAATGGAGACTGTTTTAGTACAGTTCTTCTAGCACCACCCACTTTGGAGTCTTACAGTGTATTCAGTTGTAGTGGGTAAAAATAATGTGCTCTAAGGTTTGCAGTTTGCCTGCAGAATGAGGTGAACAAATACTATTATACCAATGAGGGAAGGACAAACTGAGGCACGGAGAGATGCTGAAACTGAGTGCAGCTTTGTAAGGAATAAAATCCATTTCATCTGTTGCACAGAGCAGTGATCTGTTTACATAACTGATTTTGTTTCCATTGCTGTAAGTATATTTCCAGTCATGGAAATCACAGGTGTTCATCTTGACTCTCAGTACAGCCCAAAGAATGCACTGCAATTGATATATAGCTCTGGCTGGAGATCCACTGTTGTTTAAATTAAACTGGAACAAGCTAAAAGCTACAGGTGGATAAACAACAAACGTAACATTGCGAGGGCAGATTGAGGCTTATCTGAGTAGCCTTCTGCTGCTCTGTGAGCGCCGATCGGCTTGTAGGTTTTTCTGCTGAGCAAAACACGTAGCCTGAGACTAACTCAGCCTGGGAGCCCTGATGCCCCGTAGGCAGCCCAATGGCATTAAATCAACTTTGCTCTGATTCCCCGTAAGCTTTACTTGTTCTGTTCTTCATGCTTGCCCTGCAGAGGTGCACCTCCAAAGCTAACCAACAATATTTTATAACCCCAAACAACCTGTCAAAACTTTCCAAGGTTGTTTCTTCTCTGATGTTTCCTCTTTGCTTCACACCTCTTGACTGCATCATTGGCTGTGTTTCCTTGTTTCTTTGCGCTTTTTATTCTAAATTCAACTTTTAAAAGCTTAGTAAATGTGATTTAAACAATATTAAAGTCCAGTCATGGTCAGGTGAGTGGGCAGTTAAGTGGTACGTCTTTTGGTCTTAAGCTTTATGTTTTTAGGCTTTCAGGCAGATGCAGTAGGTTAAGAACATATGGAGCCTGGAAAAATACTGTTGAGGACTTGTTTTCTAAAGATGCTAGAGACAGAATTTATTGTTAGAGTAAGTTAATACTAATAAACATATGAATGAAGGGAAAGCAATGTTAATAAATACAGAAAAGAGATGGAACAAAGAGTCCCCTTGCTCCTGGAAAGCACGATTCAAGGCTTGAATCATGTTTAGTTGGGGTATGAGCTCTGTCATGAACTATTTGTAGGAAAGCAGGCATCAGAAGTACTAATTCTGATGAAAAGTTCGTTCTGCTGGAATTTTCCTTCCTCATTTTGGGATTGAACTTTAAAATGAGCAGGGAAACAATCAGATCGAAGTGGGAGCCTGCACCTCTCCTCTTAACCCCTTCCCAAAGCCTCACATCATGGAAGGGTGTTAGGCTGGGTTATGCAGGAGTCGTGCCCCGCACCCTCACACCCCCTTCAGGCTGTGTATAGATGGCTGGGATTTGGATCTGCTTATAGAGGATACCTGCATGCTCTCGTCCTGCTGGATTCTCAATGCTGCTCCCAGCAGCTCAGCTCCCAGTTACCAGCTGTGGCTCTGCTAAGCTTGCACCTTGGGAGAGATTTCCCCATGAACAACCAGGTGAGCAGAGCACGCAGAGCACCTCCCGCCGCCAGCAACAGCCATTAGGAGAGTCCAAGTTATGTCCCTGCCTCTGTCAAGGCTTGAGTGTTGGGATGGTTTTGTGGCATCACGGTGTGGAGTCCCTTCCCCTCCTCCCCCAAAACTTAAGACACCTTGGAAGCCAGATGTGCGGTGCAGCTCTGTTGGAGCCCGCATTGTGAGGATGCCCAAGGCTAGCATGTGGCTTCTAATATGAAAACAAATGAATTAAATGTTGTCATCCTGTTGCTCAAAAAAAAAACCCCACCGCTCAGCTCAGCATGGCTGGCAGGCGTGTTTCTCTAGAATTAGTGAGGTTAATTTTTGGCTTGGAAGTAGAGAATGAAGAAACTGATCCTTCCGCTGTGTCCTTTGGATGTAGGGGGAAGTTGCTATCATTTGTCACTTCCCCAGACTCTTACACTTTAAAAATAACACAGATGTTAAGCGGCTTGTTTGTTGTTTTGTTGGTGCTGCAGTTGACGTTGATGTTTGAAAAATCTCACTTGCCAGTTCAAATCTCGTCACTTCGTTCCTCTTCAGCATCCCCCTTCCTCTGCCTCCACTCACCCCACCTTCTCCTCCATCTCTTCCTTCATCCTTTTTGGTGATGTCACTGGGATGGACCGGTCACCCACTCCCCACCGCCCCTATAGAAACCCTGCTCAAAGTGAGACTCTGCTGCAGTAATCTAATCTGGAATGTGCTATTCAATTTCAGCAGCTCAATTGGATCAGCTGCCTGCAGAGCTACGCACTCTCCTGCCAGCTTGGCAGAGCGGAGCTTAACCACTTCCCTTCAGGGCCATGTCTGGTAAGCGCAGGATGCAGTTCCAGCATGAATCAACTCAGAGCTGAAATAAATGTCAGGAGCCCACGGAAAATATCCTATAGACTTCAATAAGGTTAAATGAAATGAGAACTATTGATATCATCATTTTTTTATACTTTGTTCTGCAGGGTGAAGACTTTTAACAGTGGTGAAGAAGAGCAAATTCCTTTGTGTCCTCCAGCAGCTGGAGAGGGGTCATCTCCAGACTGTGTCTCCAGGTCTCTCACCACTGTCCTCTTTTGGCCTGGAATTACAGTTCTCCTCTTTCTGCTTGGATACACATTAACTACAACATTCAGGAGAGAGCATTTCTTTAATTACTGAGTTACTACCACACAGAATTAACTGGTGAAGGACATACTTATCCATCAGTTTGAAAAGTCTGGTTTAGAAGGATGCACCCCCACCTCACACTGTCAGTTTGACAGGACTTCCACCTAAGAGATCAGTCAGCGTCTACGTGCTTGCAGGGTGCTCCAATGTTCACAGTGCCTGGTGAGCCCAGGCGTTCATACCTCAAGCTAAAATAAATTGAAGAAAGCTTTTAAAATTATTGAGCAGCTCATAAAATGCAGCACTTGTGTCTCACACCGTGCCAGCTCTTTCGGTTCCACTCCTAAGTTCCTTCAGTGGCTGAACTCGTAAGACAACTCTGCTTTTAAATCGCGCTAGGTGCGGTCCATAGGCTGTCAGCTGCCCTGGGGGGCAGTGTGCTGCTAAAAATTTAGTGTTGTCTTTTCTCCTTTTTTTTTCCTTAGGAGACAAATTTCTTGCTCTTTCTCTTCTGGCTTCCTCACTGAGACAGAGTCCTCAGAGTCTGACAATCTGTCAACAACTTCTTAAAGTATTTAGGGTGGGGGTGGGAGTGGAAAACTTCTTCAAGTTCATGACCACTTTTTCTTGGAACTGATCGTCTAGGTTCCCCTCACCCACTTCAAAGCTAGATTCAATTTTAAAACTTGTTAGATAAAGCACTATGCACAGTGCTATGGATAAAATAATTCTTCAAAAATGTATCCTGGAAAATCTGTGTTCAGCATGATCAAGTTCAGCAGATCATTTATTCAGCACAGTTGATTTTCCTTTAGAATTCCTGCCTCATCTTCCCCTTGCTTTTTGTCTCACAGGTTTGCATGTGTACATATTCTCTCTGTGGTGTAGATGAACATCTTCTTTAAACATCAGATTGTTTCTTTTTCTTTTCCTCCTCATTATCAATAAAGTATAAAATGCTGAATTTGGTGTTCAACTTTAAAACTGATGATGTCAGGCCAAGTTCAAATTGTGCAATTTGTGTGAGCATGTGAGACTTAAAAGGATGATTTGCCAACTCATGACCATCGAAGCCCTGTTTCAGAGACTTACACTTGAAATCTTGCCAAGGAAAACAACTTTATGAGCTTTTATTGCTGTCTATTCCTAAAGGAGGAATGATAGCTCCACTGATATTACCTCTAAGCTCTTTTACTCACCTTTACTCATTGCTGCCACAGGTTATACATTGTGAAAACAGATGAAGCATAAGTGGCATTTGCCTTTCAAATGCAGAGTAGGTCAGACCAATAAATTCTGGTTGAAAGAAAGATTCTCTTGAAAATGCAGGAGTTTGGTTACATGTAACAGCTTGGTGCTTCAATAGCTATTAGTTTTTCACACTACAATATGCAATATTTGTTCTGAACAGTGTGTAGAAAATAGGCATATTCTTGACCCTCTACAGGGTAGCAACAGGGCTCTGCATTATGCATGCTTTTAGTAAATGATTTTTGATTAATAAAAAGAAGCTAAATCCATGGACCCTCATTCCCACACTGCCTACGTTACTTTTATTCTTTTGTAAATTCATGGAAATATATAGAATTCAGTTATTTAAACTTGCGGTGGTTACATGAAAATGAACTAGAGCTCATCAACTCAAGAGAAAACACAAATTTATCAAGCCCGTTCTGCCCCCACCCTGCCCCTCAAAATAGCTAAATGGATCTCAAAATAATACACGCATCTTTCGTGAAAATGTCTGTATTGCAAGGAGCTTCTGACAAAATGTCTGTATTGCAAGGTGCTCCTGACAAAAGGCAATAAGGTGAAGAGTCTGGGTGCTCAGGCTTCTGGCTGCTGTACTGCGAGGTGGAAGCAATGGAGCTCATCTCTTGTGAAGCCAGGACCTTACAGAGTCACTGCTCAGGGGCTCCTCGGTGCCTCTGAGGGCTTCTGGGCAGCTGGTTCCTCTCTCAGGGCAGAGGGGTAGAGGATACCATGGCTGAGTCAAGGACTTTGCTGCTCTTGCTGCCAGCTCCCTTTCTTCCAGACCGAAATGTTTGCATTGTTTCAAAATGACTCTTCGGCCTCGCTGTTTCCCTTCACAGGACTTTTCAAAGTTTCTACTCTGTGCTCCAAAACATAATGCTTTTTCAGGATGCTGAAGTTTCAAAATGGAAATGAAGATTTCTGAACAGTGACACGTAACTAATGCCTTTGCAATGCTGTTGGCTGGGAGGCCAAGGGAAGTGAAGTTACCTAGATCAAGTTTGAGGGGCAAAGAAAGAGCAAGGAATACTTCTTCATGATATTGGTGCTGTGCATGTCTGTGAATACCTGCAGGGTTTATTCATTCAGTCTATGAAATCAACACCATCCTTGTATATTTACTTCAACTCAACTTCATGCCCACCCCTCTTCTTCAGAAATTATTCAGGAATTGCAAAAAAATGTGTAAATTCAGTGTTACTGTGCCAGTACACAAAGAACCACCATCATGCTCCTTGGGGTTTAGTTTTCAGGCAGGTGTATGATAACTCCCCCCAGCTGGAGTGCTCTAGATTCGAGCTGTCTCCCATGTGGGAGCCGTGTTACTGAGCCCTGACACCAAACCTCATCGCTCACCCCCTCCTCTCTGATTTTACAAGAGTGACGTTGGTCCTCAGTTTTCCAGTCACATACCATAGCTTGAGCCTCCTTGCCTGCCTGCACGTCTTCTTTCTCATGAGTGGATTCTGCAAAAGAACCTGCTGTTCTTTCTGCTACTGAGACAGTCATTGCTCCTTGCTCTTCTTCTCCTTCTAGAAACCTCCATCATCTGCAATGCGGCCCACCCTGCTGGAACTGGCTGCTCCTCACAAATGGATGAAGTGAAGATCTATTATCATCAGAACACGTGGAAATTAGAAAATGGACTAATGGAAACCATTAATGTCCTCCTTTCACAATCAGATGAATGGTAGATCAATGCAGTATATTAATAGATTGGAAATGATTTAAGACGATATAAACATTAAGTCTCAGATATTAGATGGGAAGAAAGCAAGACAAGGACAGTGCTCTATTACATCTATGAAAAATATAAAATAACATCTTTTGAGACATATTTCCTGTCCAGCATTTTGATATCTTTGAAGAGATAATATTGAAAAACTGCTCTGTATCCTTCCATAATACCACCTAGCTTTGATATGAAACAGTCTGTCTCCTTACAAAGCAAATCTTATTGCAAGCCTAGAACAACGAATAAATCCGTTCTCATGTATTCTACAGGTAAAATAATAATAGTAGTCATAGTTTGCAGATAATAATTGTTACTTTTTTAATATGAATGGCTCTTTTGTTTGCAGTGTGTGCATAACGTTGTAAAAAGGAATGATTAAATATGATTGATATAACAGTTGCAGTACCCACACACATTCTACACAAACCTCAAAGGAAAACCTCAAAAGAAAGGAAAAAAAGATGTCTAAAGGAAAATTACTGCAAAAGTACTTTATGCTAACCTGGCATCATGCATAAAAATAAAATAATGTCTGTAAGTGAATGATTCTTAAGCTTTAGGGACTAATTAAGTTTTTAATGTGGTCACATTCTTTGGAAAATATTAGAAGACTTATGATTCAAGAAACTTTGCTTCTCAAATAAAACTGTGTGGAGGTCAGTCCATTCACATCTTCAGGACTCAGTTTTAATCAAAATTCCTCAATAAATTCCTGTTGAATTGCTTTGTGTCATTACCTGTGGGAGCATTTATGAATGCAGATGATGATTTGAACTACCACAAATCCCATAAACGAGAGGTCAGAAAGGTTAGATCATGGCAGTTCAGCAAAGAAATGAAAACAAACCATAAATTATCTCCACCAGAAGGACATCATGTTCAGCCAGACATCACAGGTTTTGTTTTTCAATTGCTAACAGTCCTCTGACACCCTATCACAGTGCTTGGTTTTAACGGCTTGTAATAGGTCACTGTGATCAGGAGAGTTCAGCATTCGCACGCACATATTTAACATGCCAAGCTATAGCTGGCTGTACTAATTGGTACTGACTAAATACTAATTGGTTTTAATGGGTTGAATACATTGAAATACATTGCTGAATTTATTTTTTTTCAAAGTTGTAACTGGTACAGAAAAATGTGAATATCGTCGGTTCACTTAATTTGGAATGGGGTGTTGACAAAGAGTGGTCAAAACAGTCTTGTCTGCTGATGTTCTTAGTGCATACAGAAAAAACCCATAAAGATAGTGAATCTTAGAAACTGTTTCTTGTTATTTGGGGAGTTTATAGAAAAATAAAGTGGGGGAGGACCCTGTCTAAAGGATTCAATGACACACCATTATGACGGGTACGAATTTATTTCATAGTAAGGCTGGATGCTGTAAGTGCTTCCATTGCTGTTAAATTATGCTTGAGTATAGCTAAGTGTGCCATTAAAATCATGTATTACTGACACAGGCAATATTTATTTAATTTAATTTTATGGCACATATTTCAAGCAGGACAAGAAGAAATATCGTCTGACCTTCCCCATGGTCAGGAAGTTTATTAGCATTGTCAAACAGACTCAGAATCAAGAAACTGTACCCATTAACACCGAAAGCACTGGCATGATGGAACCTTTTATATTAAGAGGGCAGACAAAGGACAGAAGAGACACGGAGCTCCTTCTGTCCATGGAAAGGGTGGTGAAATCAAGAACAGAGGGGAGAACTCAAAAGGCACAACGGAAATCCTGGAGTATGTGGGTTCTGGTCTGTAGAGAACAAGGTTCAAGCAGGATGAACAAAAGCTGGAATGAAAAAAAAATTAAGACTTAAAAAAGTATGTAGTGAAAAGCAGAGATGCTAAAACAGGTGTACCTAATGCCTCATGAGGCTATAATCCTGCCTTTCATCTCCCGGCCCTTGGTTCAAATCCAACCTAAGGCAGTTGTGGCAAACAACATTCTGCCATCTACCGTTGGCCCAACAGCCTCTACGAAATGAGGCGGTGGTCACTGTCGAGCTGCTGTCAGACAGATACCACTGCAGCCGTCATTAACCAGTCCGTGCTTGCAGGCTGTCTTACAGGGGAATGCAAGACCCCAACGATCTGAGCAAAGAAAAAGAGTCTTGCGGCTGAGAGGGGTTTCTCCAGTGGAGGCTGGGGAGTGCTGGCTGAGCAGGGCTGGGATAACTCACGGCGCTGCCTGCGCTTGTAGCTGTTCCCTGAACAGAGGACTTCAGTTTCCAGGGCTGTCAAAATGCCAATTTTGGCAGCGGTTAAAAAAGAAAAGGCAAAGTGGATCATTGAATTTAATCACAGAGGAAGGGAGAGCTGAAGTTATTTTGGAAATGAAACGAGCACAGCGAGACCTAGCTAGTAAATGCTGCTGTGTGCAGCTCTGACGGCCAGGAGAAAATGGCGCTGAACTGCTAATGCATGCTGGAGGACACGCTGAACGCTAGGATATGTACTGTAAGATAGATCTGTGACAATTACGTGTGACCATAAGGCAGCACTGGCTTCTTGCTGTCAGAACCAGATGTCTGAATGTGTTTTATGCATGTTTGTTGGCTTATTTAAAAAATGTAATAAATGGTTAATTTCAAAAAATAAAGCAAGAGCATCCAGCCCTGACCTGAATACTGTAGGCAAAAATAAGAGATGAAGGAATATTACTGAGGGAAATGAGATCCAGAGGGGAAAAAAGTATGGACTAGTGCCAGTAACTCTCATATAAGAACCAATTTAAAATCTGGAGGTTAAAAAGGACCAGCCTACCAGCAACTCAGTCAGAATTTATGTTACGCTTATGGAAGTTTTGGGCTTAAATTGTCAAGAAAAGGCTTGTTGACACAGGTTAGAGGAAGTAAAATAACAGCGTTGATTTTGTTTCACATCTTTGGGTAAGCATGTGAGGACAAATCTGTAAAGGTATGCAGGTACCTAAGGAATCTTATAAGGGCTTTAAAGCTCTCCAAAACTCACCAGGGCCAAAACCATACAAATTAATTAGATGCTGACTCCCACTTAAGCTCCTTTAATTTTACTGGGGATAGGTGCCTAAATATTTCCGAGGATCCGGGGCTACATGTCTATCTGCAGCTGTGGCTGCCTAAACATCTTGGAAAACCTGGCCTCCATCGGCTGATTTCTGCACGCACATACCAATTCACAGCCCCAGATCCTACTCGCATCTCTGGAATTAATTTGCCTTCTGCAAGCAGAGAACTTCTCCACGTGACTGTTTTCTCCCTTTGCACAGAACTGGGGCTGAACTGCCTCTCTGAATTATTTCTTCGCCTGCTTCCCCTCCCCTCCCTTTTTGCCTCTGCCCTGCGGCACCGTGGGAGGGAGCAGTGTGCCCCGTTGGTGGGTTGATTGCAGACCCTTGCCCACGGGAGAGGACACACGCTGTTCCTGCATCCCGAGCTGCACCATGCTCTCAGGAGCAGCTGAAGCAAAATGTCTTGCGAAAAGGGGCTGGCAGGGTAATGGCAGAGCTTGCCCCCAGGCCCTTGCTGCTAGAGGGAGGTGGAAGGGGTAAGTTTCTCTCCGACTCTTCAAGCATTTCCATGGTAAAGGACAATCTGAATGCTTGCACTGAATCTTTGAACACCTTTTTCCCAAAAACCGTGAACTGGAGATCACAAAGCAAGATGCAGCAATGCAGGGCACTTAATCCAAATGAAGAGCACAGTGCTCACCAGTCACAGCTTCAGATGACTTAGTGGGAAAAAAAAGGGGCTATTATGTTAAGAGAATAAAGGATTCTTTCAGCCATATTTCTATGATTTACGCTATCAAAATACCAACAAAATGCCTCCTCTTGTTCCTTTGATGTCTGCTGTGTTTCTGAAGTTTACCATGCTCATACCAGAGAACCTCATTAAAAACAAGAAAAAGGCAGCCGAATTAAACTCGTTATTAGCTCCACATTTTTCTCATATGTGTGTGTCTGTATGTTTAGGTATGTATAAGTGCATGCGTACACCATGTGTATATGCCTGTGCATTTTCCATACTATCAGAAAGAACTGGAGTTCTCTAAACGCTACTGAGGCGCATAACTTATCTGCTTTCTCGATATTACTAAATGAGTAAAAACCTGCCAATTTGGAGAAGTCCAATAGCTGTGAAATAGTCCTTCTGAATAGTCCTTCTGAAAATGCTGTAGACTGAGAATCATAATTTTTTTCACGGCTATGCTCAGTCTTTACATCAAGGGCTGGTGTAGGCTCCCCTCTTGCTCCTGCAAGATGAACACCTTTGGGTAAATTGAGCGACCCACTTCTCCATAAGCTCCATCAGACACTGCAAAAGGCCAGTCTACCGCTCCTTGAACATTTTGTGTCCCTCTTCCCCCTCTCTGTGTATCTTACACTTCCAAAACTGATGCTAAGGCTTCCGGTGCTGCAGGCAAATCATCAAATATCTGTTCTCACCACAGGCACCCAGATAAAAATAGTTACGGATTGCTTTGCAGCTCCTCCTGTTTTGCTGCCCTGGAGATACAACGTCCCTGCAGATTCAGAAGTTATTTCATTCTAGGCTGTGTTTAAACACATTTTTTCTTGTTTGAGCATAATGATGAAAAAAAGAATTAGAATAAAAATGAAGATAGTTTTAATACTGTAATGAAGACTTGGACAGTTATACAATGCCTTAGGGAGTTGGAGACAAGTACCTTGAGGACCTGGTTGCCCATTCTGTTGTAAGTCAAGGCTACTTTTGCTTTTCTCATCACTCTGAAAGTCCCTAGAAGGTCGTGAAATACTGAGTTTAGAGCGATGGCATTGCCTGTTTTCTCTTGTGGTTCTTTGTCATGAAAGTTCCATGTAACAATTTATCCTGCCGTACTGCATACAGATGCAGCTTCTTTTTTCAGTTATCCTCCTGCCTCTGGGTAGACCCTGTGAAGAGGTGGCAGCTCATTCACTGAGGCAGGGTACTTCTACTCTGTTGTATTAGATCACTTGCTAGGCCAGGCAGCATGTGATTCTTGCAGATTGCAGAATCAAGCACTGAGGAGATAACACTGTTGGGAAAAAAAAAAAAAAAAGTCCTGTTTTCTTGCCCTACTCCTAGGTCCTAGATCCCACTCAGCATTAAAACCACCCTAAAGTCAAGCAGCTCCTTATTCTTGCTGAGGCTCTTGAGTACAAAAACTGATGGTTTTAAAACTGTTATCTATATCAGCTGTCATTGACAAAGGCTGAGAGGAAAGTAGGCAGACTGTGATTTACAGTGAAATTGTCATTTCTTCCAATACCTGAAAGAGATGTTGACTGAGGTATTATCTGGCTAATTTCTTAGCTGCCAAAAATTATAAATATATTGCTGAGTACATTCTGGATGCAGACCCTGAAATTTATTAAGTTGAACAATGGAACTGTGCTATTCAGTCACTCTATGGATGTGCGGACAGTCCTATTCCTCTTAATTATGAATCTGTTTACCAGGAGGCAGCTGTTGGCACTGTCTTACCTGCAAGTCTCAAACCATGTGGGCTTTTTTGGTGCATGCTGGGACAGTACAGCTGGTACACAACAGATGGCACGAGGGAGTCCCTAGTCAGAGGATGCATATGTGCTCAGCCCCAAAGTCAAATCCGTGCTGTTGCAAACCAGGGAGTTGCCAGGCAGAGTCCACAAACGTGTCCGCAAGGTGCCAAGTGAAACTAGAGTAGAGCTACTGACTAAGTTTGCCATTTTTGCCGTGGCCTAAGGGATGCTGTAGTCTAATGGGCTGTGCTGGCTCATTACAAGTTAGCTTTCATTTTTGTCATTGTTCATTGCAGCTAAAGGTATCAAAAGAATCAAGCACCGAGGGACAGCACAGTGGGCAGCTCTTAGCTCTTGGCTATTTTACAACGTCTAGGAGAGAACCTCAGGAGGAAGCTGAAGGGTGGAAATGAAATTTGGAACATACCATGCAGACAAGGTAATTTGCCTTGCTTGCAAAGAAGTGCCTAAATACAGGCATTTCCTGTGCAAAGAGAACCAAAGACATTCAAAATTTGAAATTTAAAATATACTTAAACACAGAAACCCAGGTGACTGCATGCAACTGGGAAGCAGGTGCTAGTTTTAAGCAAACCTCAGGGCTTGTTTAATAGAAGCACATCTGGTCTTTAAAAGTCAGTACAGGTGTTTGCATTTTAATTACAGAAATCTATCCTACTGCCCCATGTTATGCCCTGGAAAAGTCAGAAGTCAGCTCTGAGATAGCTGTACTATTAATACAGGTGTTGCTAATTGATCACATGTTGGTCATGAAATACTGAGTTTAGAGCTATGGCATTGCCTCTGTTCTCTCTTGTGGTTCTTTGTCATATTTCATTTCAGAGAGATACTCTTGTTAATTAACGTTCTACAGTTTTATGGGTTCCTTTGACTTTATAAGATGGGCCAGGGTTTTATCCTACCATAGCAATATCTGCTGTGATCATCATTTTATTCCAAGGCTTGGCAAAATGATCATCATTGATTTTTAGAGATGTTTTGAAAATTCTTTGGCTGTGTTTTGATCATTTTATGGGCTAAGCTGCAAAATATGAGAGAAGGAGAAAAACATCGTTAAGCACAAAATTTTTTGATAGTAAGACAACATGTTGGGAAATCATAGATGGGAGGAGTTATGATTTAGGTGCTGAATATTATTAAGCAGTCCTGAAAAATAACAAAATATAGATAAATTAAATAAAATTCAGTGTGAAATATAGATACATTAAATAAAATTCAGTGATGAGCAGTGAAGCTGATAATGGAACTAAACTGGCTTTATTTAAGATAAAAGTATCCTCTAAACTTATCCAAACCATTATTAGGTATCTGGGAAGGTGAACTCTCCATCTATAGGTTCATTTGGACAAGAACAACACAGGTATTAGTGAGGAATATGGGAAACCAAACACCTGAAGGCTAGAAATGAAGGGAAAGGTTGGTAGTTGTGGTAGTCAGAAGGATACCTGCGTGCTGCCATATTCTAGCCTAAGATACTAGGATGAGATTCAGAAAAAAAAAAGGGGGGGGGGGGGCGTGGAGAAAAATGAGGCAGTGTATGGATTAAGAAAACCAACACCTGTGAGGTATGGATTTTCTGTGGCTGCTTTAGTAAGGGGACTGGAAAGCAAGGAGTTTTAAATGATGATCTACAAAGTCAGGAACTTAATGTTAGTCTGCATTTTGCAAGTTGGAATTGTTTATTTTGCTTTCCAGGTTTTGTTTGGTTTGGGGGTTTGGGGTTTTCTTCTTTAACTTTCAGCCTCTGAGCTGGAGTTCTGATTGCAGCATATTTCTTGAAGTATCCTGTGCAGGTGGCATACTTGGAATGGAGCCGGTTTAATAACTGAGGGATTTAAGTCAGATTTAGTTGAGATAAAAATAAGGATAAATTAAGCTAGTTATGTTTCCTTCCTGCCTTTATCTATGTGACACTTTACTACTGCTAAAATTATGGAGGAATGAGACATTTCAGATGAGAATAAAGCAGCCAAGAGATATAAACATTAGTGAGGAGGGAGCTATTTTATTTTAAAAAGCCTCCTTTTTTCAAACCTGCCCTCCCTGCTGAGAAGGAAGGCAAGGTGAAGGAAAGGTTTCGCGTTGAATTTAGAGATGGCAGAATCAGCCTGAAATAGTAAAAAAATTCTTCTCACAGGAGTGGAAGTCAGCCACTAAATGCATGAAACTAAGAGGGAGTATGACAAAATGAGACGATGTTTGAAGACAAAGAAATACATTTTATGGCTGGGAGAGAACAGAGGGTAGGATGAGGAGATCTATTTACATCAGAAGTTTCATGCATCTGGAGAATGCCTGACAGGCATAGAGCACAAAAAAGGACTGTTTTAGCCATGGGGACCTCATTGTGAGGCTTTGAAAGCATGGCAGGCTTTTGGAAAAGGACGGAAGCCTAGGTCAGAACCAAATTTAGGTTATTCAGCACAGTTATCATCCCAGTGACAAATGTGAGAACTGAGCAAGCACAAATACAATGGAAGGTATTTAAATTTGGATGGGTTTGAAAACAAATGCTTGATGAGGTTCATAAATGTCAAATGAACAGATGGAGCTGAGAGTGAAACCAGCAGGGAGATAAGACAGAGATTGCTGGGAGCAGGGGTGGAAAACAGGAAACTCCAGTTGGTGGGCCACGGGGTGAGGATGAGGGACGGGGGACTGCCAAGATAAGAGCCGAGACAAAGGCGGATACGGATGGTCCTCAGGCTTCAAGGAAGAGCAGAGGTCAGCACGATCAATTATGGGAAGAAAGACCCTTGCTTGCAAATCCTGGAACCAGAGAGAGGGGTCGGGAGCAGGGTGGGGACGAGGGGACCTGCTCAGAGCCAGGGCACAGCTGAGTTTCCCTACAGATCTGTTTGGCAATCTGCATGCAGGATCATGTTCTGGCACCACCAGGTTTAGTCACCAGGTTGGGGAGGTCCATATGTCCCTGACAGGATACTCCTGCCTTACACACAACTGTTGCTGTGCAGTGGGATTATATATGTCCGTGCTGTGTGGGCACCTGGAAGGCAAAGGAGGCTCTGGCTGGGCTGTGCTTGCATCTGGGGCCTCGTGCAATGCAGCTGGGTCACAGGCCCCAGGGCCACTTTGTGCCAGGGGCTGGAGAGTAAACAAACCTACACAATTTTGTCCTGATGAAATAAGGTAGAAACTTCATTTCCTTTCAGGCCTTGTGCTCCCCAACATCATGCCCTCACAAGGGGGTCTCCTGAGATCAGCTTTAGATTTACACTGTCTACCACAAAAAGTAGCCTAATGAGTGCACGTGTGATGCAACAAGCTGCTGCTGTAGAGTACGCCTAAGCAAATGACATCTTCACTGTAAAGCTGAGCTGTCTCATCATCCTAATGAGTGGTCTACCTTGACGATGCTCTCCAGTAACTGCTGCACAATGGGAGCATGCTGCGGCCCAGGTGACTATAGGGGTTGGACATCTGTAATTTCCCTTCATGTAAATTGCAGTGGGTTTCAACGGGATGTTCAGTGGCTCTCAAAATTAGGCTGCATGCACATTACCAAGTATATGCGGAGTCCTCTCACAGCATCAAACATCAAGTATTTCTCCATGCATTTATTTACTTTACAAGCAGAAACATAGAATTTTGATTGTATTTTTTGGTTGGTTAGTTGATTTGCTTTTACAGTCTGACTGACCACAGCGCGAAGAAATGAGATGAGACTGCTGTTCCCAAATGTTACCTTTAAAAGAGCCCTGACAAATTTAAAATACTCCTTCATATTCATTTTTTTACCCTATTCTTGTTTCCTAGTTACCACCACATTGCTTGAAAACAATGTGGCTAAAGAGTTAGAGTATGCTGAGCGCAGACAGTTTTCTGCTGTCCTTGGGTACCATTTAGGAAAGAGTACTAGCTTCTCAGGCAGTTTGTGAACTGCACTGTATTTTGGAGACCATCAGAATATGATATGTATGCAGTAAAAATTTTACATGCATCAAAGCTCAGCAAGTAAGAATTTTATACCACACTGACGCCAGGCTCTTTTCAATGGTGCCCGGCAACAGGACAAGAGGTAATAGGTACAAACTTGAGTGTAGGAAGTTCCATCTCAACATGAGGAGGAACTTCTTTACTTTGAGAGTGGCAGAGCACTGGAACAGGCTGCCCAGAGAGGGGGTGGAGTCTCCATCTCTGGAGACATTCAAAACCCGCCTGGACGTGTTCCTGTGCAACCTGCTCTAAGGTGACCCTGCTCTGGCAGGGGGGTTGGACTAGATGATCTCCAGAGGTCCCTTCCAACCCTGTGATTCTATGATTCTGTAATGCTGTTCCCTCATGTAGTTATAATACTAAGGCATTGCACTCAAAATAATTTATTTTCCGTTTCCTTTTTTTTTTTTAACATGAGAATGCAACTTTGACAAAGTGCCTCTCTTTTCCATCCCCCACACAAAATAGGGGCAAGCAAGAGAGCAATTTTAAAATGTGCTTAATGACTTCAAACACTTTTGTCTTGACACTGACTACTTATGGCACACACATCTTTCTTTTAAGAAGTAATCTATTTAGGCTTCTGTGCCATTCTAGAATAATCACCATATATAGTGAAGAGAAAATGAGTCTAAGAGTAAGTAAAAAAAAATGTTCTATAAGAATAAAGGGCTTTTGCTGCCAGATAAAGGCACTTGCAGATGTCCTTGCATGAAGGCTGGTCCAGAGTTTTTATTTCACTATAAACGGTTCTAGTCCAATATTCCACCCTCCTTACACTCATTTAAAACTGAATCAGAATTCAAATAGGGATTAGCCACCCACGGAGTCTGGCATGGCAATAGAAGTACTCGCTAACTTTTTTCCTACATGTTATTAGCAGAGGGAATTTGGGTTAAAGAGTTTCATTATGAAAATATAATTTTTAATTCTTGACTGCCCACCTTTTTTTTCTTTCTTTCTCAATGACTGAAAGTTTCCACATGCCCTTGTAGCCCAGTGTAATCTTTATTCAATAAATATTTTAGGTAGTAAATAACAGACATGCTTATGAACAAGTGGAGAAGTCAATCAGCAAGACTGAGTGCAATATGAAAAAAAAAAATTGTTTTGGTTTACTGAATTGGAGTCTAGTACTGTGAAAGAAAGAGGAGTAATTTCTTGTCTATCCATCTCTCATCTTTAGTCATTTGTTCAAAACTATTAAAATTGGACAAAGGCAACAAATATTTACAGACATTTGTGGTGTGTACCTTCATATTTAAGCTATTATTAAGCTTGAGAAGGCATATCCTAATGTGGGATTTAGCCAGGTGGTTTAGTTTTCATACCTGGGTATCTGTACATAGAACGTTAGTAATGAGATTACAGAGGTAAGTGCATATATATGTAAATATCTTCAGTAGAGTTTAGAGCTGTAGTTGCAAAGTATGGTGACATTGCCCGAAAATGTTACAGTGAAAGGGACGCTCTGACAAACTGCTTTATTCAAGCTAATGGCAAAACTCACATTGGTTTTAAATAAAGCAAGAATTTCACCTTTGAGACAAGTGAAATACATTTTCCCCCCAAACTGCAAAGAAACTGTGGTAGTACTCTGTGTTACTGAACTGTTCGTCTGGAACTACCTGTGTGGGGAAGTTAAGAAGAAAGCCACCGATGAGTGCGTTGGCCCCCAGCATTGTGAATCAAGACCCCATCGGGTACTGTCTGCACGGATATGCTAGAATAGGTTGATCAGTAACTCAGTGCTAAGACAGGATGGAGATAATGGGATCATTAAAATGGGAGTTTGACCAAGTTTTACTGCCCTGATTTGTTGTATTACCCATGCTTTTCAATAAAATTGTGTTGTCATACTACATAAGTTCTCACCTAGGTTTATTAGAGTGAACTTGCGAGTTTTAGCCGCAACTCAAACTAGGGGGTTGGCCCATTAACAAGTAACTTCCTCCCTTTGCTGTAACAGAGCTGCATTTCTAAATCTTGTCCCTCCTTTATATTGTCTAGGTTTCTGTCTTCATTTTTCTTCCTTAACAGCTAATTCCCAGAGAGGGCATATATAATGTAGAAACAGAGGTCTTCAAACACCAATATGAATTGCATGCACTGTGACTAGTGCCACTGAAACCATGCAGATGGGGTGCGACTATGTTTTCGCAGGATTGGAGCTGTAAGTTATACCACTGGGCATCCTGAAAAGGGGATTCTGTGACTAGATCCCCTTTCCCACTTTTGTCTACTAGGCAGCATGGTACAAGAAAAAAAAAAGTCACATCTCAGCTGGAAAACTAGTTTTAGAAAATAATTCTTTCAATAGCTGACATCCTATTTAATTAAGAAGGGCTCGTCTTTCAAGATATCTATTTTCCCAGCTCTGAATTTCTTGTCTGAATACTTCATTTGCAAAGACATAATGTTCTCTGATTTGAAACAAATCAAAACAAAAAATCCCATACCCCACCAAAACTAATTTCCTTAATTTTCTTTTGGCTAGACTGCTACATTTCTATAGAATTACATCCAGTCCAGAGAACAAACTATGCAGCAGGTTTTTTTTTCCAGGCGTTCATAGCTTTTATTGTCTTTGGATAAAATTTTCTCTTGTGCAATGAGCCTGCTTGGGACCCTATCACACTTTACATTTCATTTAATACTTCTGGGGTGAGTGATCAAATAGCACAACAGTCTTCAGCAGTATACTGTTAATTCTCAAGTTGTCCTGTCACACCAGGAAGTCAAAGAAACTTCAATATTCTTCCTCTGAGATGAGAGAGCTTTATCTCCTGCTTCAAGAACAAGTGCTGTATAATTGCGATGGATAGGGACAACATTCCTCTCCAGTATCCATGGGCCTTTTATGTTAATATTGTTTTCACTGCTTTTCCCTGCTTTCAGTGTTTGCTCATTCTGGATGTTACGTCCCAGATTAATGCAGGAAGCTATAGATTTTAAGTGAATATCTCTAAGTAACCAAAAGGTACTTGTAAATGTGAAATTTTTTGTGTGGTGGTCGGACACAGCTTTACTTACCACATTCAGCAGTGACCTCGTAGTAAAACACAGAGGCTCTAGATGCAAGAATGTCATCTCTTCTGTTTAAATATGAATATTGAAATACAGCACTCTTCCTTCAGCAAAGTTGAGGTGAGTGTGAGGGTTGCTTTGAGCAGTACTTGCCATCTGTGCTGTTTGATGGCCACTGGCATGGGTATTGACTGCCAGGTGGGGTGTCCCTTTCTGTTACCCATTCAAAGCCAAGCTAGACACCAACACTCCTACAGCATGACTAGCACGGCAGGTGAAAGTGGGTCATTGCACCATGCATGGGACCATGCTAGAAACCATTCAGACACATAGGCTCAAGACTGCGTGCTACCTGGCAAGCCCAAGTTTTCAGCCCTGCACTAATATGTTTAAATGGGGAATTTGGAGGATGGGCTGAGCTAGCTTTAACCTTCCTCAGTGCAATGCCTGTTCACCTGACACAAGCTTAACCGGACAATCTGAACTCCACATTGCTAAAGTTAAAGAGGTCCAACTACATGCTGTGAGGTAAAGCGCAAAATAAGAATTACATACAGGAACAATTTGGGGAAAACTTTCCCAGAAAGAAATATGATTGTGGGAATTTTATGAATGGCTAAAATAAGAAATTTGTCATTCAGATGTTTTTCTATAAAATATTTGCTTGTTTTTATTTACTGTGGTAGAATCGGTCAGTCCCGCACTTGCCTTCCAAGCTCACATTTTACTATGGACCTGCAAACAGACTGAAAATGACCAGCTAGTTAGAGAGGCAGATGGAGCACAGTGTTTTTTTCTCCCCCCCCTTTTTTTTTATTTATTAAGAAAACAGCTATCCAAATTAAGTGTTCAAATTACCATGACCAACTCATGTATGCCATTCGCATGACTTGCTAACACTTTTGCACATTTTCAGGAAATTCATTTGCCTTTTAAAATTGAGGCTGTAGTGTTCAAATGAAGTGCCTACCCTTCAACTCAGTAGGTGCCTGATGGAGCTGAACAGCTGCACTGGCTTGAAAAGAGTTGCTATTGTGCATTGCACATTATGGTCCTGAGAGCAAGAACTGACTGCTGCCAGCCGGCATGGCTCTCCACATTCACTGCTGGTAAGTACCCTCAAGTTGAGAAACTGATGCCGCTGAGTATTTTCCCCTGGCTTACTTCCCCCCATGGTGATATATCTCTAGGGACAAACATTCTCTCCCGTAGCTATCATCCTGGAGATAGGAGAAGTGTAATGGGTGCTGTCATGGGTGAGACGGATGGAAGACAAAGTGCTGACCTCTGATACTTCGTCACTAGCTGGTCCCTTTTCCTCTGGCTGTAATCCCTTGATGACACCCCTGGATAGGTAGCATTGAATATTTGCCATTTAGTCCACACTGCAGCCCATCGAGAAAGGGAAGGACGTTGTATGGCAAGCGTTGGCTCATTTTGAGTGCCAAATACAACAGTGCTAGCCACAAAAAAATAATGCTATATTCAAGTGCACGCCACGTATTCTTCCCGATGTGCTCTTTAAAGCATTGCATTCTAACTAGGCAGGAGGCTCGTATCTGATGATGACCAATGCCGGCTTCTTGCTCTGCTGGCTGGCAGGTGTGGGTAGTCCTGTGGAGGCAGCACAATCAGCCCCTGTGGAGGAAAGAGTCCTTCACACCACTCAGCGGCAATCTCTCCTGCCAATTAAGGAGATTTGTGGATGAAATCCAAGGGGAATTGCAACCCGTTTGCCTTGGCTGGGGGAATGAAGGCTTTGGTCTGTGCAGGCGGGGCTGCAGGCAGGGAGAAAAGGAAAGGGCTGTTTGCAAACAGCTCCCTTTTGGGAGACGCAGATGAACTGGAGGCTATTTAAAGATTAAAACAAAAGTGGTATTTTTGAAAGCACAAGGCGATTTTTTTAACCCCTCATCTCTCGCTAAGCTAGCAGGCACTTAAAGCAGAGCACAGTACAGCATTTTTAAAGGCTTGTGCCCCCATTATGGCATGTAAGTGAAACATTTGTGCCCTATTTGTTCACTCCTGGTCACAATTACATGGCTTTGACATTCACACGATGAACAGTCTGGAACAAATGCAGCACCAAGACTGTCAAACAGCAAAATGGATGTCTTCTGTGGGAGTAGATGGAGGGAGTAGAGGGAAACCCCAAAAGGGCTGAGGCTGCAGGGGCCTGCCCACTATGCTTTCCACTATCAGATGGGGACAAGTGAAATACCAGTTAGTGATTTTAAGTGCATGCATGGGATATCAGCTGGAAAAGTTGCCAATACCTTGACTGTCCCACCCTCGAGGGGGGCAAGATTTACTAGGGATTTGAGGGTTTCGGAGGTAGTATCTTCAAACTTGCTCTTGTGCTGCTCAGTGGCAGAGGTGCTGAGCTGTGGTTCTTCTCAAGTAACATCTGGGGTTGAGCTAAAACCCACCAGACAGTGAAGGAAGACTACCCCCGTCTAAAATCAGAAATCTTACCCCTCCTTCTCCTTTGCAGAGCTTGGATTAGTCAAACCAGGAAGGCTGTGTTGTAGTGCTGATCTGTGATAGATCAGTACTCATTAATATTTGATGTTTTACAAAAATCTGAGTTTTGAGACGGTGAACTCACAGCAGCCCCACAAAACCAGGCATGAGCATGACCATTTTGCATGAACTGAGTTTTTCACATTAAAGTACTACAGGTAAGGCTCAGTTGTCATGAGTCATTGGACCCACACACACCTTCCCTTACTCACAGCCCTGCCATCAAACTACCCTCTCTTATAGCTAGCAAAAATCAGCGGAAGAAAGTAATCTGTCCATGGTGAAATGGTCCTTAACCAACACCAAGCTGTTCTGTTGCTCAGTGGCAACATTACTGTGTGTCTGTGAATGAAGGAGGAAAGGATATGACCTGTTAGTAGTTCTGCAGGTGTATTACCAAGATAACACTTTAGCTCCTTCTCTAAAAAGATTTATCTGATCATATTAAATTTTAAAGGAAGTTGAAGAAAGTAGTTTTCTTAGAAAGTGGAGACATAGAATATCCATTGAACACTCAAAAAAAAATTGCCTAGATTTTTTTTGCAGTTTTGTGTCTTCCAGAGCAATTTTGCTTTTGCCATCCATGCAAAAGGGGTCCCCCCTTCTGGTGATCTCCATCTATTTGGCTATTGCAACGTGGTCTCAGAAATCCTTTACTTTTCACAGGGAGGGGTGGTAGGATAAAAATAAAATTTTAAAGAGTAAATCATACTCGTATATCTCTGTTGCCTCCAGGCATTGTCAGCATTATGTCTCGTGTTACACTTCTGCAGTAGCATCTCTTGGCTTCCAAGAGAAATACAGCTTGTATTTCTGCAGTTAAGAAACAGGATGTCCTGGCGCAGGCCCCCTAGAAGCTCCCTGGACACTCGAGGATGTGCTTATGCACAGGAATACTGCATCATGAACATGGTATAGAGTCAGCTCCTCAGAAATTCCTAACAATGGTCTTCAAATGCTGTTCACTGCCCCCTTCCTCCACACCTCCATCCTCAAGTATGAGATGAATAGCAGGATTTTTTTTTTTTTTTATTGCCATTGTGGCGCAATGTTAATTACAGGATTATCCTGACCACTCCAGGACATGTAGCCAGCTGGTCTCACTTCTGTGTGTGGGTAATAAACACCATGCACATTTCCTGTTTCCTGATCTCACACTGAGTATATTTATATGTACATAGATTTGATGGTTGATTTCAACATTTATCACTGTTTCCCAGATCATTTCCGGCTTTCCTTCTCCCCAAAGCACACTCCTTCCTGAATCGTATCAAAGAAAAGTACATTTCTGGGTGGTGAACATTTGTTTCCGGACAGGTAACACCCAGCAGAAGCAGATAACTCCAGAGAGTTGATGTTTCAGCATGCAGATATTTTTGCAGAGACACTAAATCCCAACACGGCTCCTGCAAGTCCTACTAAAGTTGGCAAAAAACAACTCTTTGCCAGCTGGTAAGGATCAAACTTTTCCTCACTCTTAATTTTACTTTGAGCTATGTACCATATAGCAGTTGGTGATGTGCCTAAATGTAAAGGAAGAACAGATCTGAATCCAAACAGTGAAGTTACATCTAGTCCCTCATCTTTGCGTATCGCTGTATTTCCAGTGCTTCGTCCAGTCTTATTTCATGTCTAGCACATATGTGGTGGCTTTTTGTTGCATGTAAAATAATGCCTGTGGGACAGAAGTTTTACTTCATTGGCAACTTTATTGTTAAAAGTTCTGCATAGTAATTGGTGATTCTTTTGTTCTCCTTGTTTGGGATAGGCTTTTTTTCCAACTCTTCAGGCTTTGGGTAGTCATTTTTTACCTTGTCTTAAGGAAATTCCTTATATTTAAAAGATACTTGTTTTTCAAAATGATCTCTTGCTTCTGTTCAAAACTCTTAGTATTTGCAGAAGATGACATTTTGGTGACAGTACAAACTGAAGTCTTCTTTTTCCCCAGTAAACTCTTCTAGTATGGGTGGGAGCCAGATCTGCACAAATACAGTAGTCTGCATTGACCTATTCCTGGAGGTACGGCTCTCTAAAACAACTCTGTCCCCATACCTTGCTCATTGTTGTTTCAGACCCAGCTTGGATACTCAACACAGGTGCCATTTACAACAGTTTTTTGCTTAACTTGGAAAGCTGAGAAAAGACCATTTCATAAAGGTCACTGATGCAACTTTTATTCAACACTGTATTCTGATTTCAATGATTTGAATGGTTTACCTCCACATGAAGGACTTTTTAGGCCACCAGTTTTCTCAAACCTTTACACTAACATTCATCTGTTTCCTCCTACTCTTCCCACAAAAATCCTTTGTATTTATGTAATTCTTAACTTTTCTGTCCAAAAATTACAAAAGTAGTATCACTAAGTTTTGGTGGCAATTTTTCAAAGAGTGATGTAGGGGTTTTTCCTCATGGTGCTTATTAAATTTCATGAGTCATATGACTAAATCCCCTCACAAAATTAATTTAAAGTTTAAGGAACAGTCAATTAAAACCAACAGATATGGATCTAGAGCAAAGAAAACTTACCCTTGCTGGAGGGGGATCAGGCTAGGGTATATTTAAATGAACTGGACATACACAAGTTCCTGGGACCTCACCACATATAACTGCTGAGAGAGCTGGCCCAGGACACTGTGAAATCACTCTTGGTTATCTCTGAAAGGTTGTGGTGATCAGAAGAGATCCCTGATGACTGGAAGACAGCAAATGTCACTCCTGTCTTCAAGAAGGGCAAGAAGGAGCACCTGGGGAACTTGAGACTGGTTGGCCTCACCTCAATCCCTGGGAAGGCTGTGAAGCAAATAATCCTGAAAACAATTTCCAAACATATTGAGGATAAGAGGGGGACTGGAAGAAGTCAGTATGAATTTATGAAGAGGAG
Source organism: Dromas ardeola (assembly GCA_013398915.1). Classification (NCBI taxonomy): domain Eukaryota; kingdom Metazoa; phylum Chordata; class Aves; order Charadriiformes; family Dromadidae; genus Dromas; species Dromas ardeola. The sequence continues at coordinate 234,583 of VYZM01013516.1, forward strand.
ATCGTATCTGACTGTTCTCATTGTCTTCTACAATGAGACAACTGACTCGATAGATAAGGGGCAAGAAGTGGATGCTGTTTAGCTTTACTCAGCAAGGCTTTAGTCACTATCTCCCATAGCATCACCACAGACCAGCTGATGAGGTATGGGCTAGGTAAGTGCATGGTGAGGTGGATCGAAAACTGTCAAAACAGCTACGCTCCAAGGGTTGCAAACAGCAGCACAAGGTCCAGCTGGAGGCCAGTCACTACTGATGCACCTCAGCAGTCAATACTGGGTCCAACACTGTTTAATGCCTTCTTTAATGACCTGAACGATGTGACAGAGTGCACCCTCAGCAAATTTGCTGGTGACACAAAACCAGGAGGAGTGGCTGTTACATCAGCTGGCTGTGTTGCCATTCAGAGGGACCCGGACACACTGGAGAAATGGGTTGACAGGAACTCCATGAAGTTCAACAAAGGGAAATGCAAAGTCTGCACCTGGTGAGGAATAATTCCATGCACTAGCACAGACTGAACGCTGACTGTCTGGAAAGCAGCTTTGCAGAAGAAGCCCAAGGCACTTAGTGGACACCAAGTTAACCATAAGCCAGCAATGCGCCCTTCCCACAAAGAAGTCAAACTGTGTCCAGAACTGCAGTAGAAGGAGTGTTGCCAGCAGGTCAAGGGATGTGATCATGTCCCTCCATTCAGCACCGGTGAGGTCACACCTGGAGTGCTGAGTCCAGTGGTGGGCTCTCCAGTACAAGAGAGACATGGACATACTGGAGTGGATACAGTGAAGGGTCACAAAAAAGGTGAAGAGACTGAAGCAACTGCCATACAAGCACAGGCTGAGACTGCTAGGACTGTTTAGCCTGGAGAAGACTCGTAGGGATCTTATCAATGTGTATAATACCTGATAGGGCAACTGAAGAAGATGGAGACAGAATCTGTCCTTAGTGACAGAATGAGAAACAATGGATACAAAATGAAATGCATTAAATACTGTCTAAACGTAAGAAAAAAAACTTTTTTTTTTT
>VYZM01013516.1:235678-257172 GCA_013398915.1 Dromas ardeola
GGAATCTCCATACTTGGAGATAATCAAACCCAACTGGACACATCCCCGAGCAACTTGCTGTAGCTGTAGCTGACCCTGCTCTAAGCAGAGGTGGTACTGGGCAACCTCCATAGGTGCTGGCCAGTCTCAGCCACACTGTGATTCTGTGATTCTGTGGTTGAGACAATTAAACCCAATGAAAAATAACTTTTCTTTAAGTTTCTAATAAAGAAAAGAAAATAGAGCTCAAGGGGGGGAGTAGCTGTGTGAAAAAGGTAAGTTATGCAAGAGATAGCATTCTTTTCCATTTTGGAAGTTGTTCCTGAACAGGTTAATTTCAGTGAGACAGGGGCAGTACATAAATTGCAAGATCAACTCCAAATGTTGATAGCTCCTTATTGCATTTGTGAAAAAAGTTTCATTCCATGGAGAGTACTTCTTAAGGCTTTGAAGTTCTTTGTTTGAGAGCAAAAAGATAAGATACCACATGCAAAACAGAAGAGATATTGTATGTCTTTTTAGTGACTCTTCCCAAAATGTTCATTGGACATGTTTAAAAACTAGATTACACAATTCTGGTAGATTACACCTGGGTTAATGCCAGCAAGATACACACTCCAAGAAAGGTGAAAATCTCCCCAAACTACAGTGAAATTGATGCTGCCAAAACTGGGTTGAATACTTTCCAAAAGTATTTCCAAATAAAACTCCTCCATTACTCACTTGGGTGCCAATAAACAGGTCAACTTTAAACCTTGGAACTTTAAATGCAGTGAAAGCCAAGAGCTCATTTGCTACATTTTCATGACAAGCAGGATTTATTTTTTTTTCATTTGAGCTATTAGAGGATGCTTTCTATATTAAGAAACGTGTTGCTTGTCCTGGCTTTCCGTACGTTATCGACCATTTTGTGATCATACGTAGAACAAAAGAAATGCAAAAAAAGTTCTAAGATTAATTCTCTTCACAATTAAATTGGTGAAAATAAAGGGTCATCATTTTGATCTATACCACTGTAACTGAGGAGATGATACATTTTTCATTTGGAAATTTATTGTGAGTGCCTAGCAATCTAGCTATCCTTTCATGAATTTTTTTCTGTCTCTTTTTTTTTTTTTTTAGAGTGAAATTTGGTCTCATGATTAAATGTTTAGTAAGTTAACTCATGATGCTACCAACTTGACAGGCTCTTGTGTGTATAACTATGTAATTGGAACATCCTATAAGTAAATGTAACATTAAAATATAATAGTATAAATATAAACGGAATAATTAGAAAAAAGTTTCCAGTTATGCATGCAATTATTTTTCATTTTTAAAATTCATTATATTCTATAAATTTAGATCTTTTATGGGTCTTTGATCTCTGCCAGAAGACTCTGTGCCAGATTTCACTCTTGTGCTGCTCCACTGACTGTTGTGCAGCTACATCAGTGATATATTTTGTCCTCTATGGGACCCCTTTGGGGGTGGGGAGGACAGTTGACTTTATACAATCAAGCACATTTAGCTGTGAAATTTCCAGGAATGCAACGTCATGCCACATTATACAATGCCATATATACATATATGTGTATGTATATATATGTATGTATATAATACCTATGGGTGTTTATGGTATCTCCTGCAGAACGACAGGCTTCTTATTGGGAGTTCTGCACACATGGATTGATTTTAACTTTCCATTTCAGTCTGTGTATACGTATTGTTTTCAATGAGTAATCTCCAGAAAAGCATTCTGATGGCAAAAACTATGAGATTTTTAAGACAAAAAAGTGGAAGGCAGATGAGGAGAGACAGAAATGATTTGTTTTCAAAAATGGAACTGAAATGGGGGAAAGACCTTCACAGGAAAAAAAAAAATTCTGTAAAATCTCAAAACACTTTGGAGAAAAGGATGATGAAAGCCTAAGAAAAATGATTCACCACAATTTATGAGGGGAAAAAACAAAGTAGAATCAGAAAAACAGATATTTGGAACAGAAAAGTAGGATGAAGGAGAATGTCCTTCATAAAACTAATTGTAAACACAAATTGAATAAAAATTTCAGAGAAATAGCTAAAGGAAAGACAAGGGGGGAAAAAAAACAAACCAAACCCAAAATCGAGGAATAAGCTTGTTATAACATACACACATACTTAAGTCTGCCATTGATTTTCAAAATTACCACAGAGAAAAAGCCCATCCTGATAGCAGAAAAGGATCAATCCTTTCAGCTCCTGGCCTAGCTCCCGCCGCATGTCCTCTCCAAAACTCATGTGGAAGCCTGCCCCTTGCAGTCCAGCTAGGCATGATCAAAAGGACATCAAGTTCCCAGTCTGCGGTAAGAAGCCTGATGCCAGCAACACTATAAAGTATTCACGAAAGCATCTGGAGGGTGAAGGAGCATGGCTGGAGGAGGAGGCAATGGGAGTGGGGTCAGGAGGGGAGGGCAGGGTGTGGGAAGTGGGGTCAGCCATGGGAGAAGGGCCAGGGAGAGGAATTTTGTATGCTCACAGTACCTTGCTTCAGTATGCAAACTGCTGTCATTTGCCACAAACATTTTCATATCTGTTTCTTCTGACAGTTTTCGGCTGCTTTTATATGCATGTTTTGATTATAGCTGATGGGATATACACCAGTGTGCTAGGGGCTCCGCGGCCTTACTCATTTTTTGTTACAGCTAGCTAAGGATTCACAGAAAACTACAAAGTAGCTTTTGAAATACAACTTTTGTTTTGTTTTATTTTTTATTCTTAATATCTTAAAATTTTTCTCCAAATAATTGAGCTTGGTATTTCTAAATATACCAGTGGACTGATTTACTCTTCACATAAAGATTTTTCTGACTTTTCTTTCCGTGATATTGTCCCTTTGGCTGTGTCTAAATGCTTGCTCTGTCAATGCTAATAGTGTTGCGTATAACTTGTGCCTATGGAAGTCTGTAGGATACGGAAGTACATTCTCAGACCTTTCTTTATCACCCACTCTGCGTTGTGAGTTTTTCTTCATGGCCCCAGGCCAAGAGAGGAAAAAAAAAAAGTGTTTGGTCCCCACATTGCTCACGGAAAAGACTAAAGTGAAGCAATTAATCTGAAATAAAATTATTTTTTATTATTAGTGCTCTCATGGACAAGTTCTAACTATAGTACAGCTTTAATGGAAAGATCATTCAGCTATGCCGTAAATTTCCACATACAGACAAGCACTGAAAACGGAAAGCCAAGATGTAAAAAGAAGAGCTATCCTTGCAAACCCTTTGTGTAGATCTAGCATCTGTCCTAGGCGTACCAGCCAGCAGAGACCTCTAGAGGCTGCTTATGGCTTCAACCTCCTGCGCATTGGCATCCATCATACAGGAGATGCATCTAAATACTTCACCATCTGTGGGACAGCCATTTGCTCCCATGGTGCGTACATGAAGGTCCCACAGCTTTCCCATCTCTGGACCATATGCTGCTCTCATTTATATCCCATGGATTTGGAACTGAGGCATAATGTAAATGGGAAAGCCTAGTTATCGGGATCTGCTGTTTAATTTATGCAAAACTGGGGCACTGTCATTCTGCAAATCATATGGTACACATTTTAGGAATCCATCATTTACATAAAGATGGGGGTGTCCTGAAAAGTAGTATGTGTATGAAGACACACATCTGAATCACAGAATTCACACCCAGATTTCTATTACTACCTCACCTCCAGACTCCATGATATTCGTTTCTCACTTTTAGGTTAGATCGTTGCAGACACAAAGACGAAATTTGCATCTGGGCTAGGTTTCCAAATGCCTTCAATATTTAGTTGCATCTGTGATTTTCAGTCAGCCACTCTCTACTTAAAAAAACTCCTTTTCCTTAAAATTCTACGAAGACTGTTCTTTCCGACTTTTAAAAATAAATTTTTGACCAATTAAATCTGTGAATAATTTGGTCCCCTGTAAATGATATACTTTATTCATTCTTTTGTGAATTAAAATATTGAGTTGGCTCTACCACAGACATGAACTCTGTAATCTGTGTTTCAAGTCAGATGATGTGGATATATCTTTTTTAATTTTTAATTTTTTTAATTTGCCTTATGGGTCTGGCAAGCATCAGCAGTCAAACTCATCATATTGCTTCCATCAGCACACACTCATATGCAATTCTATTACTTTCATGACACAGACTTTTAATGTGTTTGATACCAACTATTTAGAAGTGTTGTGAGCCTTTTGTTAATGCCAAGCTGGTGTGTTGGGGCCATGGCAGTGCAGTCCTGAGGGCACCACCAAGTAGTGTGAGAGCAAATTGAACTTTGATTAAGCTAACTTTGCCCACCCGTGTGCCAGTCTTGATTATCTGGGCACCTGGTACTGTCTAGAAAAAGGAGGGGGGGTTGAGCTGGGCTGAAACGGGGCAGTCTCCTCATTGTAGTTTGTACTAATTTGCATGCCCTTGCGCTTTTCTCAGATGATGTGCTTTTTTTTCTGTTGTCCTGACTGAAGGCCAGGTGCATAATTCCCCAAACAGTTGTGGTTTAGGAGTTGGGTGCCTAAATGCTTTGTGGATTTGAACTTTAATGCCTTCCTCCTGGCAACACGAGGATATTGCCTCTGCAATAAGCCACTGTACCACTGAGGCAAACCATTGAAAAACCACTGGTGGCACCAGAGGGCTTGTTTGTTTCTGTTGATATGAAGAGCTTTGTTCGAGCAGGCTGCTTTTCATGTCCCATTTGTGGGTCTCTCATAACTCTCACTATTGAAGATCCCCCTCAGTAAAAGGAGTGGCCTAGCAGTCTTCAAAAGGGAGGAAAAAAATAGAAGTGAAGAGCTGCTGCCTTCCTTATGCTACTCAGCTCACCCTTCATTTACTTTTTGCAACACTACCATGCAATATGGAGGGGAGGGAAACACATGGCTGCTCACTCCAACTCAGCCTTTGAGTAAGCTAGCAATGCTGCATATCTCATCAAGATCTGTTGAGTATTTATTGCAAAGATATAGAAATTGGAGCTTCTTGCTATCTCTCAGCAGCGCAAAATTAGTATGTTGGGGCACAACTGGCACTTGTGGAGTTCCTGGAAAGAAGGAAGTAGGATGAAGGAGGGTTTAGCTAAGTTGCATATGTTGTTAAGTGATGCCACCATCTGGTGAGCTATCATTTTTCACAGCAGATTGTCATAACACCCTCCACCAGCTGAGCAGTCACTTCAAAGGCTATGGTTTGAGCTCAGCTCACCTGTGTCTGGACAGATGCCCCTCTAGGGACCAGGGTCAGGACAGCTGTCTTAGGGTCAGCCCGGCCGCGTGAATGGAAGCAGGCACTTCAGTGGTGAGCAGAGGAGATGTGCCACAGTGAGATCCTAGCCAGGTATGATCTGCGTTTCTCTTGGACTTTACGATTCCCCTGCTGGGGGGAATTTTGTGACCTAGTGGTGAGGCTAAGCCACCTAAGGGTTATTAAAGCACTGAAAGCTCTTGCACATGCAATAGCATGAAGAACTTGCTCGTATGGTGAAGGCGTGATAAAATGAACATTCAGCCAGGAAATATTAGCAAGGTCTGAATGATTATGCAGCCTGGCAATTCAAGACAGGCAGTCTCCTATCACTTTTAAAAGTTATTTTTAAGTTTAAGTAAAATGCAATAGCGGTTAATTAAATACAACCCTCTCTCCCAGAAAGCCTGTGCTTGCTATGTCATATTGTGTGAAATTTATCTTCTGTCTGATGGTTATAAACCTTCAACTCTCTTTTCAACTTTAGTTACTGAGGGGACCAAGTTTTCCCTTGCACTTTGTCCAAATGTCAATGATTAATTTTAGATGTCTGACTCTTCAGAAGGCAACAAGTGGAAAGCCTTTTTCTCTTTCACAGAGGCAAGCCCTTCTCATGTACTACGTATTGCTGTGTGACTGATAGAAGTACTGGAGAAACGGGCGAAAGGCTTTGCAGTGTTACATGTTACTTGCCATTTGCTTTCAGGGGTCTGTTAATTTTAAAAGGCTAGTCCATCCCTTAATACAGAATATCTATTCTTCTCCATCTTTGATCCTAACCACATTTCCCAGGCTGTATATTAACTACAGTCTCCTGAGTGCCTGATTTCAGCTCTTTTCTTTCTTGTTCACATACCTGGTCAGAGAACTTAGTGTCACTGAGGCATATTCATCTCAAGCTCTGTAACTGTCCTCCTATAGTGGATATTTTGTACTTTATGCATCTTAATGCCAGCTGTCTGGTAATGATCAGCAATGTGGGACTGATTATTGACTTTCAGGAGAACTGTGGAGATTGTAAATAATACAGTCTGTTAAGTTTGACGAAGAGATGTTAAACTTTCTGTGATTCATGACGCCAAGAACAATATTAGTCAAGAACAGACCTGTTGCTGATTACTCTGGCGTCTTCAGAGAACAATGTGCATTTCTCAAATCATTCACAAAATATTCCACCTCATTGTAGAAAACTGACATTCGTGCACAGCCAAGACACAGATAACAGAAGTCAGAGAGAGGAGACAGGAGCATGTGCCTTGGTGAAATTCCTCCATTTCAGCACACTCTGATCTGCATTCCACCTTGAGGGTCCTCATATGAGTTTCTAAAACTCTAAAGAAGTAGGGTGATTTTCCCATAATGATTTTGTTTAACTTGACAGCAGTATGTCCGAGTTTCTTTAAAAATGGTCATTTAATAGACATTTTTTCTTCTCTCTGCTTGTCCTTCCTTGGTTTCAGGTAAACTTCTCAACTGATCTCATTCTGCATGATGGCCACAGACTTTGGGTTTTGGAATGAGTTTTGTGTTTCTCTGTTAACAGTTTATGTCATAACTAACACCTAAAGTATCATGGAGAATCTAATTTTGTGTTCTGCTTTAGGTGTCCGTAAAAAATAAAGAAATTGAAAGAAATAAAGAATTGTAAGACAAAAATAAAGAATCACAGTTTTGGCATAGGAAAACTTAAAATAAAGACGAACAGCATCATCAGCTATTTTACTTTTTAATGTGACTGTAAACATACCAATTCAACAGTCAGTAGATTCTGGTCCCAACAGCTTAACTGCTTATATAAGCCACGGTACACATGCATATTTGTGAAAAAAGATAGGTGTGTATAGAAGTACAACAGGAATGTGAAATATGTGCGTGGGGTTCAAACTACAGCAAATTCTTTCTGCTAAGCTTGGATCTCATCATTTGCATGAATAAAACTTCTTTGCAAATTCCTCTGTGGACAAAACAGGGCTTAACCATGACTCTTGTAGCATTTATTGTTTTTACCTCCAGTTTGTAAAACACTTTGTTATCCTCAGATGACAAAGTACCAGGAGGGCAGATAGCTGTCAGAGCAGTTCAAATCCAGAGACAGAAGCCAGGCCTTTTTATTTCCAGTCTTGTGTCCTGTGGATCAGTTTGTCATCTATGCAAGGATAACTGAAGAGCCAAGAAAAGTGTATCCACTGCACGTGGAAGAAAAGAGCAAGAAACCGGTCACTGCCACACGTAAAGGGCAAGTGCTCTTTTCAACAGTTGTCCCAAGGGGCTCCAAAGCAGAGAGCCATGTAAAGGATACAGAAGTCCTACAGCAGGACAGTTAAAAGCATATACATTAAAAATAGCTAAACTGGCACAAGAATGAGAAGTCCATTACAACTATGCTAAATTAATATTCAACAGCAGGAAGGAAAGACAGCACCAGCATAGAAAATTAGATCCTGTGCTACCTCTTTGGCTTTCTTGTCTTTCTTAGACTCAGCCCACTTGGGGGTTCATGCCCTGACTCTGCCCCAGGTTGATGCACCAGGGAGACCCAGGCACCCACCATGCTCTCCTCCACCTCCCCACATCTTTCCTCCCCTATCTTCAGGGCAAGGAAATGTCAGCTTGCTCATAGGAAAGTAACCACAGCAAGTGACATGCGGGTGCCTGGAAGTCAGTTTAGCCATGACTTTAATTTCCTTGGGCTTTTTTCAGCATCTCTGTGGAGGGCGGTTAGGATAAGCATGTCAAATGTAATAGGAAAATGTAAGAGACATGAAAGTAAGATGGAATTTGACATTGTGTGAATTAATGTCTACTGTTTCTGACCAGCAATCAGTTTGTCTAGGTAGCATTTCAAGGCCTTGGGAAAGGATTTTCTGTTTGTGGCAGCTAAAGCAGCTAACTGAGAAGGCACATCTCATTTTTGATTCTTTATTTTGATGGATGCTACTGGACTGTTTTGGTCTGAGGTAAGCAAAACCAAGCTGTGTTCAGGATTTAGTGTTCGGTGTGTTGACACTTGATAATGTTTGTACCCAGGATCTAGCCTGTCAACCAATTCCAGGGTCTATTCCTGTTGATTACCTCAAGCTTTATTCAAACTTCCCCATCCCCTTGAAAATACAGGAAAATTTTGTAATTTAGGCTTAATGGAACATGAGTTGTAGTCCCCTCAGCTCTGGACTTGTCCTGGAAAGGTCAGAGAAAACCACAGTTATCGTTGATAAGTTGTTGCCATACTTTTGGATGTATTTCTAATCCCAGGTTCTGGTTGGAAAAAGACAAGTCCCAGTGGAAAATCAGAGTTGCTGTTCAGGAAGTAAAGAAGAGGTCTAGAATATACCTTTGAAATTTTTAACAAGCTCTTGACGCTATATATGAATCCATTTAAAAAGTACAGACTCAATCTTTTCCAAAGCTGTCGGACTAACTGTTTCATGATATACTAACTTTCATCAGTATACATTCATTTGTCTGTAGCAGTGAATACGAAGAATATACTCTGCTATACTGTAGTTGAGTTCAATGATTGTACTGACATCTACTGGTATAATAACATTTTTAACTATTATGCATGCCATATGAGGTAAAAAATTACAAGCTTCTTAGTTGTGGTATAAGAAAACATCACTCCCTGCAAGTACTTATTTTACTTTTCCTTTTTTCCATTAAAACTACCAACTATACTACTGTGCTCACATCTTGCTAATAACGGAATACATTTTCAGGAACTGCATTTTCATTGTAATGAAATATACAATTGCCAGGGTTGCAATTTGAGTATTTTGGTTGGCTGGTATATCAACCAATTTTGATTGTTTTGTTAGCACTCCCTAGTCATGTATTGAAAGGGGCTGGGATGCTACAGGACAATTTGGTACAAGACAAAAGTCATTGCAGTGACATAAAAGGGACAGAACACAAATTTAATGGCAGGCATGGGTTTTCTGAGTCAGAGTTTAAATAGCCATAGTATTAAATCAGATTGCTGTATTATCACTCTGACAGTACAACGTCCTGCAACACAGTGTCTGTATGAGGACAGATAGACACCCAACTCTCTCCTGCAATCACCTCTGATTGAAGGTATTTCGACAGTTCTTGGAGGAGTTTTTAATTCATAGCTGGCCAAGCACATAATGAAATGGAATGGAATCCCATTAGAAATGAACATGCTAAAAAACCTTGCTCTTCACAAATCATGTCTTTAAAACACAAAAAGACAAACAAACAAGAACATTTAAATGTAAAAAAAATTTCCAATGGAATGTGTCCTCAGCCATTTGACACATGAAGGAGGTTATGTAAGTCTGTTTTCAAACATCAGTCTGTAACCTTCTAAAAGAGAACTTTTGCTATATTTTAGGTGTTTTTTTCCCTCAAAACCTGAGGAAGAGAAAGGTATGCTAAGGTACTACCTTTTAAATAATGTTCATTGCTAGGTTTCAAGTAATGTTCCGCAAAAAGTCTAACGTTGGGAATCTTATCTCTAATTTTGGTTGAGTTCCCTGATTACAGAGCAACATTTTTATCTTGATCAGAGGAAGGAGACACAATGGGTACTGTGCCAGTTGAGGAATGGAGAAAAAAGACTAAGAAATGAGATCTTCTGAGATTTAATAAGACATTTGTATGCTTTGTCTTTCAAAAGATCTTTGAAATGGTCTGTGGAACAGCCCATTTAATAATGAAAGTTGCAGGGTATGTGTACCGGCTGTTGCTTGATTTCTGTCTATGCTCATAGAGCTAACTCAGGCTTTGGACTTTATAAAAACTGTAAGAAATGATAAAGTTTGAGATGGAGGAGCTGTTGTCTTGGTAAGTGATTAAATGCTTAATTTGGGAGGTGAAAATACTGACAGATGTCTTGATTACCAGTAGCTTTGGACATGAGGATATTTCGTACATGTGAAGATCTCATATTCTTCATAAATTAAACATAGTAATTCCATTAGATAAATCCTTTTATGCTTCAGACATTATAAGGATACATGACTCACTATAGTTTGCTCAGTGAAACTGCTGACGAATACACACATTAAATGCTTTCCCTTTACTGATGTGTAGCTTTCTAAAACTAAAACAAATCACAGGCAATCTGGCCCAACCTAACCACCTTGCCAGGATGTTCTCAGCATAAACTCATTTATAATAAATGGTTATTATTTTTTAAATATTTAAAAGAGTATTTGAAAAGATATTTAAAGGACTAATTTATTGTTAATATACATAGTAACCGTATGAAAAGCAGCTTTTAGTGGAGCCCTCCAACTGAGTATTGCACAAATATTACGTAAAAAGCAGTTCTTTCGCAGTGTTAATTTATGAGAATTACATTCTTTTTGTATTTTGCAATACAAAATAATCCTTGCATGGCTAAATTTTCCATCACATGCCTTATGTAATGTAAAATTTTGCCACCAATGGTCAAGTCTAGGACGTACTTTATGACAGTAGACTTGACACCCACCTTTGAAAGACTGTCACAAAACAGAACAAGGGTTCTGGCATGAACTTGCCAATTCACTGATGCTGTGACCATGAAGGTAACCTTAGGCAAACCAGCCTGACTTCCTCTGTAGTCTGGGGCATCAGGATTTAGATCTGTTAGAGTTGGTCCAGAGGAGGGCCACAAAATTGATCAGAGGGGTGCAACACCTCTCCTGTGAAGAAAGACTGAGAGAGTTGGGGTTGTTTAGCCTGGAGAAGAGAAGGCTCTTATTGCAGCCTTCCAGTAGTTAAAGTGGGGTTTATAAGAAAGATGGAGAGAGACTTTTTAGTACGGCCTGTAGTGACAGGACAAGGGGCAGCAGTTTAAAACTGAAAGAGGCTAAGTTTAGACTGCATATAAGGAAGAAATTATTTTCAATTAGGATGGTGAGACACTGGAACAAATTGCCTAGAGAAATTGTGGGTGCCCCATTATTGGAAGTGTTCAAGGTCAGGTTGGACAAGTTTGAGCAACCCGATCTAGTGAAAGACATCCCTGCCAGTGGCAGGAGAGTTGGACTAGATCATCTTCAAAGGTCCCTTCCACACCAAGCCATTCCATCATTCTATGATTTTACATAGCGTCTTCTTTTGTGAAGATTATTGGTATCTATTTTAATAGAATATACTTTCTAATTAGCTACTGCACTTATTCCAGTAAGGAATTCAGGCACTATCTGACAGTTTCGAAAGAAGAGACTGAGAAAATTACTATCATAAATGTAATGAATATTTTCTCTCTGTCTTAATTTTTTTCATATCTTCATATTTGAGTCCCTAATAGGTTTTCTAAACTTGTATTGGTCCCATGTAAACTTCTGTCCTGTGGCAAGGAGCTGCTCCTGTTGAACAAAGAATTAACCCCTCCTGTTTTAATTAGTAACTTTTAGTTTAATTTGAGGTCTCCTAGTACTTGCAGTGGAAGAGACAATGAACTTTTGTTTCCCATTTTCCCTCTTTGTCTTATTTTCTGCTCTACAGTGTCCCTCAATCAGTGCCGGCTTCCTGTAAGTATGGACTGTAGCAGCTATTACAGCATATGTCGGGGAAAAATGTTTGATGTTGCACCAGTCAGCTTATTTGTATATCTTCAATTTCAATCATTTTCACTAAAAAAAAATGCCTGTATTTTATTGTATTGTAAAACATTGATGGTATGTAAATCGTCTGCATGCATTATGTATTTTTCATTCCCTGTAGTGTATATTTGATAATTATGGGTGTCTACATGATGCAACCACATCAGTACCAGGAGCAGGAAGGTTACACCAGCACAGCGTCCACCTGGGCTAAAATGTGTTGCCCAGAGCTAATTAGCCAAGTCAAGATACTGCACCAACATGGATCTAGTGTTTCTGGTACATAAGCCATCTTTGAACATCTGAAGCTAGGTTGCCTATCTCTGCACAGCACTGCATTATGCCACACAGGCATATCTGAAGTGCTAAGTAGCAACAAGAAGTCAGGACTGGTCCCAGCAGCAGTTTGAACCACCCTGGGGAACAATTCTACAGAGAAACTACCAGGGACCTGATGCCTTCCCTGCCTTATGAGCTTGTTATAGGTTCAGCAAGTTGCAGTGATGGATATTCGATTACACTATATGCCTCTCTTCATCTGACACTTGGTAAATGTAGTCCTCAAATTTCTCTTAGTTTCTCTTGGGTGTTCAAATGATTTATTTACAATTTTGAAGGGAAATTAAAAAACTCTTTTTTTTGAGCCATCTGCCAAATTAATTTGAAGTATAAATCTCTTTTGTGGTTCTCTCCAAGCTTCTGTGCTGATAGTCTAACAGATTTATTATTTCACTCATTGGAGAAACGCTTATTGAGTTTTAACAGATGTTCAAATTCCTTAATTTCTAGAGTTTGCAATTCCCCCCTGGTCTTAATGAGTGTCTTCAGTACCTCTGGGTTACAAGGCGTTTATGTTCCCACAGAAAATTTGATTTCTCAAATCTCCCATCAAGGTTGAAAAATCACTTATCCCCTGCCACACTTGTAAGGAAAATACCCTTTTAAGCAATGCATGACTGTCACTGCTGCATTTGGTACACACTCCCCTATCAGACTGCTGATGCTCTTGGCTTGATAAAAGCTTGAGGCAGCTGAAAGTCAGAAGACAAAAATGATATATGTATTTTTTTTCCCTCAAAACTGTTTATAACTGGGTATAAACATACTGTTCCTGAATAAAATTGCAGAGGCAAAGTAAGTCTTATTACACTATCTGGAAGATAAAGTTGCCTGTTCAAAGTATTTCGAGCATTTCCTTTACAATTCATACAAAAATATTGAAATAAAGATGTTCCCAAAGTTGAGAGCATTTTAAGAAGTAAGGGACCTGTTTGGATGTTTTCCTGAGGAAAAAAAAAGTAAAGGTAACAAATCTGGACCTAGATCCAAAGAAAATGTGATTACTCCAGCTTGGTATATGCTTGCAAATATATTACATACTGACTCCTTGCTATGGCTTTCAAGGCCTTGATGGAAGCACTGAGATATGGGCAGAGATCATCTGTTGTTTTACAAAATAACGTTGGGACAAAATGTGCCTTAGCAAGGAAGAACATAGACAAGGGTATACAAATCTTTCTCCCTCCTCAGACTGAGGCATTTCCTATCATGTAAAGTTTATGGATAGTAAAGTTCTCTGGCTAGTTGATACCTGAAAGAAAAGCTTGCTTCTTTTACTATGGAGTAGAGATGTCCACATATACACAGAATAGTTTGGTGGGCAGACTCTCCACCTGGAGTGTAGCAGACCCTGATTCAATTTTCATTCCTCCCTTTGTTTGGACTGAGGGCTCTCTTGATCAAGGACACCACTGTGACATTCCTGGAGTGAGCTAGGTTAAAGACTTGTGTTTTTAATGTCAATAATGCCATGTATGAGGACTGTGAGATGAAACAGTCTTGGTGCCAAATGCGGTGACTGTGTCCAACTCAGCATACCATTAGCTAGGATAGTCTAGGTTATTTTTGCAAGAAATATGAGTTTAAATCCCCTCCAAGAAGGATCTCAATTCCTTAGACAGTGGAGAAGCAGGATGCCCTATGGTCATTGTGGGACCTGGGCAGGAAGGTATCTTCTAACAGAGAAGTGTGGGTACAGTTCTCAAAATCAGAGAGAAAAATGTGTGGTTTATGAATTCAAGGAGGGCTTACCTAAAGGGTAGACCAAAAGTATATCAGGAAACAAAGATGGAATCATCTAGGTAAATTCAATGTCACAAACATAAAGCTGACAGATCTCTAGGTGTGAAGACCCAGGCTGCAGGCCTGCTGATGTAGCGGACTGTTGGGTGCAACAATACTGGTAGCCTCCTCTAGGTACTTACACGGTCTGGAGAAAGGCTTTTTGATCTCTCCAGCTTAAGTAAATTCTGTAAGAACTGTTTCTCTCTCACTTTTCTGAGGATAGTTTCCATACCGAGGTCCAACATTTATTTCACTACAGAGGAATGGACAGTGACATTATTAGAAAAAAACATCGGCAGAAGACATCTGTAGTGAATGTGACCTTGCAGGTACAAATGTCTGAGGGCACCGGCAACGTTCTTGCAGTGAAATCCACATGACTTGTCATGCATTAGGTTCCAGAAGAGGAGAACACACGCAGTAACCTGGAAGAGGGAAGGGAAAAGGCTGCTTGTAGCCACATGAGCGGGATGATGGGCTCTATGCTGCAGGGCAGGGGGTTGTATGCAAACTAGTGGTCAAAGTTTGCATACAGCTAGTAACAGATAGTTTATGCAAAGAGCAGTCCAAAAAATGACACAGGTTTTTTTCCTGCTGCCGGCTTCCCTCCAGTCTCTCTTGTCAAGTCTTTCCTATTGAAAAATACTCCAGGGGTGGGTGGGGGGAGGCATAGAAACATCTCTCTTCCTGTCTGCAGCAGCTCCTTTCTGCTGTTAGAGTAGCATTTTATAAACCGGATGTGCATTTTGGACGTTCTTCATGTTCGAGAATGTCTGTGTATGTTAAGGTAATACAGGGTTATGAGATACAATAGGTTCAATATTTTTATGCCCTTTACCTTCCCATGTTTCCACAGTTGCCTAGGCACTTAAAGTCCTGTTTTTCAAAGCTCAATTTCTCAAATGATACGGACAGGAGAAAGAAGAACACGGGAGGGAAAGGGTGATTTTTGTTTAGTTGGGTTTTGTTTATTTTCTGAAATGACATTATTATTCTTCATTCCTGCTGCATACAAATTAGATTCAGAGTTCAAATATTATTAACAGCAGCTTTAAAATTCATCACTTAGCAGTTGTTAAATCCATTTCCTCTTCGTTTGTCCCCTT
This sequence comes from Dromas ardeola, assembly GCA_013398915.1. Classification (NCBI taxonomy): domain Eukaryota; kingdom Metazoa; phylum Chordata; class Aves; order Charadriiformes; family Dromadidae; genus Dromas; species Dromas ardeola. The sequence goes on from VYZM01013516.1 coordinate 250,689, forward strand.
GGCAACACAAATTAAAAGGCAACCATATGATGAAAAAAAAATTGCAGCTCATCTGAGCCTGTCTTTGCATAACACATTTTGAAGTTCTGACTGGTTGTAGACTTGATGTTGGCTCAAGCCAGAAAACTGGAGGAAGTTTATGAGTGCCTTGAGATCTTGTCCTGTGCTCTGCATGCTCTATGAATCCTTAGACGGTTAGAGAAAAAAAATACAGACTTAACCAATGACAGTGGCAACACCATCTAGCTAGAAAATGAACCATTTTCTTCATACAAAGTTGTGAGTACAGATGGGCAAACATTTTACTGCTGTAAAGTGGGGGATTCAGCTTACTACAGTTGAGTGTTTTTATATGGAATAATCATTTTTATTTTTTACTTATGATGGACATTTCTGGCACTTACTGAACAGCTAAGAGCAAATTTTTTACATTTCATATCAAAGTCTTTAACAGCTCTCTTTGCGGCAATACCACTGTGAGGAGGAACCCTTATCTATAAGAGAAGCAGCTGACCTAAACCAAAGTGCACTTTAACAGAAAAAAAGGGATTTACTGAATCAGCTTCCTGCTCTAACACAGCTTTTTTAATGTTGGTGAGAGTACAGTTGAACAAAATTTATTATTAGTTTCATTTGCTAAAGTGGTTTTCACTTAGTACTACTTTCCTATTTAAGAATGAAGTGAAATGGACCTTTCAGTTGTCATATACTTGTATAAATGGGCTTATTCCAGGAACACCAACCTCTTTAAATCTTTTAGTCAGAAAAAATCTCTTTCCTCACTGTGTTTTTTCAGTTTTTCTTGGTACTTTCTTGATGGTGTGTAGGAACAGTGAACTCCTTTGCAGCAGCTGAGCGCATACAGAGCAGAACAAGTCCAGCACCAATCCAGGCAAATTGTACAGATTTTTACATCAGTTAACCTGTCTGAGACCTTAAAAACTCATCCAGTTACAGACATGCTCATTCACATCTGGGCCGAGTCTGTAGCACAAAGCACCATAAGTTTCCTCCTTTCATCCAGCTCACTGAACAGCAGATACTCTCAATATGGGAAAGGTTCCCCCCGCTCTTCCTGTTTTTACAGGTGCTGATCTTGCTAGACAAAATAGCATTGATAGGATGACAGGGATAATGGCTAATAAAGCCTTTTTTTTTCTGGGTAGCCTCTTCAAGAGATCAGAGCTATTCCCTCGGAGATGTCACCTGCCCTCCATAAATGAATGGGCTGATGTGAATGAGCAATGTATACTTTTCAAGTTCCTAGGCGGTGGGATACGTACTTGGCATGTTTGGATTTTAGACGCAAAATCTCCGTACTGACACCAACATCAACACCGTGTTGGTAATTCCTAGTCTGTAATAATCAGATATTCAACTCAACTACATATAAATGGTATTTACTGCAGTTAATAATACTAGTAATACTAAAAGTTTTAGTCCTAAACCAAAGTGCGGCTACATCATAAATAAGGTGAAAAAAGGACACAGATGTACATTTCGGCCACTTCTCTGCATGTAATTTAAAATTGAGAGACATCACACGGAGCCATGTGGAAACAGCCCCTTTTCAAAAGCATCTGTGTAAGGTCAGGGAGGAGGGTTGTTCGCAAGGTCTCTCTGTACACACCACGACTTGGCAAAGCGATCTGTAAACCTTCGCTGCCCCTCTCAAACAGACTACAACTCTGATGCTGGTCCTTGTCTGGCACTGGGAGACACCATTTTGATAGTCCAATAGGTAGGGAACTGTTTATCCAAAAAGGGTAATACCATGACTCTTTCTGGGAACAAAAGGCTCGAGACTGCAAATGCAGAGCTGTGTTTTTTCCTGTGCTTTTAGCTCTGAAAACCGCTGAAACAGAAAACACCTCTCCAATTTCACAGTTTGGATCAGAAGCAAAGAATTGAAGGCTACGTGTACTCTTACAGCTAATCTGCGTCATACACTGTATAGGGCAGGATCTCAGGCACGCTGATGAGCTAAACAGTGCATACAGGGGAAAATACAAACTATTTGGACAGTGATAAACTGCAGAGCCATATGACAAGTTGATCTATACATACTGCTCTGCTTTACCTTAGTTTCACCAATTCATCTTCAAGGGGATTTATTCTAAAAGTAAATCAACCTGCCAGAGAAATGTTTCCTTTTCTTCCTACAAACACGTCTCCCTCCCATATAACGTACTGTAGTTTAACTGGCTGTAAAACTGTTTAATTACGTAGCATTTTTTCAGATAAATTTATATCACTGTTCTGACACCTCAACACGTAGGGAAGAGGTGCAATACATAACATTAATATGTTATGTATTGCATACAAACTCATGGTCAGTTCCTCCCCTTTTGAATTTTTTACAACTCAAGGAAATCTCACGTAGGACCTACCAATTTTTCTAACACAAAATTTGTTAACAAGATACTGTCTTGTCTTTTCAAATACTGGAACAACTGTTGCATTGACAAGTACTCCAGATCACATGTTGCTCTGGACTGTGCCCCTTGAGGCACTTGCGAAAAAAGCTTTTTAAATTAGACTTTCTGAAAGTAGGGTCTGTCAAATGTATGACCACCTTTGGCAAAACATAACATTTGAAAAAAAAAAAAAAAAAGCAAGCCTTAATCTGACGAAACCAGACTCTCCTTGTAGGTATTATGTGTCTGAAAAATCTATGATAAGGTTAATATGCTTTGTCACTTATTTGGCTTCACTTCTCTGCTATGGGCAAGGCCTGTGGTTTTAAGCAATCCTGTTTGTGTGTAAATAAATGCTCTTTTAATTTGCCATCATTTCAAGTATTTTGTTTTGTAGTTATAAATAATTAACATACCTTTTATGATTTTTTTACTCTGTTTTACCTTACGGGGCATACTTTCTCTTCTATGCACATGTGTAACCTCCAATAGCAATAATAACGGTTATGAAGTATGTCCCCAAGGGAGACAATTTCCCTAAAAATCTTTAAAATGTAAATCTATGCACCATTCTTGCCAACATGTATGCTCCAGTAAGTGAAACTAATATTCTGTACTTGCCAGCATAATAATCCAAAAATTGAATAAATTCCAAGCACCAAAGTTAAGATAAAGTTCCTAATTTTAACTCTGCATAGCAACATGCATGGTGTTACCTCCAACTGCATAGCTACATCTTGCCATCTGACTTTCGAAGCGTAACTTTTATGTTGAGGTGATGGAGGAGAAGAGTGTTATGTTTAATTTGACTGTATGCTTCTGCCAGTATAATTCTGAGAAGTTGTAGCACAAAAGTATTGTATTCTAAAGAACTAGATGAAAAAGAAGAAAAATGGTGATCCAGCCTTACTTGGATAGATAAGGACAGAACACATAACCACATGCTTAATATATTTAGATTAGTAGCTATAGCAATTAGGATCATAGTTACCTTTGATCTCAGATTGTTTTTCTACAGTTTAATTCCACTTAATGCAATGGATGTTTACACATCTGGGAAAAAAAAAATTGATCTATAATAATTATTACCATTTTCCAACAACGAAGATTGTTATTAGTTGTGTTTAACCTAAAATTTGAGTAAATGCTCTTCTGAAAAGTGTAATACTGTCTCTACATATGCATAAAGACACATGAATATACATTAACAAAATGATGCTGTAATATTGAAGAGTAAGGTTATAAAAGCAGAAATGTGTTCGATTTTTGGTTAAGGTAGTGCTTATGAAAAGGGTTTATTAGTCTCTTTTTATGCTTTATTCTAAGTTCAGAGATGGAATTTTTCAAGCATAAATATAAAATATATAAATATTTCTGAGTCTCCTCTCAGAATTCTTCTAGGTCTCTAAATATATGTTCTACCCATTCTGCAGTGGGGCATGCAATACCAATGCCCATGCCAAAGTGTTATACCCAGGGTGATGAAACTAAACAATTACTGTTGTGAATGCATCTTTTTTTGTAAGGAAATAAATTGATTTTTGCCATAAATGTTGTCAAACGTGTTTCATAGCCAATATCCTTCTCACAGTAAGTCAATGTTTGTGACTCAGATACAGCAGGATCAGACTCTCGTTCTCATTTAATTTGCTAGATCCTGTTCCCATTACTATTTTAAAAGACTGCATTCCCAACAGTCGCCTGATGAATGATTTAAGGGACACATAGCCTTGTTTTTGGTGCCCCTGTTATTTTTGTAACGACAGCTTTTCTGAGTTTACTTCTTCATGTTTTCTAATAAATCTAAGCAGTACATCATTAATATTAATCTCTACTATTTCACCAGCAGTGAGTAAATCAGGAAGGCACACATCTCATCCAATATTGATACTCCTACCGTTAGTATATTATAAATTGGCCTGAGAAATTAAATATTACTGGAGATTAATACTTGAGAAGATATTTTTTTTTTTTTTCATCTTCTCCTTGAGTCCTTTCTGACAGAATATTATATTATGGATTTTTGGTCATAATGGTCTTTTGCAGTAAGCTTATGTTTTAAAAAACTGCTTGCAGTTTTAATTTAAAATCACGTGGATACATGTATGTAGATATTTCAATTATTTTTTTTAGTTTGTAAACACATTTAGTCTTGAAATACAAAACAGATTCTCTGTCCTTACATTTTAAGGACAGCATCTCTCAAACTAACGAAGCCATAATTTAAACCTCGTGTGTCACAGCACACCACCTAACACACCCTGGGGAATCATTAATTCTCTTTTCCTGGGACTCTCTTTTCCTGGGAAAGGGCTAAAGAGGTAACATGGTTTCCTCATTGTGGAATCAGTGAAATGACTATCTTTTTGTCCTACTTTTAAGCCTTCTGGCAAAAAGAAGAAATGCGTAAATACTAATTGCTGATGTCTTTCTAGTTACCTTTCTAAAGCTATTAGCAGGTATATCCATACGACCACTAGTGTACTCCAGCCCCTAATAGTTTCCTTTGCTGTTTGCTGTGTCTGCATGACTCTTCATCAGCTTCTGTACATGAGAGCTCATTATGTTACTGTGATGCAAATTCCCCTTACAGATGTGTTGTACGTTTACCGAGCGGGCTAGGTTTGTGGGTACAGCTAGGTTAGCGTAATTATACCCATGCAAATATTTTTAATACAGGCAAGGCCTAAGGTAGCATGATGTTTTGAACTTCTGTAGGTACTTAATATCTACTTCAAGGGACTTGACAAAATCTGTATGTAATTGAAAATGCGATTCTACTTAAGAATAGCAGTTTGCATGTTAAATTATCTGAAAGGTATATCCCATACAAACACAAATTGCACTGGGAAGAACTATTGCACAGCTGGTGTTGTTATACATCTGGGGTAAAGTACCATTGCACCTCATTTTGACTTGTTTTTAGCTCCAAATAAACTTTACTAGAGTCACTGTGTTTTATTTCAGTGGGATGCCATGGTTAAAGCCTGAGCAACAGAAAAAATAACAATAGCAGTATGATTTTGCAGTTATCTACTGTGGCTTATTTATTGAACAATGATACATGCAAGCAAATTGTACCTTAGTTTTTAAATTTTCATTCTGGATTTGATAAAGGCTCACGTAACACAGAAAGCCTGTGGGACAGTTTATAGAGCATTCAATGTCCTAGCTCTGGCAAACAAACCCTCTATATTTGATTTTAAAAAAAGCAACATACTCCCCATCACATGCTGGTTCAAACAACGTAATCTGTGAATAAAAACATGAAAATCAATTTTTCTTAGTTAAGAAGTGGAAGAATGATTGTTAAACAGGTGTAATTACAGGCATATTTTAATACACAGCAGCTGAAAATGTAGCTAATCATTTGGAGTTCTTCAATCCACCAACCATACTAAGCAAGAGAAATACTGTTTGGAGGGTCAAGTTTTTTCAGAATTTAATCTTCCAAATTGAAAAAAAAAATAAAAATCCATGCAACGTACAAAGAGCTGTGTTTCTTAAAGTTTACATGATAAATGTTCTGCTCGTGAAAGTGTTTGTACCAGGATTGCATTTATTGATCCCCTCGAACGTAAATGACGGCAGTATTCCATTCTTTCTCCAGAACAGTAACTTTCTTTAAATTGTTTGTGGGACAAAACATCTGCCACAACGGGTTATCTCCTGGCACTCCTGCTGGGTGAAGCAAAGTTAACAAATGGCAAAATACTTCCAGTTCTTTGCAGAACTTTTTTTTTTTTGTGTGTGTGTGGTCATTGCAAACAGTCCTGCACTACGTGCTTTATTCCTACGATGTACATACATACATGAAAGGTACACAGCATCTTAACTTTTAGATCAGAAGCTAAGCAGAGGTTGGTTAGAGGGAAAATCATCCCTTCCATAGCCCTATGACCTTAGCCATCATTTTGTCTGACTTCATCATGGCTTGTTTGTTGGGTTTTCTAGGGTTTTTTTTTTTAAACATTCCTAACGTTTCCTGTTTTCCTCCGTTCCAGCCCAGGCTCAGGCAGTTGAAACAGAAGGGGTAAAGCCGGTGGCCAGCGGGGCGACAAGAAGGG
>VYZM01013516.1:258265-289119 GCA_013398915.1 Dromas ardeola
TGGGAGCGGAGGCGCCAGGCGCACCCCCTGCGGTGGGTCTGGTTGTGCGAGGGAAAGGGTCTGCGTTGTGGGATGGTTTGTTTCCTCTGTGGTGCTCCCCCCCCCTCCCTCCCCCTCTCTGCCAGTACCCCCCTACGGTACTGGGAAGAGAAATAGGAAGAAAGATAGTAAAAAAAAATAAGAACTCTCAAAAAAGCCGTTCATTTGAACTCCGTGTACCACATTTAACAGATTTGATTTGACACTTGGCTGAACAATGTTGTATTCTTTTTTTTTTTCCCCCTTCGCTTTTATAAACACTGCCTCATCCCTTTTTTGTTTTTGCTTCTTAACACATGCAGAAGATTTTCTTAGTATAAGCTGTTGAACAAAAAATGTCCTTACTATCATTGGTGCCAGAAAGGGCATCAGGATTCTCTTGCTGGAGCAGAGCAGTGGTTTGCCATAATCGAGCTGAAGGCTCTGAATTTTGCTGCTGCGGAAATCTATTGTGTAATGCCTTGTGGTTTCCATATCAGCAGTGCATTTTCCAAGATAACAGCAACTCGTTGGGAGGGAAGAATCTAAACTGGAAAAGGGGAAAGTGGTAGAATATTTTTGGGAAATGTTACTTGTTGCTTCTGTGGAAGTGGAAAGTAATGTAATATTAGAAGAAAAGAATGCAGAATGAGAATATCTAAGGACATACCCACCTTAACTAGCAACATTTTTGATGACAGACTAATCACCTTATTTTTTTTCTTTTCAAAATTGTTACCTATTTTTAGTATACTTTTTTTTATCTCTCCATATGGTGTTAACAGTAACATGCATGTAACAATTACTGATTAGCACTGTTGTTTCTAATGGTTTCCTTTCTGCTTTCAAGAAGCTTTTTCAGCAGGAACTGGGTACATTCTCCCCTCTCCTTGCACAAAAGTGCACTAGGAAAGTTAGATCAGTATCAGCACTAGGGAAAAGAGAGCTGTACTACTTACATACTAATGCATGATCTTTATATTCCATCTGGCTCTGTGTCTATGGATTCTTCAGAGAGGAATGCCATACAACTCCTCAGTTGCGCAGATTGCTGTAAATGGTTTTGTTTTAATAGATAACACCCTTATAAAGACCTTTTAAATCATCTGCTCCATGCTTTGTGTAAGAAAATTTAAAATTCTGTGGAGTGTATCCAGTAAATTTTCTAATTGGCTTTATATTTGAGCACACTGTTGAAGCAGCTTAAGCCAATACAATGCCATGCTGGCAGTTTACTGTGTCGTCATTGGTAAGGACGGTTTTGTTTCACCATTGGCATTCCCCACAAGTCAATATATAAATACGCCACTTTTGCCTAGACAGTATTGGAGTATTTCTTTTGTGGGCTTTTCAGACCCTGTCCTTGCATCTCAGACACCTTGCATGGTAGTCTTGTTACATGCTGTAATGATTTTCTGCATTACTCACCTGTTACTGTCACAATATACAGTGAGAAGTTTGTGTTTTCAGTTTGTAAGGACAATGGCGACTGTTTGTTGAAGCTTACTGGTAACTATTCAGTGAGGCTTCTTATTTATTCATTTATGTATGCTGTTGTCACCTCTGTGAAACATCCAGTATACATTAAGAAGTGCAACTGTTGCAGGAAATATGTTTCATCAGGTTTAACTGATTTTAATGAATATGGTAATCAATTGCCTATGCTGAAAACATAAAGAGGCAGTATTAGCCATGGCTGGGTGTCATAGATCAATTCAGTATAGATAATGTTGCATATATTCTGCATATACTAAATAGTTGCTTTTCAGTTTCTGAAGCTAATACTGTATTTCAAGAGTTAAAAGTGATTCCAATTAATCTCAATTTAAAATATTTACCGGAAGATTTATTTTTTTTTGTAAACAAATGATCTGTTGGTTTCCTTAACCCACAAAATCCCACCAGAATAATTTCCCCTACTATGTTGTTGTTTTTGCCATGCTCTTTACAAATGACTTTTGAATACCCTGTATCACACACGTTGAGCAGTAACTGAAAGCATTAAGTATAAATTAGTCCCGTTTCCCAGTTGTAATTATAACTTGCACATCAGCTAACATGGATATTATGCTCATGTAGGCCTCCTTGCATTGTTACAGAACATTATTAATTAAACACAGCAAAAAGATTGCTTGTTTATCCAAAAGCATTGTAAGTTTCGTTACTATGTTAGTGGGATGTGTACAGAAGCTTAAAAATAGTTGAATGTTCAAAATTCAATTTTCATAGTTCAAAATACATAATGCTGTTCAGCTCTATCATAGTACTTTAACATACAGAGCCACCACTGTCACCTTTTTATGTGTTTTTGATGCATTCAGCATTGTGTTAAATTTCAAGAGGCTAGTAATGTCACTTTTCAAACAAAACTGCTTATAGTCTTAATATAGGCTGTGTGTTAGTTTCTGAACTGCCTTTTTATTTCTGCTTTGAATGTTGCAGAACAATTTTCATTAGCATAGCTTTTAAATGTAAATTTCAGGCTTCTTGTGCTTGCCTGTTACATTTCCAGTAGTCAGTGGAAGTCTGCTTTGTTGCTTGTGGAACAGCGCACGTTACTTTTGGTTGTATTAAATCCTTCATTTGAATCAGTTCTCTCTTCTGTCATCCAGAAGTATGCAGTCCAGGGTCTCTTTGCTGATGAAACGCAGTGGTTGATATTAGTTTGGCAAGCTTATGTCCTGTCAGTACAATGGTAGGCTAGCCTTTTTTCCTCTTCTTTCTTCCTTTCCAGTTTTTGTTTATCCTCCTTACCCTGTTGGTCACTGCTCTCTCCCGCCTTTACTTCCACACCTTTTCGCTGCGTGCTCAAGTATGTGTCACTCTCTTTCGTTATGGGTAGTGAAGGCTATACCAGTCAGGCTACAGTTGTCAAGTCCTTGTGATATTTGTAGTGATCCTAGACAGTGCTGTATGCAACTGCAAAATTGCCTTTGTGACAGTGGAGAAGTACAGAGAAAAGCGTGAGATCTTTCAATATACTGTGAATGGTTTCTGCTGCCTTTACACTGACAAGACTCCCCCAAAGAAATTTGGGGCTCACCTTAATTTTCTTCCCAGGGATGGTAGCTAGCATGCGGGAGGCAACTGGACAAAATGGAAGAACTCCTAGAAATTGCAGGCAAAGCAGAAGGTTTAGCAGTAATTAGTGTCTTCCATTTCCCGTGCCTTTTGGTTTCCATTCCTGTGCCAGACATTGCTAACGCAACATGCCTGTTTGAGTGATAGCCAGAAAGTAGGGGAGGGAAACAACATGGGATAAAAATCAAGTATGAAAGTATACCTCTAGCCCAGCCAAATCCAAGCCCAGGTGTTGAAATTTAGAAGTTTTGAAATACTCTTTTTAGCAGCGATAAAATGCATGTTGTGATTGCCATGCTGTTTAATTGAAACAGATTTAGTTTTAATCTCAACCAACTCCTAGCCAAAGTTTGGGGCCTAGAGATCACTCTTAAGATAGGCATTTCCTCTGTAGCTTCAGAGCACTTCCAAGTAATGCGGGAGCTGCAGGGCAAAGCCTATTACTGTGTTTTCTATCTTTGGCATCGCATGTTTGCTAATCCAGTGCTATGAGCATTAGTTTCCAGGGTATTATCTGAAATGGCTTTGTGAAATAGTAGATGGAGTATCCATCAGTGAAACAGAGTCAGTTTCCTTGTAGGAACTACATGATAGGGTGTGAAAGAGTAGTCATTGGAAATGGGTCGTCTTTCCCTTTTCCTGGGTCTTTGGCTGTTGAACTGAGTGGCTTGTACGGTTGCAGTGGAAGGGAAGTGATCAACATAAATTTCATGTCTGTTTTTTAAAGTTCTGATGCCTGTGGATTTCAGTGTTCTAGGAGCGGGCACAAAGAAACCAGAGCTGCAGCATGCCAACTGTTTTCTGGCAACTCACCTTACAGAAGGGCAGCATAAAGAGGGAGAAATATGTATATAACATATTTTTGTTTGTTAGCATGTTAGCAGGGGAAGAATCAAATTTCAGAAGTGCAAGTTTGAAACGCATCATCTTCAACTTTTGTGCATGCTTAGTAGAAGATGGCATGTTTCTCATGATGTACCTGTCTAAAATTACTTGTGTTTTCTACTTTCCTGTTACAAAACAGGAGGAAAAAGAGAAGGTGCTATTTTTTTTCTTTTCTTTTTTTTTTTTTTTTTTAAGGTACAAATTTCAGGTACTTGTGCCTTTAAAAACTTGAAAGTGAATTTAACTTGCTGTTCGTTTAACAGTGTTTCTTCAAGTTGCCAGTAAAACAGTCTAACTCAGTTGGTCCGTGTTCTTATTACTTTGAAGAGATTAATGAACTTTAGCACTGAAATACAAAAATAGTTAAACCTACTTTGAGCTAAGCTAGTAAGCTCTTTGAGGCATGAGCAGTATTTGTATCACGTATAGAAGAGCTGGTTTTGACTTCAGGCCCCTGTGATACAGACTGCCAGGAGTATGCAAAGTTAAGAGAGTCAGAACTAAACTTCTCATGTGTGCATCTGGAAGTCTGGGATGGCATTATAAAAATATTCACTATAGCAAATCATAGACTTAATGCCTTTCAAGAAGTAATCATGCATACCTCCGTACTTCTCCCCAGCGCATTATTGTTAAAATACCCAGAAGCAAGCTGGTTTAAAGGCCAGGAGCTGTGGCTGTAGTGGGTGGTGGTCGTTACGGGTATGTCCCTGTGGTGCATTTTGGGCAAATGTGTGCTTGCTTTCCCTGTACTTCGGTGATGTTAATATGGCACTAAGCTGGTGCTGACAGATCCCACTCGTTAGCATGGATGTGGCACAGCAGGAGCACGGTCACGTGCCTCTTCACCATTTCAGAGTGCGGGCAGAGCAAACAGGGGTCATCTTGGACAGTGACATGTAGAGAAGCTGGTGTCCCTCAACACATTGCTTTTGCGTCAGAGGAAGTGTCCTGAAGGAAAACATCCTGACAGCAGTTTCGGTCTTGCTCCCACTTAGTGCTGTAATCAACAAAAGCATTAAGCTGCTCAGCTAAGGAGGGATTCCCTGCTAATATAAACACAAAATAAGGAGAATTAAACTGAGAGTTAAAGATGGATTTGCTGACGTTAAAGACACCTCTGGAGCAGTAGTCCTACTTCTAAAGCATGAAGTAAATAGAAAGTATGAGTGTCTTAGCAGAGCTAAGGATTTCTTTTCATTGCAAATTAGATAGGATCTTCTCCATGTATAGAGTATGTTTAGGATTTTTGTCTGCTTTTGGAAAGCTTCCATTATAAATCATCAGAGCTCGTACCTCTGAGATTGCATGAACACAGTGGTGACCTTGTCCATTCTGTCACTTGTAAAACATGCCTTTCACAGGACACCTGGAATGAGATTTTAGGCAAGTTGAATCATAATATAAAACAATATGCAGCTACCCCAAGAGATGTGGACATTTTACAGCTGCATCTCTTCTTGAGGTTCTCAAGGAGAAGCTAAAGCAGAAGACCAGTAACCTTCTATTTTTCCTGATCTGCTTCCTCAGAAGCTGAGAGTTGTACATATGATGCTTGTGCATATAGTGCTGTGATAAACAGGATCGTGGCACCGAAATGAATGAAAAATACTCCACATCTTTTTTTCCACACAGTTCTCTGGTTGCATTCACAACACATTCCCAAGAGTAGCTGTAGAATGGTGAAATGGGAAAGAAGTGCTTTGGTTGGCATTGCCACTGAGAAAAAACACCCGTGAACATGACATAAATGCCTCTATTTGTAAACAGGGGTTCTGAATAAAGGACATGATAGTAGTTTGTTAATCTAGAAGGAAAAGCTATTAGTGGTTAAGGTTTGGGGAAGCCACCTTCCTCCATAATGTTTGAGTAATCTCATCCAGCACTTCCTATGTAAAATAGATTATTTTTTTTTGTCTTGTTTTTGCAGTGACAAGGTGAAAGCACGAGATACTTGGTTTAGTTTTCATATCTGGTAATCATGTACTGGGATTTGCCTTACCAATGAGAAAACAAATTCATAATGGCTTGTTTTTATTTATTACTGATACGCATAATTTGGATCATGGAATAAGGGTACTTTGATAAAGTCAGATTCAAGGGATTTGAATATCTGTGCCTAAGTGGTACATTGTCCTAAACAGGATGATCAGTGATTCTGTAGCAGTGTATTGGCAAATTCAAATGCAATAAACTAAACTGATACGAAGCCTTAGGCGTATCAAAACTAGGGAAGTCTTGGTGATAATGCTTGAAACCATTTTTAACTCACTTAATTTGGGTTTTCTGCATAAACTGGAAATAGTATAGGCTTGTCAAAATGTTCATCCTGGCTTGTGTTCCTCCTAAGTGAATCTATGTTAATGGCTGTTTACTTGCTTTTATTGTGAGGATCGATTTATGCTTGTCCTGCTCAGGTTCTGTAACTAAAGGTCCCGTTGAATTTTAGTTAGGCTGTCTTACCCAGAGTTCTGACAACACCATTCCTTCCCTATTTTTCTCCAAAGTTTCAAGAAAAAAAATATCATTTTTACGGAGTGCTTAGAGATCACAGCTCTCTGTATATTGGTAAGCTCACCAGATTCAAGTTAGGATGCTATACTGAAGTGCTTTCCTATTATCAAGAAGACAAAGGTACCATTGTGAAATATAAGACGATAAAATGCACAGCTCAGTTCGTACACCTGCAGTGATATTTGAACTCCTCATTTCTCCTCAGCTATCCATCTCCATCAGACATATTCCATCACTGCAGATTTCCAACCAATTGCAGACACACTGTTGGCAAAAAAAAACCCAAAAACCAAACACAAAAACCCACCAAAAACCCACAACCCGAAAAGCAATAAAAAAGAAAATACAAAGTAATTTCAGAATTTCTTCCTCCAAGTGTAGAATTTCCTGCCTGGAAATCCACGCTGGTGAAAACCCAGCCATACTCCAGAGCTGAGTCTCAATACCAGTAGGTGTTAATAGTGGAGGCTGTAGTGTGAGTCCTGCAAGTCTGTGTAGCATGAAGACTTTCTGACTTACATGGCTTTTCTTTTTAAAAGGTGACTTTAAAATATGTGCTATGGCTCATGCACCTGAAATTGTCAACATAGAGCTTGAAAAGTGATCCCGCAGGGAATGTTCTTTTATGAATCACTGAAAAGGAAAGCAATGAAATTATGTAAAGTATCAGTGACAGCTATGATTCATAGCTTCTGATTAAAGCAATGCAGGACATGTTGTGCAACAGTATGCAGAGAGAGCAGCTTTGATATGCAAATGCAAAAATATTACCAAGTATATTCCTAAAAGCAATTTTCAGGTAGGTTTTAAGCTCCGAAGAGACTCAGAATATCGTCACCTTTAAGGTCATTTTAATTATCCAAGGGAGATGCATTTTTGTGGATTGTTATTTTGCGGGGCTGTTTTCAGCAGGCAAGCTTTTTTTCTTCTTCAGAGCTTAGTACTTCTATAAATGTGACCCTTTTCCTCTCTGTTATTTTTCAGGGAAATACTGTATTTGCTGCCTCTTGCCATTATTGGAATAGAAGCTGAGAAGCAGAAAACATGTTGGAAACAATTGGTAATCTTTTTTCATTTGTATCACTATATTTTTGTGGCCAAATCAAGTGTGCATGATAGATTTAGGACATTGGTATATACTGCTGAGGGAGGTTTTGTAAGAAATATCTACTGTGCTTAGAAATACACAATGCATTTGGGGTTTTGTCATTTGTATTTGAAAACAAAAGGTGGAACATCATTTGTTTAATTTATTTAATTTTTAACCTGTTGTCTTAATTTCATTATTTTAATCTTTACTAGAATTAAAAAAGTTCGTTTGAAAAAGACAAATATTTTCTATTATGGCTATTTTTGTCACTACTTATTTACAGTAGTCTGTAGCCACAGTTCCTGTAACTGAATTTTAATGAAGGCTCTTTCATTTATATAACCCAGTTCTCGATGGACAAAAATGTAATTTTTGTTGGTTTTATTTTGTGCTCTGCCTCTGACTTCCTGATTCATTAGACATGCTTGGGCTGGGATTTTTGTTCAGAACTGAACCATTCAAGTCCTCTTTAGTTTGAACAGTTGAAAGGGATACATTTAAACCTTTTACCTGCTTGTATGTGGTTGTTTCTAAACTGCTACTGACTAGGAATGGTTATCGCTACAGATACACATCGGGCCCTCCAGGCCATGGAACGCTTACAGGCAAAACTTCGGGATCGAGGCGACATTGCAAACGAGGAGAAACTGAGCTTATTAAAGTCAGTGCTGCAGAGTCCTCTCTTTAACCAAATTCTCAACCTTCAGACTTCTGTTCAACAACTGAGGGATCAGGTAGGAAAAGCAGCCTCCCAGGCACAAGAGAAAAATTGCTAAGAAGGTGCAAAAATGTGTGTGTGTCTGCGTGTTGAGAAGTGAAATCAAATAGCCTAAATTAAATGCCTGATCCAAAACTTCAGGGAACTGAGGGGGACATACCCATTGATTTTTCTGGGCTTTATTGAGGCCCACAGTTTATGTATATGTTTTTTATGTATTTGCTTATTACGCATGATGTGCATGGTCAGGGAGTTAACATACGTCTTTCTGTCCTTCAAAAGGAACATGTTTTGTATGAGTTTTTGGGATTTTTTTTCTAGGAGCCTTCTATTGCTCTCTTCTGTCTTACCCTGCTAAAATGAGAATATATGAGGAAGCTGTGGAACGTTGACTTCAGAAGGACATGAAGATCTATTTTTTTTTTAATAGGAATAAAAGATCAAAGAGAAACAAGAGCTCCAGCCTCCTTTTTCCTTGCTTAAGGTTTTAAGTAAAAGTATTACTTTTCTGTGTGTCTTCGTCGAAGATGAGAAAAGGGTCAGCAACTGAGCTATATTGACTTGATTGTTTTTTACCATAATTTAAGTTCCTTGTCAGCAGAATGCGTATTTGAAGAATATAAGAAGTAGTTCAGTAACTGAATTAGGATTAAACTGTGTATCTGCCTTTGCGAATAGTTGTTCCTGTTGATTCCTGCGAGATGGGCAGCTCTGTGGCTGGTATGCAGGAATGCCGAAGTGGGAGGATGTGGCCCCTGCACATGACCTTATCGTCAGCGTGGGGCCACATCTGGTCTCTGACAGGACTGCAGCTGGTGAGGAGTCCTCATGATCTTGACGCTGCTTCAACCGTGTGGCAGAAGAGCGCAATCTGGCCCTTTATTGCTTCTCGTGGATCGTCTTGCTGCTATTTTGCAGAGACAAGAAATGTTGAATGATGTCTACAGTGCTATACGTTACCATGTGTTTCAGATTTTGCATGTTTTGGTATGTAGAGACTTGATGACATTGGATTGATTTGAAATATATAAGAAAAAAAGCTGTTCTGAGGATTTGTCTGCTCTGCTATTTGAAAAGGAGAATTTAACAGTGACATCCAGAAACTGTGTGAATTATGTGGTGATGACTGAGAACATGTAGTGAGAAATGAAAGTGTGCCTGAAGCATTACTGGGAATTTGGTGAAAAGGAAAACTAAATTTTCACTTCCAGACATTAGCTGTGAAGTTAAAGGATGCTTCTCTTTTTAAATAGTCACCTAAATTAGTAAGATGAAGCCGCTGATACTACAGATCGGTAATTTCAGATGTGTATTTTTTAAAAAGCAAATAATAGTGTTACCTTCTACCCTAACCCTGCAGCTTTAGTGGCCTGTGCCTGTTGCATGGTACACATCCAGTCTAGTTGACAGGGGAGCTACTTGGATGTGAATTCCTTTCTTGATATGTGCTTATATGAACACTTGCACCTGCAGATGTATGCTTCTGTTCATCCTTAGATTGTGTCAGTTCTTCAGAAAGTCTCCTGTGTTTTCTGTATAGAATCATTGCTTCTCAACAGAGTAACATGAGATTGTCTGTCTCCTCTTTCCTGTATTTAAATGTTTATGAAGCATATTGAAAGAGGACAAAGAGTAAAATAATGAAATAGGCAGTCATGTTAAAAAAAACGTATATTTCTTGGCATTTTCGAAGGCTCAGTTTTGTTCAAGAACACCCTTTAGTTTTCTTTTTATGGCTGGGAAGGCATTGTGCTCTTGAAACTCTTAAAACTACAGGTTGGTGAAAACTGCAAGGCATGTGAATAGTGACCGGGCTTTCTGGCCAAGCCGTGCCAGATTGAGGAGGGAGACAAGTTGTTTCCCAAGCACGTGCAGCTAGAGCTATGTTTGAGACAGGATGACAACCAGTGCTGAGCTCTGCAGTGGCCAGGTGTTGCAGTCTCTACCCACTCGAGACTAAGATGGCTGAATTCTTTTTATGTTTTGCAGTAAGCTGCACTGCAAGTTGTACGGGGGTCTGTTTCTTCTCAAGGTGAAGTGTAAGCGACAGCGTGTTAAACTGCTGCTGTGTCTTTAATTAGTTTTATGCGTTTTCAAAGAGCTACAAGACTATTGCAAGATTCTCAGGAGAAGGAAATTTTTAGGAAAATATAGGTTAAAAGGATGGGAGCAGAGAAGCAATAATGACAATTTACTTTCTAAGTCAAACTGATTCCTTGCAAGCATCCCGGCAGAAGTAGGTCAGTAAGTGAGACCTACTTGTGGGCCTGTAGTGGCCTCAGTACACTTGAGGGTAGGATGTATTCCTGTCTTGAGGCACCCTGTCTGGCAGGTATGGAGATAATAGGGAGATAATAGTGAGAACCTGGTCTTCTGTTTGTGCAATGAGTCTGGAAAATGAGCTGGCAAATCTTGAAAACATCTGTCATGTTTTCCTAGCAAAAAATAGGATGCAAATATACAGTTTTAGCAGACAAATGTTCCTTGCATTCCAGTGAGAGTTGCTGCCATTTCTGATGGTTTAAAATAGACTTCCTTTTCTTTATTTTTTTTTTCCTACAGATAAGTGATCTTTTAAAGACATAAAGAAGATCTGAAAAAATGTGTGTTTCTTCATGCATGGAGGTGTTTAAGACTTGCTGTCCCATTTCCTTAAAGCTTCTGTGTGTTATTTGGAAATTCATCCCCTTAATTGTTGGTGTGTGCTTAACAAGAGCCTCTTGAGTTTGCATTTCTGTGGCATGCAGTGGTCTGGACTGAGTGGTATGTTGCTTCATCTGGATGTTGGTGAGGCATGATGCTAAAGTCAGCAAATCTGATGCTTTGGTGCTTATTTTTCTTAAATGAGTTTTTTTTCTTAAACGAGCAAGCAGGATTTGTGTGCCCTGCAAATGTCATTGTGAAGTTAAGCGGAGTGGGAGAAGTCTAGGGACAGCAAAGGGATGTTTTTTTGAGAGTTACTGCCCTGACTTCACTAGTCACTGGAGTTACAGAGCACTGAAGGAAACAGGTTTTTTTCTACCTCTTCATATACTTATTTTTCAGCAAATGCATATTTTCTCATGCTGAAGAGCAATCTCGTTGTTTGAAGGTAAGGGAGTAACAGAAAAGAAAAATAGAGATTGTGATGTTTTGAACTTCTTGGTAATACTTATTTTCTTTATGAAGTATTCTAAAGAAAATATTCAGACTGTGCTGACAGTCTTCTCCCATTTCACTTCCTTGCCTTTTTTTCTCTCCCTTATCCCTCCTTCCCTCCTCCTCCCGCCTCCGCTCCACTTAGAGCTCTGCCAGAACAAAATACCCTTCCCTTGGCTGGGCTGCATTCCTCAAATTTTTTTTGCTTGTGAGTTTGACCATAGTATTTTGTTCACAATGCAGTGGTGATGATGAGTCTACCCCACAGCGCAGCACGAGCTGGGTTGCATCGGATAGATGGGTGTCAGTGCTAGAGGGGATTTAGGGAAGAAGGGAGAGAAGAGGGAGAGAGAGAGAAGAAGTGCTAGAGGGAAGAAGTGGAGAAATTGTGTCTTTTGTGAACAGTCACGAAGCTCTGCAGTTTGCCCAACTAGAGGAGACCTTTATCGCCTATCCTGAACCCCTTTCTGTGCTTCAAAACGAACTGCTTTTAAGAAGTGCTAATTTGGGGTCTGCTGCTCTGCTGCCCTGAGGATGGAGAGGTCAAGGAGCAGCCAGCAGGGCAGTGCTGGTGCCTGCTTCGGGGGGCTTTGGCAGGGCAGGGGGGCTGGCAGCGCTCTCCTGCCTGCCACCTCCCCACAGGGCTCCCACGGCGGCTGGCTTGCGCTTCGTCGCTCCGCTGGCTGTTGCAGTCCACCTTTTTGCTACGCCGGACACTTGCAGTCAGCTGACGTAGTGCCCTGTGCTGCCTGGGGTCACCAGGGGCTGGGGCTCAATGGCTGGGGTGCAGGGGCACCCAGAATTTGTTCTTGTCCAAGTTGAGACCTAGCAGTGCTGATTATATTGCTTTAAATGTTGATACGCTGCAGGCGCGGTTTGGGTAGCTCCTTTTTTCTTAAATATTTTGAGCGACTGCATGTAAGCACTGTTTGATTGCATTTCGCATGTATCTGTGTGACTCTGACGTAATTTTTATTATACTCGGTGGTATTTGTGAATGTTTCTTTTTGTGTTATGCCACATTATGTCCATGTTGCAGGTGTTACATACAGTAAAGAGAAAGCTAATCAAGGAAAATTAGCGTAAACCAAATTATAAAACAAAGCAATATTCTTTCATACGGTACTTACACAATCACAGTGCTGTAAAGCTGCTTCTTGATGGAATTATGGTGATTTTATTACTGCGAAGTAGTGCATATGTTATGAAAAATATTTCATGCAACCACAAGAGCATCATCTTTCTAAGATTTCCACTTGTGGTTTATTGCTCCCCCTGGAATGACCTATACTTCTGTGGTTAGCAGGAATATACACAAGTTCTCAGCTTTTACATGCTATAAACCTGTATTTCAGGGGGGACAGGGAAGAATGTGGTCATCACATTTCTGCTTGTAATTTGTCTGTGGATTCTGAACT
This sequence comes from Dromas ardeola, assembly GCA_013398915.1. NCBI lineage: Eukaryota > Metazoa > Chordata > Aves > Charadriiformes > Dromadidae > Dromas > Dromas ardeola. The sequence goes on from VYZM01013516.1 coordinate 271,128, forward strand.
TCTACCTTTAGGATCATTATAAACGTCATTATAAAACAAAAATGTTTTTAAAATGTAAGTGTGTGTGTATTTCTGAAATCTAAGTTTTTTGCACACACGCATACATAAAACTTTATTCTGGTAAGAGTTTGATGTTTTCTCATAGACTTTCATTTCTTTCTTGGAGTTTCACAGGTCAGAACCCACTTTATGTGAGGTAGGCTTCCCATGTTAAGCATATCCTCCATGGAAAGTATAGCTGTGTCTGTTTAAAAAATGCATGATGAAAATCAGGTGTTGCTATCAATTGCTATTGAAGAGCTGCTGTTTGATACTGTGTTGTAGCTGTGCTGTTCTTGTGCAGAAGATTTGAGGTGAAGCATTTTAAAGTTCTAGTTGAACTGCCGTGAATTGGAGGGTTATTTTTGGCTTTTCCTACTATATATAGTATGCAGCACTTCTTTTCAGTGCTATTTCGACCATCATGCAAATAAAAAACATCCGGTGTTTTCAGAATAATGGCGTTAATAATTAGTTATGGAAAATGTCTTAGAAAAACTTGAACAACTTCCGTCTTCTGGTTTGGAAGTTAGTAGGAATGTGAGAGGTCAGTTTGCAGTGATGTCCCAGCTCATACAAGTATGCAGAAGGGATGAAATGTCAGACTGAAAAAGTGGGCACTCTTTTGCCAGTTTGAACACTATTTGGTCTATGAAAATACACAATGTAAAACTAAAATATGAATCAGCCTGGTGCTACTTCTATTTTAGCATGAAGATGTACTAGTTTTCTACCAGAGAGAAAAATGAAAATCCCTAAGGAGACTGTTACATCTTAATTGAAGAACTCTTTCAAACTTACCTAGAGAAGAAAGAGTTATTGGGCGCATGTTCAGGTGGAAGTTAATGTGCCCATCATCGTTAGACTAACATTTGAACATGACAAACAGTGAAATGAGCTGCCTAAAGCAATACTCTGTTAAGCAATACTAGCAGAACATATATAGAACATAGTACACGATGGGCACAGAGCTCCTCTGCGTACTGAAGGTTGTGCTGTATGGGGTATTGAGTGGCACAACAAGTATTTTAGATTCAGAGAAGGCATGTAATAAAATTCATCATAAGGGCAATAACCTTTTATTTTTGATGTGTAGCTCCATTTTTTTTTTTTGTTGTTTGTGAATTCAGCAAAGTGTCTTATTGTATATTAGAGAAAAACAATGTCATGACATAATCACCTTTTGTGTCATTCATACTATTCTAAAAATGTCATATTTTAGGATTACTGTGTCTTGCTTGATGTGCTTTTTGCGCATTGCATGATTTTTGTAGTGTCGCAACTTGCTCCTTACACATTTCTGTGTAAAGGAGTGTTCTAGAAACAGGAAAGACTTTTTATCCAGAGCGAGGTTTCACAGTCTGGGATTGTCTCTATGCTAGCAGTCTGCACACTACGTGGTAACATGGAAAAAACTTAAAGTGAAATTAATGAAGGAAGATGGAAAGAGAATAGTCAGTGGGGTGGGCACGGTAGCAGTTCCTCAGCTACAATTTCTGTGCCTTAAAATTCTGCATGACTCTTTCTCTGAAGAACAGAAGCGGTTCTAGCTCTCTGGATATAGCCTCAAATTTTGCTTTTGGCATTGTGGTAGGATTTTCCTTCTTTTCCCTCTTTTGTTTTAGAAGATGACTGCACACTCCATTCAAATGGGGAATTCACGCATAGTTGGGTTTTATGGGACTATCAGTAATACCAGTGACCCTTCCCCTTCTGCCATCCTGAAGGATGAAACCTCAGGAAGCTCCTGTCACATTAAAAGGGTCCCAAGACAGAATAATGGCTGTGCTTAGAACGGTGCTAAATGAAATTGATGACATTTCATGTATTTTTCTCTGGGTTTAATCATACTGACTGGAGTCATTACCCCTCTCAGCTGCTGAGCTTTGCCTACTTAGTTTAAGGTTACCACTCCAAAGGCTGCACCAAAGAGGTTATGTGAGCTCTCACTAATCTACATTGGGCAAAATCAGCAGGTTTTGCTCGTACTATGCTGTTGCTTGTTTTGGCTAACCTTTCTGGCTTTGCCTGAGCAGGACTCCTTTCACCAAGCGAGTTCTGAGAATGGTAGCTTTCAGCAGGAAGGGCAGTTCAGTGCTATTTTCTATAACGAGCACTGGAATTTAGAAAAAGAATGTGTATCCATGACTTACTAACATTTGTGATATCAGACCTATATACTATGGCCTTTGAGTGGACATGAGAAGTAGTTTGGGTTTGCATCTCTTATACTTTTTGGCTGCTTTATCTTGCTGTGGAAATGTAAAAATGTTTTTACATAGAAGCAGCGCAAGACTGGCTAATTACAGAGGTGTTAAATACTGTTACAAATAATAATTTGACCCATGACAATTTTTTTCGGGAAGGAACATGACAGTGGGATGTATAAGAAAATTTGAAAGCGGAGAACAAGAAATGAAGCATGTTAATTGATTGAATTCAGTGATACACCTTTGTACGTTGAAGTGGATGACATTGAGAGGTGGAAGTGAATTAACCTATTATATGGACTCATGCAGATAATAAACGCAGTATGGCATAGCCTTTATTAGTTTCAAATCTGTGCATATAATGTAAGGGGAAAATCTTGTATTCACAGAAGGGCAGAATTTGATTACGTCTCTGGGTGTTGTTACATGTAGTGAACTGCGAAACAAGGCTTATGTACCTGTGCCTTACAGGCTTGCTGAAATGACTGTATGTGATTAAAGGAAGTGCATGTGTACACATTTTACACATTATTATTTGCTTGAAACATAACTCAAGTGATTCCTCACAAATATGGACAACAGAATGTAATCACTGTGTGATGGAAATCACTGAGTTCCAAACATCCTGGTTTTCCTCTTTCCAGATTTTTATGGCAGAGCAGGCTAAGTGCTGTTGTGGACTTTTCTTTCCAGTGCTGTCTTCTGGTATTTTTTTCTGTAACTTGAGGGTCTTTCCAGACACATAAGGTGTTCAACAAATGACGTTTGTTCTATTGTGTTTTCCTAAAGCACCTAGATGAGAAGGAATTGTGTGATGAAGAACAATACTGACCTTTTAATGACCAGACTGTTGGGAGAATGATTTGATAACCCTAATGGAAATAGCATGCTTAAACAATTGAGACTGGTGCAGTAGACATTTTAGAATACATTTACAGTTTTGCATATTTTTGTTGATACTTGAAGTTTAAAAATAGGACTTCAAGGAAGGGGAATTCTAGTCTTTTCTATTGTGGTGCAGAATGCTAGAAAATTTGCGCTATAAAAATGAAAAGTATTTGAGGCCGCAATGTTGTGGTCCTAAATTGTGGTTAGTGTGCCAGGCGAGTATGAAACAGATCGATGTGGAGTAGAACAGTGCCTGTTGACAGTCAACAGGTGAGCAGGACAACAGCCAGATGAGGTCTTCTGCTTCACTTGAGCTTTATACCACCACCAGCCATTCGTTAGATTGGTTGGCAGAGATGTGCTTGAAAATAAGTAATTTACTATGGCTGGGGAAAGCTGAGAATTTTCTTATTTTCTTTTCTGCTCTAAGGGAAGTGTATTGTCAAGGCTGTCTGTGTAAAGGTATGACTGTGGTTTTCAGATCAGCCTGGTGATTTTAGACTTGTTCAGTAATTTTATATTTAATTCTAGCTCATGTAGACAGTCATGTTGGCAGCCATAGTGCATACTGCTGGAGAAACCCTGACCAGTGAAATTTGTTCTCTATCTAGCTGGTGAGGTTTCTTTCTTGTTTCATTCAAATGTACATACTTGTTTATTTTCCTGTAAAATAATTGATAATTTTGTTTATTAAAAAAATGGTACTGTAGAAAAAGCTTGTTTATACTTGTTGATCTCTACTATTGAGTTGGAGTTCTTCAGGTTGCTATGCTGATATGACCAAAATAATTTTAGGCAGAGTATGGAAAATATTTCTAGATTATTTTCATCAATTTCTTTCATGTTTTATGCCGATAATTCACAACTAAAAGATAATTTTTCTTTTTAAAATGTCTTTTTAAAATTGCAAATTGGGATTTCAAATTTTTTTAACAAGCAATTGGCCTATCACGATACTCTTGGATAAAGAGGAGGTTTCTGCTGTGTCTGTAAATCTGTGTTGCCATTGCTCTTTTGCAGGTAAATATTGCGCCTTCCATACATTCCCCTGGTGAATTCCCCCAGCTTCTCCATCATGGTGTGAACGTGGGGTCCTTGCCACATAATGAGTCATATTTGTTGGCTCAGCAGAATGGCAGCCCAGCTAATGTGCTAGAAGCTTCGATGAGATCCATTACTCCTCAGATTAATGGGAAGTCCACTAGTGATGACTTTGAGCAGCTGATCAGAAATATGTCCCAGGTAAGCATGTCATCTGGTAACCATGAGCTGCGGATCACTTATTATCTGAAAGATTAAAATACATGTATGTTTATTTAAAAGCAATTGAGTTATTAAGCAAACCAGAGCTCACTTGCTATGTAAAATAAAAATAACTTTTTTTTTTGTTGAGGAACAATTGGTAAATGAGAAAACAGTTGGAAAAGTAGCCTTGACATTGTCACTGCTGGGTTATTGTCCTTAGCTGGGCAGTGTGCCTCTCACAGATCAGCATGCCATTATCTTTCCATGCTCATTGAAGGCCTGACACTCTGCGTGAGGGAGGTGCTTTGTCAGAGCATGCTCTTGTATGCATAACTAATGAAAGCTAGTTCTGTGACTGGCTTGGAAATAAGATGGAAAATTCCTTTTTGGCCATGCTACACATTGTTCTGTATTCTTACTGCTTTCCTGTGGTAGGCAGAAACGATGTACGAGTCTCTTCAGTGGTTGGAGCTGAGAATGGCCAGGCATATATATTCTAGCATTTTTCGAATTAACCGGCAATGGAGCCAGACAGGGGAAGTCTTCTGCTCTCCTACTTTTTCCCTCTTTCTGAAATTTGTCCTCTTTTTCTAGTTTGGCTTGAGAGTTGGCCTGTACCCTCTAAAATTTTATAGACACATATATCCTACTTTAGTCACTACTGAGCCTAAGCTCTGTTGTTTCCTGATTTTTCTCTTCTGGGCTGTAATAATCTGTATTTCTCAAGTCTTTCATAATTGTCACTTCTGTGTATGATAGTGAGAAATCGGAACTCAACAACTATGTTTCAGTTATTAGCTAGTGCAGCTTTGTCCAGTTGTAGCTGTCGAATTAGAAACTCATTTCCAAGTTGTTTACCACATTCATTAAGGCTGCTTTTGAACATTTTTAACATTTGTACCCTTTTTTTTTCCCTTCTGCTCGACAGGGTCGTCTTGTTGAGACCATTGAGCTTATTAAACCTTTAAGTGGTGGTCTGGGCTTCAGTGTCGTAGGACTCAAGAGTGAAAACAGGGGAGAACTAGGAATATTTGTGCAAGAAATCCAGGAGGGAAGTGTGGCACATCGGTAAGGTTACTACTCGAATATTTTACTGTAGCAAGTGTTAACATGACACTGCAATTTAGTTGTGTTATTGCTATTGTTTTTGTGGTACAAGGGCATGTTTCTCTTGTGTTCTAAACCATGCATCATAGCAGATTTAAAATTACTTATCACTGCAATTTATGTAATGTTGGGACAGGGCAGCGAATGATCTATTCTGAATTTCTAGAAACTACAGATGTAGTTTCTCTGTTGTTTGTTTATAATATCTCCTTTCCAAGAGGGAAAATGGGGAGGTTACTGTTCTGTGTCATGGCTTTTAAAGCTGAAATATAGCTTTTGCCATCCTTGAATGTATTGAAAAACAGTTTGGTGCAAAAAAAAATCAATTGTAACTAGCAGGGTTGTTTGTTTGGTAGTGTCCCACAGAGCAGGTGTGAAACTCAGCTTTTAAATCAAGCAAGGCTTGACTTAAAGTTGCTGGACTCTTAAAAAGAGATATTCAGCTGATGTTACTGGTAACTCAGCAATAATAATAGCTTGTTGAAAGTATGCTTATACTTTAATCCTGGTTCCACAAGGAATGTTGAGAGAAACGGATTTCTGCTCCAAGTACAGCTTGAGAGAGCAAATGAACTCAGTGGTGAATGGCAGCAGCACTGTCTCACTGCAGAGTGGGGGGGTGTGTCACTGTGCGTGTGGATCCTAGCCACAGCTGCTTCGTGGTGTACCCTCTGTGCTGTGTGGGGCGGCTGAGTCGTCTCGGTGCTATTTCTCACTGTGCTGTAGGGAGAAGTTTTCTGGTTATTTGTGTTTTGAACACTGTTCGTTTAACAGAGGGCAGAGCATCGCCTAGAGAGTTAATACAGTTATGAAAAGTGGCATGCTCTGTGTCATTACAATATTTTTTAACCTGCCTAAATCCCACTTACTTTATTTTTCTCTTTTTTTTCCTTCCCCTTCACGAGGTCGTTGCTTTTACTTCTCTTATTCCATGGGGTTGAGACCTATCTTTACTGAATCAGGGCCTGCCTGATTCACTGATGAAGAGAGAAACATTCAACAACTGTTACAGGGTTCATAAATCAGAAAGGCCCTGGCAGTAATAAGTCTTTGAGAGCACTCTGAAAAACAGTTCAGATTCACAAGTGAAATATTATGGCTTGTAGCTAAATAGTGTTTTTCCTGAATGCTGTTGAGTACCTTGGCTTCTACACTGCTCACAAAAGATGGTGTAATAGGGATCCTTGTTTTCGGTGCTGCCATTTGTTTTCAAAGCATTGCTGCTTCAGGGTGTTGAAGAAAAGACTCCAGATTTTTTGTTGGTTTGTTGCAGAGGCAATAGAAGCAGTGGAGGAAGTGGAGGGTAACTCACCTGTGTAGGCTTCATACACTTCCTTTGAAGTAGGTCTGGGGAAAGGTTCAGTATGTAATTTTACAGTAGGGCTTCCTTTGTCAGAAAGTGAAGAGTTATTTTTTTAATTTGTTCAGGGCTTTTTTTTCCTCTCATTTAGAAGGGATCTGTTTTATCATTTTCTTTCTGTGGCTCTCTCTGCCTCCCCTTCTTTTTTTTCTTTTTTTTTTCCCCTTGGTTTTCTGCAAAACAAAATTTGTTTCCGTAACATCTTGATGAAAGTGTGTTCCACTCCACGGTTTGTTGAATATTCAGAATGGGCGCACTGAACAAAGTGGAGCACTTGGTCTGTTAAGCAAGAGGCTCAACGTCAAGAATAAACATAAGTTCCCAGGCTATGGTTGGGAGCGACTGAGATCTAATATGCTTAGTCTCGCATGGGGGTACAGGGAGAAGAAAGCTAGCTAGAGGGTAGTAGCCAGGGGAGAGTGGCGGTGGGATTAGCTTCAAAGGAAGCAATCACCAGGGTGCCACATCAGCTCCTTTCAGCAAAACTGCAGGGAGAGATTAAAAAGTGTGGGGAATAGAGAACAGGTTATTAAAAATATTGGAAAATTGTCAAAATATTGTAATATGTGTGGCAACACTTCTTTGGTTTTTCTTGTTTGTTTATTTTGTCATCCACTTCCCTGTTTACACATATGTGACAGAGATGGAAAGCTGAAGGAAGCAGATCAAATCCTTGCTATTAATGGACAAGCCCTTGATCAGACAATTACACATCAACAGGCTATCAGCATCCTACAGAAAGCCAAAGATAATGTCCAGCTAGTTGTGGCCAGGGGCACTTTCCCTCAGCTCATCAGTCCTGTAGTTTCCCGGTCTCCATCTGCTGCTAGCACAGTTTCAGCCCATTCCAACCCGGTGAGTATACCCCAAATGTCTACGTATTCAGTTCCGGGCATGTGTGTGCTTACTGCATCTAGTATTTTGAGCCATTTTTTTGTAACTTGTACGTATGTTTCCTTCAAAGTTCTTGAGGTTTTTCATCTGTTTATCTTTGTTGTGCCTTTTCCCATGCAAAGAGTAGAAAATATTCAGGCTTGCCAGAGGGGATCTTGATCTTGAACATATTTGTTCTTCCCATCTGCCGAATTCTCTGTATCCACCAATGCAAGTACAGCATGTTTGCCGTACTTTATGGAAATTTATTTTGGTAGCAGTAAACAGGATCTTTTTTTTTCTCTTTGCCTTCTGCTGGGCAAACAGAAATTTTTGAGACGTTGCAATCTGATCTGCATCCCCAGCTGGATGGGTGCTTCTCTGTTTCTCTGTTGTCTGTTAGTGGTGAGGCTCAAGTAAAGCTACAAGAGCAAGCCATCAAAACGCCATGTGTAGGGACACGCTTCAGCACCCACAGAAAACAGCTCTGCTGCGTTTCCTTTCTTTTGAAAGCCTTTGCACATCTAGGTGTAGAGAACATAGCTCAGAAACATGATGATATTAACTGCACTTTCTTTTCGTGGTATCTTACTTAGGTAATGGCTTGTCCTGGGATGAAAAGGCTTGTCTTTGGGTTCTGTAGGTTTCACTGTTCAGTCGTCTGTGGCTCTTCTTTAAGGGAATTGATAATCAGAAGTATACGGAGGAATCGGGCTGGAAAAAGCATCTGTTTTAGTGTTGACTGTAATAATTTGCATAAAACCTTTAGTGAAGAAATTTCACAGTTACTCTTTTCTTCTGTGTGCAGAAATAAAGCTGATTGTCCTGACTTTTCCTGTCAGCACATAGGAGAGGCCTGCTCTCTCCCAGTATTCCTGTGACACACTTCTTCCTCTGTGTGGTTGCCTCCGTATTCTTTGAACAGCTTGCCTTGCTTCAAAAAGTGTTCCTTTCAAAGCTGCCACAGCTCCTTGTGTTTTTTTTTAATCATGCCTTTCCCAGTCCTTGTGTTCACCTCACTTTCAAATGCTGGGGGAAAGCCGCTTGTCTGGAGCTGTTATTTTTCATTCAGGCTTTGCTTGGTCATCGTTGGTTTGTGTTAAGACTGCGGATTCCCAAACAGGTACTTGCAGGGCTTTGAATTTTCAGTGCCTTGATTATTCTAAAATAACTGCTTATTTTCAAGATTCTACCTGGTGGAGCACCAGCTGCAGTTTTAGATTTCAGATAAACTTATGGTGTGGTTTGTTCTTCAGGAGAAGCAATACCAGGAGCTTCCAGTTATCCCTTCAGTACTGCCCTATGCGAGTGAGCTAGCATTTGTCTGTCTTTCAGAGAAGTTTCGCTCCTGTCAGAACATGCAGCCTGCCATCAGAGCTACTTCATTCTGGTGCTGTTGACATCAGAAAACCCAGAAATCTTTGTTCATTCGACGGGGAAATTCTGCTAATGCCTACCTTGCAATACCTGGTGCTGCTTTCAGCTTTAACCTCTGAACTGGGTTTATGCTTTCTCCTGTGCTTTTTTATAATGGCCAGTGTGAACATGCACTTGTCTGGAGATTTTAATTTCCAGTCCTATGAGATTTCCTAGCAGCAGTATTTTTCTCACTGACTGCGATGAGCCCTGGAGGTGGACAGTCCTAGGTTGCTGCTTAAGTTCATTCAGCAAGTTCTTGAAAGGCCTGACCCGCTACCCAGGTCTGGTTTCTAGCAGAGAAATTCCAACTGTTATGGAATGAGTAATTTATTGCTTAAATATTGAGTAATCTTACACCTAATAGTAATTGTTAGAAAGGTCCCATATTTCCACCTTCCTCCCGCCTTCCTTTCAAAACATAACCAAGAAATAAGAAAATACTTTGCCAGTTTTAATACATATGTCCTTATTTTAATTATTTGCAAGCTCATATTTGTTTCTTTTAGGTTCACTGGCAGCATGTGGAGACCATTGAGTTGGTGAATGATGGCTCAGGTTTGGGATTTGGGATAGTGGGAGGAAAGTCAACTGGAGTGATTGTTAAAACCATCCTCCCAGGAGGGGTGGCTGATCAGGTAAATTCAACCTACCCTTCTCTTTACCGTTCAATAAGGTGTGAAGTTACCCTTTACTTTCATAATCATGCTAAGCAAGTGTAAAAAAGAGAGAGCAAGTGGTGAAGTTTATTCTCAGTAAAGGTGTGTTTAGTGCAGGGGATCTGTGCGTTTGAATGCTAAAGCTGGATTAGGCTCTAAATCACATTTTCAACCCTGTTACATTATACATGCATGGAGCGGATGCATTTAGAGCCCTGATTCTTTCATGAATATACTGGTTGTTATCCAGGGGTGGGGGACCCACCAAACACTTACTTGCTGTGCCCCAACAGCTGAGAAGAGCGTCTGCTTCTCTCCTCTGGGATTACTGAAGCTTGGAGCAGGCACATGGCTTCATGTGTCTGCTTGAGGACACAGGTTCTGCTCCTGTCTGAAGGGCTCATGCAAACTGAACTTGGTGATCACAACTCATTTCAAGTTTGTCCATTGGACAAGCATCTAGGGCTGTGTTAATGATGGTCAAGGACTGAATAGGCACAGAGACTAGTCAGTCCCGCAGCCACAAAACTGGTTGCCTGATAACAGATCCTGGAGATGCACGGGCAGGATTTACTGCTGCACTCTTTCCCTAAGCAGGTAGATGAGTTCCTTTTACAGACCTGTCTCTTTAATACTTTTCATATGGACTAAATTCATGTGAAGCTTTTTAATTGATCGAAGGTAAATCATTAGGAAAGTAAACCAGTGTAAAGCAATATAAATAACTGGGTCACAGAAAGGGAGAAATGCGTTTTATTTTGAAGTTATGGTTCATCCTGAAGACCAGTTTTTAAATAGAAGTGCAAAGCTGAGTTACATGCTTGTATACAGGCTTTTGGAAGTGTGTTTGGAAATGAAATGTGAAGTTCTCCTATCTACATGCAGTTGTTAAATACCAGTAGGTAGTAACCATAACTATATGCACTTTTTTCTGTGCTCAGGTGACTGCTTGAAAAAGGATATCCTGGATTTTTCTGGGGAAATTTTAGTAAAATTAATGTGCCATTAGGCAACCTGCATTTCCTCTCCATGTTACCGAGATATTGACTGGGCACCCAAAAAAAGTCACCTGGTTCATTTATCTTAGAAGTGACTAAAGCTATGTGATCTTTTTTCTTATTGTATGTTATGTGGGAGAAGTGACAGGATTTTTTTCATCATTATTCTTCCTCCAGCATGGGAGATTGTGTAGTGGAGACCACATCCTGAAAATTGGTGATACAGACCTAGCTGGAATGAGCAGTGAGCAGGTGGCACAAGTTCTGAGGCAGTGTGGAAATCGAGTGAAACTGGTAATTGCAAGGGGTCCTATTGAGGAGCCACCTCCACCAGCAGTCCCACCAGGTACACCAGTACCAACCTCCACACCAGAGAAACAGGTAAGCAACAGTGAATATACTCAACTCATGGCAAACTTTTACTTCAAACTTTCTTTTCTTTTAATTGTTATTGGAATGTCTTTCACACTTAGGTTCTCAAAAGCCAGGATTTTCGTTCTTTTTTCTTCCCCCATAGTGGTGACGGTCTGTGAGAATTTAAATGTCATGGATCCACAATGCAAGGAACTGTATGCTTGAAGCCTTCAAGGCTTAGGACTTCCATAAGTGTGATGCGAATAATGTTTGGTTCTGGGTTGTTTGTGATTGTGCAGTAATACGTTGGGAACAACTGAAGCCATGCAGTGTTTTTTTCAGACATAGCAATCTGGGTTTGTAGAATTTCTCTGTCCACCTGTCCTTTTCCTCTACAGGAACATTTGATATTTCCGAATCATTGCAGCCATCCATCAGACAGTTCCTCCCTGTGCCAACCAGCACACAGATGCTGCTTCTTTCCTACATCACCTGGCATTGCTCATTTGCTAGACATCTTCCAAAAAAAGTCAGCCAGCTGCTACCCTTATTCCCCTGCTGATGATTGTGCTCTCTGTGCCGTTACTCCTCTACAACTGTCAGCCACTAAAAAAATGCTGTAAATATTATAATGTCCTGTCAGCTCAAAACCTCTACAAAATAGCTCATTTGCATGTTTGCAGCAAAGCCTGGTTTCATGACAGCCAGGAACAGTAGTGTTTTGTCACACACAGTTATGACCAGATACATTTAAATGTGAGTACGTGGATTAAGTGAATGAGAGAAGAAAAAGGTGGTTGTTTTTGAGTCTCCAACTAGACAGAATTTATGCCTTACAAATTTTTTTTTGTTTTACTTTTTCCTGTTGATTTTCTAGACAATTTCTTCCCAGTTACAAATTACATTTTAGGAAGGTTACTCTGGAAGAAAAAAAGCCTTAACAATTTTTTCATGATGACCATTATTTTGCCTCTGTCCATTATAGTGGAGTCTATGGAAAACAAACATATATTCATACCCTGTTTTGTGGTTATAAGGAAAAGAAAAGTAATCTTGACATGGAGTCTTTTGAACATCTAAGAGGAGAGACAGACTTTTGTGTCTTTACAGCACTCAGAGGCACGAAACCTGGCTATATTTTAGATAAAGGCATCAATATTTAGCCCAAATATTATTTATCCGAAAAGTAGCAGTCTCAAAAGAGAAGCTGAATTTGATAATTTCATCTGTGTATATTTCTTCAGTATTTGCCTTTCTGAGGTTATATGATGCAATGTCGAACGCTGTATCTGCAGCTGCAGAATGTGTAGGATTTCTAGTACCCAGAAACAGCTCAAAGCCACCAAGTGGCAAAATTTGACTTTTTTTGCCACCTTCCTCTCCATTTCCATCCTTTTCAATACCTTATTCCTGGTATATCTCTCCTGGCAGGAGACAGGCTATTTTTAAACTGCTTGCACAAAGTCTCTCTCTTGGAAGGAGCATCCAGTTAATGGTGCTGCAAGCCTCATTAATTCAGGTCCGGAGTGAAGATGATGATGGAAACAGCTTGGTTTGTCTCTCTCTTCCTGGCAAATACAGGATGGGTGAAGACTTTATGCTGCTCTTAAAGCTGTTAGTGAGAGCAGAATGGCTTACCAAAATGGACACTTGTTACCATGTTCCCTGTAGATGTGTATCATGTAAAAAATGAGATTACAGAAATTGGAGCCATTTTTTAGTGGCATTACCTGTGGCTAAAGTAACCCTGTGTTATCAAACAGACAGGTAGTTAAGGCCATAGAAGTTGATTTTTCTTGTGTTTGATTGTAGTTTTCGGTGGAGTTGTTCAGATAAAGAACTGAAGTCAGATTCTGTTTGGCAAGTAGCACCATAGCTCTCCTGAAGTCCTGGCACAAGCGTACTCATCTAATTAAACTGGGTTTAGTTAGTATCTGCCTCGTTGACGCATTGGCACTTTAAAAAATACTAGCTGCTATTTGTCATGCAGAAGAGACAGACTAAAATAGGATCTTGATAGACTTGTACTGTATGAATTCCCATTTTAAATATGTGCATAAATATTGATGTCCATGTAAATACAATGAAATTGAAGGCTTGTATATGTAATCATATACTGATATATATTAGCTACAGAAGTGGCTAGTAACTATCTGTTTTAAACAGCTGAAAGTTGAAAAATAAAAAAACCCACCATTTTAAAAAGTTGAAATAAAGTTTTATAAGTTGATTTTTTTTTCTTTTAATACAAAAGCAATATTGTTGAAATGAGATTTTAATATTTATTGTACTTTCATTATCAATAAATAGATGAATTCATTACCCCAAAAATTCTTTGCTATTGAAATTCACAGGACTGTGGTAGGTATTAGTGGCGATTGTCGTTATTTAACTAGCTGGAAGTATAATTGCTACTTTCTAAAACAGAATTTTTAAGCCTTTTGAAACCAAGAAACATAATTGCCTCACTAGTAATAGCTTTTATTATCTTTTAAACTTGGCATGCATAGGAAAAAAATAGCTATAGTTATTAAACAACTAGAATACAGAATATAAATCTGATCTTTTTTTCTTCTTTTTAATAACACAGCAGTCTAAAGCTGGTTCTGAGGAGGTTCCAGAAGGGCAGCAAGCTACATATTCTAACATTTAAGCATGGTTTGTCTAACTTATTCTACAAGAGGTTCATTGTTCAATTTGTACACTTTTCACCAGTCATTTTAGTCATCAAATAATGATTTTATAGGTTAGAGGGTAATATCCTAGGGGCAGTGGGGCGGGGAGGGCATGACCTGCATTGCTTTACAGTGAGGAATGTTACCTATGTCTACTTTCTCTGCTGAACACCAAGTAAGAGCAGAAGCAAAATTGGTTATTTTCTTCTTTACATTTGTGTCTAATTTTACTTGTTAATGACATCAAAGAATGTGGTGACTCTTTAAAGAAAAAAAAGCTTCGTTTCTAATCACTCTTTTCTTATTAGGCAGTTGTTTCTGTTGATAGCTGTGAAGATGGGGAGAAATTTAATGTTGAACTCACTAAAAACAACCAGGGATTAGGAATAACTATTGCTGGTTACATTGGAGACAAACCATCAGGTAATGATCGATTCCTGCAGTTTACTATACAATCTGTTGTATACTATGGTGTATGTGCATCAAAGACTTAATTTTAGTTTTGGTATAGCATCTCTAAAAACCTTGAGCATCTAAAATCTTTTTACAGTTTGTAAAAGAAAAGGAATTGTTTCCTTTTGTGAGAAGGACATTCAGATTACAAGCAATTAGTTTTATTATAAAATCCAACCTCAGCATTTTAAAATCAATTTTTATATTCACTCTTGGCTAAAGCTTGTGCTTATATATTTTTGCAAAACAATTCTAAAATAGATTGAGCCATTTCTGCTAGAACTTGCTGGGCTTTCTAAATTACATTTTCATTTTTAAGAGGCTCTTACAAGATAATGCATTAATATTCTGAGTAGTTTTAGGAGGTATTGTTATTATTTTTTAAACAACGTGTGTAGTACTGCTGGGAGATCAAGAATTCCTTAGTGATTTCTGGATATAATAAATGTTTGTTAACCTCTGGTTGCAGCCAATAAGTAACTTAATGAAAATAAATGCAGCAGTGTTTCTGTACAGTTGTGTATTTTTACTTTGCAATTTCAACTACAGTTTTCAGAAAAATGATCCAGAACTCTGTTAGGCCTCCCTAGGGGGGACTTTGCAAATGCAATACTGATGGGAAGGGACAGTTGTTGAATGTTCTGTAAAATTTCTCAAAGAGCTGTTAGTTTGACTTTAACCCATGTATATATTGTTAGAAAAAATGTATGGATAGATATATCCCACAGTATTGGCAGTTTATAGACATAATTTGTTGGGTTTGAGGAGCTGGGCTAAATTTTAACAATCTGTTCCATAGGACAGCATGGTCACAGTTTGTGCAAGTCCACTCTTTAGCAGCTTCCAGATGAATCTTTAAAAGGCAAATTAAATTGTAGAACATGAGATAGATCAGACTAGTTTAGTGTTGAGCATCACCAATCTTCAATTTTAAGTTATTGTGCTGCATATAGCTGCATTAGAAAATATTCTTGCCTTAGGAACTACTTAAGCATCTCACTTAATTTTGTGACTTAACACTTAGTTAAAGAACAACTTTGCTGTCAAGAGAAGCATCAATAAAACTACTGGACAAGATCTGTGGCTGAATCTTTCATGAATGGCAAATAGCAACTTGTCATGTTAACATACAGCTGTTACAGGATATAAAAATGCTTGGAAGTTAGTAAGATTAGCCATTTAATTATTCACAAAACTGGGAAAAGCAACAAATGAAGAAAAAACAGAAAAGAATTGTCAATGTCATGATTTATATATATTTGTAATCTTACTCTTTTTAAGATTAATGTAGTCATCAGAGCAAAACATAGATTTTAGCCCTCCTTCCTGCTAACTTTTGCCATATTGAAGCCCAGTAAATGTTGAGTTTCATGTCTGCAAAAGCACTGGGATGCCTTGACAGCTGTTAAAACTCATTTTGTAGTGGATTATCTT
This sequence comes from Dromas ardeola, assembly GCA_013398915.1. Taxonomy (NCBI): domain Eukaryota; kingdom Metazoa; phylum Chordata; class Aves; order Charadriiformes; family Dromadidae; genus Dromas; species Dromas ardeola. The sequence continues at coordinate 286,839 of VYZM01013516.1, forward strand.
CCCATCAAATGTACAGAGTTGGAATATTTGTTGAGAGAAAAGTAGATTCTGTTAAGATTTCTGATACGGGCCTCTACAGACCGTCAGACCTGATTTCATGCCAGTTCATGTTAGTATTTTTCTCAATTTCATGTATACTATGCGAAATGTGCATGTAGGAACTCCAAAGATTTTAACTTTACTGAGCTGTTGAAGTTGTTTCAAATTACAGTGTGTTTTTCCTGAAATAGATTTCTTTTGTAAAATATCCTTTTTGTAGGTGTTTTATCTATATGATTTTTCCTTCTGATTCAAAATCAGTAACTGTCTAAAATGCTTCTCTTTTGGGGTTTGGATTCTTTTTTTCCTCGTGTCTTCTTTTTTTTTTTTTTAATTGGATCAAATACTTACTTACAGCTGTAGTTAAAAAGCTGGTTCAAATGTAGGTTGTAGTCCTGATTGCTTGTAATTTTCTGCATTTGGTTATACAAGCATGCATTTTCCTGAGCAGTTTTTAAGTACATAGAAAAAACAGAACTTACAAGTTAGTGTACTCAAACGGAGTTTTCTGTCCTGCAGTTTTAAATCTGACCAAGAATCAGAGATAGCTTTATTTGTCAATGTTGCTTTCAACATTTAGATTAAAATAAGTTAGAATATTTCTTCTTTTGCAGCAAGAATTGGGACTTTGGCATTGTAAGATTTTGAATGAAATCTGGTCCAATGCAAGCTGATACTAATCAGGCTCATCCTTTAGGAAAATAATAATATATGTGTTTTACTTAAAGCATATACTTTCTTGATGATTCTTTCCTTGTCTTAACTGGAGATTGTGTTTTTTTTCTTTTTGTCCCTTTGGCTTTTGGCATTAGTTGTAGATGGTTGCATGATTTAAATTGTTTCTTAATAAATTAATTAATTTAATTTTCTCTGCTTCTTCATCCCAGAACCTTCCGGTATCTTTGTGAAAAGCATTACAAAAGGCAGTGCTGTTGAACATGATGGCAGAATCCATGTGGGAGATCAAATTATAGTTGTAAGTAAACACAGAAAGAAATGAGATTACTTGTCTGCAAAACTCTACTTCAAGTTGTAAAAATATGCTCATATAGTACTTGCTTAAAACATCTAGCGTTGGTGTTGAAACGGTGAGTCCTTTTTTTGACTGAGTATTCAATCACATTATCTTTCTGATTATGCTACCTGCGTGTAACTTGTACTTCTTAAGAAAATCTGTGTTGCATATTTATATCTTATCAGTAGGAGCTTTGAGACTGCTTACAAAAGGCAAAGTTTCAAAGTTTGATTCAAGTTAAGTGGCTGTTTTTAAAATTATTTTTAAAAGTATATCATTAATGTTTTAGATGCTCAGAGAAAGAAGAAAATATTTTCATGCATAAAATGTTAGTTGTGTGGTGAAAATCTGGTCGTGAATGCAGGAACCACATTTTTGTGGCTGTCACAGATTTGTCCTTGCATTTGTGGGAAGGCAGCACTAAGAACAAGTTACAGTCTCTCTTCAAGTGCAAATATGCCTGCGTGCTTGTATATGGAAGTATGTATCTTTTTTATAGTGATGTAAATGCTGAGTACAAATGGCTAAAATTGATTATTCCAAAGTTTGATTTCTTCTTCTACTCCAGATGCAGAAGGAGAAAAAGATTTGAGTGACCTCAGACAAAAGAATAATAAACTTTTTTTAAATATGGTTTGCTTAAGTGTGGATGAAAAATTGAATAACCCCAGCTCATTTTTGATTGCTTTATATTTAGAAGAGCAAGAGAGTTTGGAGAAGTTCAGAGAAGGGCAACAAAATGATTCAGGGTCCAGGGGGGGTAATTCTTCATGCAGGAGGAAGTAAAATAATGGAATATGTGTGTTATATAGGTAGAGTGAAACAACTACAGGAGTCAAGGAATATAGTATCATTAGAAGTATTTCAGAAATTAAAGGCACTGAAGGGAGAGATAGAGATAGGTAGGATAGAGTTTGCAGGAAGAAGGAGAATTAGAAGTGGTGCGTACTAGGGATAATGGGATGAAATTGAGCAATGCCAAAGTCCTGAGTTTCAGAAAAACAAAACCCTGAGTTAATGAGATAATGGGGTAGCGTCAAATAGAAGAGACCAAAATCTTGTTCTTTAAAATATTAAAATGATGGACCAGAGGTAACACCTGCCTGGAAGGGACAGTGTTTGATTGGGAAACTGGACTTCCTGGTGTTCTGTAGTAGACTTCACTGTGTCTGAGGTTGCTTGGCCTCAGAATGGCTGCTCTCTGTAGTTTTTTCTACTGCAGTGGAC
>VYZM01013516.1:289215-331296 GCA_013398915.1 Dromas ardeola
ACTTCCCATCTGTCCTGGCCATGGCTGTATTGGTTTATTCACTCAGTATTTTATCCTCGGAGGCGGGGGTGGCTGAAGCAGTCGAGCAGGCAGACTGCACAACGTGCCCTGCGCAGCACATACTGTGTGCTCTGCCAGCTTGCAGAGCAGATCTGTCTGGACTCACTGTGGTGGGCACCCAATGCACTTCTCCCCACTTTGCTGTGGTAGGTTGTTACCTAGCTGTGGGGTACTCCAGTGAATGGGCTTAGTGTATCCAATGTCATTAAGTCATCCAGGTTTTTGTTCTTGTCCCTGTGCTTCCTTTGTGCTCAGGCTAACGGATGCTGAGAGATCACCATATTATTTTGCCCTGGACGTGGGTTTTTTTTTTTTATTCCCTGTGTGGTGTCTTGTGGGCTGAAAAGCTGCTTAATCTTGCAGGTGGATGGAACAAATCTTCAGGGTTTTACTAACCAGCAAGCAGTTGATGTTTTGCGGCACACGGGACAAACGGTTCGCCTCACTTTGATCAGAAGAGGGCTTAAGCAGGAAAATCATATTCAGCCCCAGGAGGACTTCAGTGCTGCTGTTGAAAAGGACTTACTGTTCCAAACAATAGATAGTGGCACAGCCAAAGGTAATTAAAATTGGCTTTGCTTTAAAGTTGGCTTGAAACATTTTTCTTCTCAAATGCAAACTGAAAATAAAATGCGCCGGATTTATTCTGGGTAGGTGTTACTGATAGTAGAGCTGTTGCACATGAGGGGAGAATTTGGTTTACTATAGTTTGATTAATCTTTTAGACACAGTGGTGTTATTTGCTACATTTTGAAAGTGAGCGTTGAAAGCTCTGCACTGCATTGCACTTCTTGGTTCAAGACTTTGATCCTGCAAATCTTCAGATGGTAAGAAGGCAGTGAATGTTTTATTGGTGCTCAACAGTGAGGACTGCATTCAAGAGCAAGCAAAGAGATACCCTCCACAATGAGCAAAAGCAAGTCTTAGTTCCTCTCACTCTTTCATGTCAGTGTCACAAGCTCAAGGTATGAGAGGAGTGACCTATATCTAGAGGTTATTAATTTGACAGGGCATTAACTATATACGTGTACAAAATTCAGAAGCCAATGAACAATATTAATTTTGCTGCTGATGAGGTGAGATTAGCAGAAGCTTAATCTCATACTGTGCACATCTTGAAGTATATGTGCCAAATCTTGAAAGTTGGTGTGTTTGAACAGAATATCTGCACAGAGAATGCGTGCACAAACAGATTTTTTCAGCTGCTTGTGTTACAGGTTGATGTCAGCAGAAGTGTTTCACATTGCCTCATAGACTGAGGCACCTAGGACAAGATTTTGAAAGACCCAGTAGTATGTTATCTGTATGGCATCCTCTCATTCCCACCTTTTGCAAAAATTACAGGGGAAGTGCTCAGAAAGTGCTGTTTCTCTAGTTTAGAGGTGTTTAAGGTACAGCCGACAACTGGCAACATAACCTAATAGAACTCTGTGGTGGGATAGGCTTTGCACAAATGAAAAGTCTGTTAGGTGTGCTAGTCTGTAGCATTTTCCTTTTCAGTGTCAGGTTCCTGAATTGCACAAAGGAAAGAAGAGGAATTTAAAAAAAAAAAAAAACAGAAAAAACCCCAAGTAATACAAGAGTCATAAAAAATGTTGTATGTTTTCCAGTAAATTTTCTTTCAATCATAGAGATGCAGCTACTGATAGTTGTGCTTTTTTTTTTTTTTTCTTGTTTCATTGAAAAATTTATTGGAGAATGGCAAAGCATTAATAGAAGACAAAATATCTTTAAAGTATGGCATTTCTTCTGGGTCCCTCATGCCAGATTCCGTTTGCCAAATATGGATCTTCTGAAGCCCGGTGGAAGAGAGAGTTAGTGCTCTGAGGCATGCCTCTGAGCTTGATGAATATTACAACACATAAAATACCTGAAAAGGCATCGTCTTCTTTTTCCAGATAACAGTGAAACAGAACACGCATCTCCATCGCTGCCATGCAGTGCCAGTGTGGTAAATATTGGAGAGGACATAAACCAACAGGAAACAGGTTCTCAACGTTTAATATTTTATTCTGTGAAAATGCACTTGGGTGTGCTTATGCAAAGATCAGGTGTTTTTGTGTGTCTTTCCATCTCCTGTGTGCTGTGTAGCTGAGGTATAGCTAGAAAGTGAAAGTAATCATGCATGTAAGCATGTACTCTAAGCATGTACTCTTGAGTGCTTGAGTGTATTATGTGTCAAAGATGTCACATGAAGCAGTCTGCTTTTGCCACATCGTTAGCCCTCTTTTCAGTCTACTTTTGTATTTCTGTTCTTTTTAGTCTAGTTGTGTATTAAACATTTTCCCTCCTCATTCTTCATCACGCCTTATCTTCCCAACTGCCTGCAACTGCCCAGTGGCAGTTCCAGGACTTCTGCCTCTTCTGGTAAACTTCTTTTTCACTAATTTTCTGGGCTTGCATTCATTTCAATCTGTGTTCTCTGGTAATGTTTGAAATGCATTCAGTTCTGCTGCACTGATACACTCTGACTTTTCCCATACTCCTTCTGGAAATTCTTATTAACTAATGGGTATTTTCCTTTCCCTCTTGAGCTGTTAGAGCACTGTGCTGCATTTCAGAAGACCTATGTGATGATATGTTTTCCAGGTTGAGACAGCAGTTGATGTGTTTTCCAACACTTTCCTGCTCCCAGAGCTAGAAGGGAACAGAAAGAGATCACCCATATGAGTTCTGTAATATGTAACTTGTCATAACTCATGCTTTCCATTAGCCTGAATAGCTGAAGAATTTATTTTTAACACCTTTCCTTCAGATACTGCAGGGTCTCTGCTTTGGGGAAAGTATTGTCATGTTTGAATGCCACACGATACCTGGCTTTATTTTTAGTAGTGTTTCTGAGCGATGACTAGATGTAAAACGCTGTCTGAGGCTGTTAGTTACTTTAAATTCTTACTAAAAGTCAGTGGGAACTGGGGACTTAATCTTGTAATGAAGATAATTCTAGTCTTCATCTGGGGTGAGCATTCAGATCTGAAGAGTTTGATACTTGCTGTGCTTGTAGTCACAGCGCAGTCCATGGACTTTGAATATGTAGGGTCCTGTTAAATCTGCTGTGTTTGCTGGCTGTTGTATCTAAATACTGCCTTTTATTGTTTCCTGCCCTATAATCTGAACAGTGTGAATGAGAGGAAAAAAAGCAGGAGGAAAGTATTTCTGTATTTTTCAGCCTGCAGATAAACTTCCAATCAAGTTAAAACTTGCTGCAGTTTGCCGCCTATCCTGTCATTGTATTTTTCGCAGCATCATTATTTTTCTCCCCTCTTTGCCTTCCAATTTTATTGCTGCTCTTTAGCTATTAGAATTATTTCTCATTGCATGTGTGTATGTATGTGAATCTAACAAAAAAAAAAAAAAGCTAGGACTTGCATTCTCTCACTGCCCTCTAGGGCTTACAGTTTCAAACAAATCTTTTACGGTTGTGATCATAGTTTTGAAAGTACAAAACCTCCAGATTTTGTCTGAAAACTTTCCGTGGACACTTTCTAGAAAATGCAGGGTCTGTCCAAACGGATCAGTACGCAGTATCACATACGTAAGTATTTCAGCCATCCTCCTGAATCAGTCTGATCAGCCCACATACAGCCTGGTTTAACAAGTGCCCAGGGCATGCATGTAACTTTTTCATTGGCTTTGTGACCATTATCTTGTAAAGTTGCATTAAATTCACCCAACGCTGAGGCTAGTTCAAGTTGTGTCCTTGCTTCTCAGCCATGCACACCAAACTGAGCTTCATGTCTTTCAAAATACACAGTTAGTTTTGCGAGGGTTTGATCTAATACTATTTTGGAAGGTTTTCCTCTGATAAACCAGAGCTTAGTGAGGCAAAACATGCAAGTTTTTAGTCATATTTAGGAGAGTTCTGGCACCATGGAAGTGATTGTGTAGTCTTGCACGGTCCATATAGTTTATCAGTTACAGGAATAGACAGGATGTTTTAGTTTTTGTCACAGTAATCTCAGACATAACTTTTAGATTTCCAGCTGACTACTACAGAAGAAGCAGCTACGAAGGCAAAGTGGCAGAGGATTATGGGTTCGAATTATGAAATAGTGGTAGGTAAAATTTGATGACTATTATTAAATGTCCACCTATTATGTTGCTGCCATACAGGCAGAAATAAGTTTGTACTGTATTTGTTCCTTTATTTATAAAAATTATACATATGCTTCTTGATCTGTTGAGATTATTTTATTTTGGTTATAAATTTTGAATATGGTTATATATTTTTCTGTATTGATTTTAGCAAAATCATCACAGGCTTCTTAGGTTACTGTGCCTATGAGTATTGTTTCACATATTTCATAGCTTCAAGAGGGTAAATGTGTATTAGAGAAAAAATAATATTTAAGGTGAACTTCAAAGCTCCCTTCATCAGCCAGAATTTGAAGCTAGTGCTTGAAATGACCTCTCCATTCTGCATACTGAATGAATTGTTTGAAGTAATGATCTAAATAATGCATAGAACATTTACTGTAGATACAGTTGAAAAGCAGTATGTGAGTTTAGGACTTTATTTCAAAATTACATGCCACAGCTGTAGTCTCTGCAGAGGTATGTAGATACATTGTTGTCATATACAGGTCCCACTTGTTTATGTTGAAGTGGTATGTGATCAAAGTTTCAGTTTTTACCTGACTGTCTCCATTACACGTGACAATATTTCTGGTTTCTCACTTCTGGAATATTCACCTCAGTGTATGTAAATTGAAACGGAAGTAACAGGTATGGCTGTAAGTAAGTCAAAATTAAACATTTCTTAACCTTATTTTAGGTGGCTGTAGTTAACAAATTTAGCGAAAGCAGTGGACTAGGGATAAGCCTTGAAGCTACAGTGGGACATCATTTCATCAGATCTATCTTACCAGAGGGGCCAGTTGGACGAAGTGGGAAGCTGTTCAGTGGAGATGAGCTGCTGGAAGTAAGAAAAAAACCCTACTTTATCCTAGTCTGCATTCAGTAAGATTTTTGAGCATTGTCTAGCTTCTCACTGGTTAAGACTTTGGGAACGTAGCATATCTAACTGCATACCAGTTGTAACCAGAAGTGCTGGAGCAGTCACTTCATATGTACTTAACGCATATTTATGCGAATGCGTGTGCCTACATGCATTTTTCAGCTGGTAACTGAATTTCAGATACAGTTCCAGGTCACCAAAAAAGAATACCTAGCAAAAGCACTTGGATTTAATATGGATATCCTTACACAGTGAAGGGACTAAACACCTGTTTACTTTTCTAAATAATTTTCATAGAATTAAAATGTGAATTTGGTTCACATGAATGCAAGAAACATGAAGTGACAGAGTATGTGGTGTTTGTAGTGTGGTGTCATGCAATTTATGAGACTGTCCATTCAGTTGAAAACTTACCTTGGTGCTGATTCTGAGCGCCAAACTGAGTAGAAATTAAGGGTTGACAGTGTCCATTAGCGTGGGTTTTTTTCTGTGTTTGTTTGTTTTTTTTTAAAAAAATGAGGTGATTAGTGAATTGTTGGCATTTTTTTTTTAATCCATTTTTGTTCACTGTAATTCTAAATACTATGTGTACTTCTGAACAGTGTGTATTCTTTATTTATTGAGGTGAACGAGATCTCTTTGCTTGGAGAAAATCACAAGGATGTGGTTAATATCTTGAAAGAACTGCCTATTAAGGTGACAATGGTGTGCTGTCGTCCGGTAGCTCCCCCCATCACTCACCCAGAAGTACTGGAGAGTCTAAGTCTATCTGAGGTTCAGCTCACAGAAAAGGTATTTTGTCTTTAAAAAAATCACTGAGAAAGTTACCGTTTCCTTGAGAAAAAACATATAAAGTTCTTGTACAAGATTAGAAATACGTTTTACTATTTTAGGACTTGGAACCACATAAATAGAAAAAGGCAGATTATGTTCATCAACTGTACTTTAGGCCACCAGAAGAAGTCAATCCTGGTAGGTCATGGCCAGAAATATTCTGGGATACAGTGCTATCTACCGGAGTAGTTAACTTCTATGCTGCAGGTGGGCTATGGGGGTATGGCAAACTGAATTGTATGTTCTTTAGAATCTGAATATATTTAATCTGGTTTTGAACTTTGCTTTCTGGGTTTGCGTTGTGCAGAACTGTGTGTGCGTTCACTGGCAGACACACTTCTGTCACTCATACATGCAGAGCTCTGGGCAGCCTGATGTACTAAACATGTAGGAATGGCCAGCAGTAGAGCATACAAAGCAGTAGCATTTGTATGTAAAGAGACACAGTTAATTATGAGTTCTGGGCAAGGCACCAAATTCAGCTTATAGTTGCTAAGCTATTCTATGAAACCAAGGGAAGTGAAGAACATCTATGCGTGTATATGTATGTGTGTGTATTTTCCTTTTTTAAATGTTCTGACTCCTGTCAGTGTTGCTATGTTTAGATCAAGGTATATTTTTAGACATACCATTTAGTAACAGATACTTCCTGTGTATTTGAATACATGTACTAATGAAGCTTTCTCAAGTTTTTAGTTTGACAGAAATTCCATTTTGTAAATACTTTTTCCAGTGAGTACATTCATGTGCTTGCAGCATAACTATTTTGTTACAAGGATATGTGATCTGTGCTAGATTTATCGGACTTGTTAATTCTGCTGAGTTCTTGCACTTTCTCTGTGGTTAGAGACACATTGCTTATTTTTTATCTTGTTTTTCATGAAAAGAGTTTTGTCTCTGCAGATTCACAAACATTTACATTCTAATGGTGAACATTTTTTTTCTCAGGCTCGAATAGAACTTGGATTCATTGGCTCCTCGGACACAGAGGGAACAGCTTTGGAAACAGCTGATGAGGGTCACAGTATGGAAGAGGCGCAAAGCTCGTCTTTGGCGATGTGGGAAACAGAAGTACAGCACATTGAGCTGGAGAAAGGGAGCATGGGACTTGGATTTAGCATATTGGACTACCAGGTAACTTCTCTACTGCTTTCTTTGAACAGAGAACAAAATATTTTGTGTTGTTTTGGATCTCACAATACGATCTAAATACATGTTTTAAGGGTATATGTTAATGGGAACCAAGGAATACAGTAAAGCTAAATGGATAACAGTGCTGGTAGGCATCCCACTAGCTACATTAATTACTCCTCTTGCTGTATTAAGACTACAGGTTCTAATGATAACGGTAATACTCATCCAGAAAAACAGATCATCTGTAATATTAGGGTCTTCAGAAAGTTCATCTTGTACTGCTCCAGGGCAAATGAATGATGTAGTCAGAATATTCGGGCATTTAGACGTGTATTTTGCTACAGTACTGAGGTGCTTAAGGCAAGATCCAATAAAGGATTTAGGTGCTTAAAGAAGGATTTACTAAAATCCAGAACTGCAGTTCTGAAATCCCTTGCTTAGCTGCTGTCTGTCCAGGACATGCCTAAATGCCCCCATTCATTTTGTGTTTGACTTCAAAATTCCTGGGTATCTCAAGCTGTGATTCTTGGTGTGCCCTGATGAACAGGTCAGTGCCTGTCTGCTGGTCAGGATCCCAGAACAAATGATCCTCCTGTTCCCAGTTGTCACAGTGGATAATTTTTAATCTGACTTCAAGTAATTTCTCCCTGTGGTCATCATAGGCTTTTGACCAGCTGTTTGATGCTGCTGCAGGACCTAGTCTCCTTCCAGGTCTCTGCTGGATCTTGTCTCTAAGAATATATGTATTTGTATCTGGAGGTCACTTCCGGGTGGAAATTATGCCCACAAGGCACTACTTAGAGTTAATCTATGCCTCAGTAGTATTTGCATTTGCATGCTGATAAAGGTAAAGAGCAGTGTAGTTTAATAATCTGAAGGATAAAGGCATAGTCAAGTATCTGTTTTATGAAGCAGTGATTATCTTTAATGATTACTCATGGTTCTCTGCAGTGAGACACCATAGCTGAGCCTCAATATTTGGAGTCCATGTCAGCACAAAGTAAAGCATATTTTTGCTTCAGCCTCTTCTGAACCATTGACACGAATAGTGGTTGCCTATGTAGTTAGTTACTGAATTTTGTTTATGGATGGTGATACTGAAAGATTGTGGGATGTACCTTAATTTTTTTTATATATTTTTTCAAATGTGATTTTGATTATAATCCTACAGTTGTAATCCGCTTTCTGACACTTACCTTTTTTTTGATGTTATAATATTTGTGATTTGTCCTATGTTCTCTCCTTTGACCTGTGATTAAAACATTTCAGTTTGTCACTGAAGTTTCTGCTTTCATCTAAGACTGTGAACAATAAGTTTACAGTGAGATTTATCTTTGTATTTTGCTGTTTTCATTAAATGTTCAATTAATTTTCAATAAACAGTGAATAAAGTTAAGGACAATTATGTTCATACTAATATATTCCACCTGTTTTATACAATGGCAGGCCTCTAGGAAAGTCTGCATAATTTTTTACTCCAGGGAAGACTGTCACATACACTGGAGAGGTGATTTTTTTCAAAAAATGTGTCATGCAGTGTCATCTAAAGTGACAGTGTAAATACTTGTTAAAATAGTGAGGAAGATGTCAGTGTTCAGGCTTAAGCACTACCTCCAGCAATGCTAGTCGTATTTCCACTTGTGAAGTGTTTTATTGCTCCGTGGCATTCTTACTGCATTAGCTGCTGTGAAGTGTAAAAGGTCTTCTTGGAGTCCTTCACTCCTTCCCTCAACACCTCTCTCTCACACTGGCTTTCAGCAGTCTCCAGTTCCTGTGGTTCTGGGTGCTGCCTTGATGGTGTGCATCCTTTCAGATGTATGTCTTGGCATGGAAACTTGTTACAGTTGCATGCCAGTTTGTAGACGTTTGCTTCTCTCTTCCTTTTGCTATCAGTAAAGCTAATACGTTATTACATTTCTCATTTTCTTCTGTGCATGCACTCAAGTGAATTGCTGTGTCTTGGAAGTATTAACATGTAATGATATTCCTTGTGAATGTAATTCTATAAGAATATGCAAATGTGTGCATCTGTGGTAATTGTTATAACAGTATCATATGTTCCTGTTATTAGTATTTGATACTAGTGTTTTTATAAACATCAGTGCATTGGAGGATGGGACTTTAAAGCAGTTTTATTTTTTAAAAGCAAACACCACTTTGTTTTTTCTTGTTGTTTGGAGTCCTGTATTGGTATGCTCCTGTCTCCCATAAAGTGTTTAATTAGGAATGCACAAGGACTTGCCTCTTAAAAAGTGCTTTCTCAGATGAACAAGATCTGGTGCCATGAAGTATAAGAGAGTTGTTGAAAACAGGCCCTTTGTTCCACCAGAGTGCATGTGTTAACTTTGCCTCAGTCTGCACTGCCCAACTGTATTCCCAGATCATGGAGTCCCACAGCATCCTCATAGGGAAGCTTAGGAAGAGTGGGTTAGATGAATGGACAGTAAGGTGGATAGAAAACTGGCTGCAAGACAGAGCTCAGAGTGTCATGGTTAGGGGCACAGAGTCTAGTTGGAGGTCAGTGACGAGTGGGGTTCCCCAGGGGTCAGTACTGGGCCCAGTCCTCTTCAATATATTCATCAACGACTTGGATGAGGGGATAGAGAGCACCCTCAGCAAGTTTGCTGATGACACAAAGCTGGAAGGGGTGGCTGACACACCGGAAGGCTGTGCCGCCATACAGAGAGACCTGGACAGGCTGGAGAGTTGGGCGGAGAGAAACCTTATGAAATTCAATAAGGGCAAGTGTAGGGTGCTGCACCTGGGGAGGAATAACCCCCTGCACCAGTACAGGTTGGGGGCTGACCTGCTGGAGAGCAGCTCGGTGGAAAGAGACCTGGGAGTCCTGGTGGACAACAGGATGACCATGAGCCAGCAATGTGCCCTTGTGGCCAAGAAGGCCAATGGCATCCTGGGGTGCATCAAGAAGAGTGTGGCCAGCAGGTCGAGGGAGGTCATCCTCCCCCTCTACTCTGCCTTGGTGAGGCCACACCTGGAGTACTGTGTCCAGTTCTGGGCTCCCCAGCTCAAGAAGGACAGGGAACTGCTGGAGAGGGTGCAGCATAGGGCTACCAAGATGATTAGGGGACTGGAACACCTCTCTTATGAGGAAAGACTGAGGGTATTGGGTCTGTTTAGTCTGGAAAAGAGACAGCTGAGGGGTGACCTTATTAATGCTCACAAATACTTAAAGGGTGGGTGTCAGGAGGATGGGACCAGGCTCTTTTCAGTGGTGCCCGGCAACAGGACAAGAGGTAATGGGCACAAACTTGAGTATAGGAAGTTCCACCTAAACACGAGGAGGAACTTCTTTACTTTGAGGGTGGCAGAGCACTGGAACAGGCTGCCCAGAGAGGTGGTGGAGTCTCCATCTCTGGAGACATTCAAAACCTGCCTGGACGCGTTCCTGTGCAACCTGCTCTAAGGTGACCCTGCTCTGGCAGGGGGGTTGGACTAGATGATCTCCAGAGGTCCCTTCCAACCCTGTGATTCTGTGAGTGTAAGGGAGGATGAAGTCTGCAACGTTGTCAGTGTAGTAGGAAGTATTTGAATTTCTGGTGTGTAATTACTCATTATGGTATGAACACAATTTAGCAGTATTTTATGCTGGAGATATATGATGGGACATCACCTAGAAGGGAATAATAATTTTCACATTTGAGAATTAAAAGTAGGTGGAAGTCTAAACACATGGGAAGTATGCACAGGAGGGTATGTTCCTGCTGAGGGTTCATGTGGAGCAGAGCTCTAGCGTTTTTAATAACTCAGCTTTGTTGGGTTGTTACTAAAAGCTTATGCATAAAAATTAGCCTCTGAAGGCATAAAAGAATAATTAAAATGAAATTTTTTTCTTCCTTTTATTTAATTAGGATCCTGTTGATCCAGCAAACACGGTAATCGTGATTCGCTCATTAGTTCCTGGTGGTGTGGCTGAGCAAGATGGCAGACTTCTTCCCGGAGATCGGCTTATGTTTGTCAACGATACCAACTTGGAAAATGGCAGCCTGGAGGAAGCGGTACAAGCACTGAAAGGAGCCCCAACAGGAATAGTTAAAATAGGAGTTGCCAAACCACTGCCTGTAAGGATTTGGGAATTCCATGGGTACTTTTCATGTAATTTAAGCTGGTACATGGTGCTCATAACTTCTGCATACACTTTTTGTGCTTTAAGGTACAGCTGGGTGGCTCAAAACATCCAGAAACTGTCTTTAACAGATTCCTCTATCTCCTTGCACATAGGAGGGGCTTGTGTAGTGTATGACTGGTGTAGTGATTGCAGGACCTAATACGCCTGTCTTGCAGCTGAGAAAACAGTGAAGCATCTTGCAACCAGCAGTATTTCAGGGCTGCGAGTTGCCAGGCATAATTTTGTACACTTTACAAGATTCTCTGAATGTGTGAAATGATGACATAAAGTCAATTTTATGTGGTTTGCCTGGAATATGACTTTGCAAGGTGTAGCACATATGCAGTCTTTGTGTTTAGACTGCACACTTTACATTTAAGCAATGGTGAGTAGTCTTCAGTTCATATACCTCAAACTGGTTATTTTAATATAGCCATAAATATTTCAGGCTTGATTTTAGAAAGTAGTCTGTAACAATTAGAAGAATGAGGTTGAAGGAGACCTAGGGTAACCGAGATAGTGTATCAGTAAGGATGCTAGTGGACTAGTGTCCCTGGTGTCTTAAATTCAAATCAGTAAAATTTCATCAGTTCTTACATACAAAGAAGATACCTTTCACTGTATTTGTAAGTCCAAGTGCAGTCTTTGGGGTTCATTTTTCTTTCCATGAAATAATAATCTTGTAATCTTTGTGAATGCAGATACCGAATTTTCCCTCTTAGTAGATGTTTGTGGAAAGGGTGGAAAGGAATGGCTGATGTTTAAGTTACTAGAAACTTTGCTTTTCATACGAAGAGGGTACTTTTTTAACTTTCTTTGTTAAATTTGCTTTTTGTAGTGGAAGCTCTGCGTTACATACTAAAATGTATTGCACATCAACATTTTCATACTTAAGAAGACTTCACCCTAGAAGAGAAAATGCGTGGGGGTTTTGTTTCTGTTTCCAGCAGTTTGTAAACATACAGCATTTGCACTTTAATATTTCACATATTATACTTGACAATCAATTAAACATTGTGAATAATCACTGGCTTCTTTGCAGTACTGGCCAAATGCACCTAGTATCAAATTATGTTGGAAAAGGCTACTGGTTTATAGTCAGAATTGTATTTTGTCCTCTTGAGGCTGTTCCACCTAGCGAATACAATCTCAAAACACATACAGTGGATGCAGTCTTCCTGTCTGCTAACAAGGTTACTCTGCGGCTAGCAAGGTCATAAAGGCCTGTGCTGTCAGGCTCTTTCCCTGGTGGCTGCTCTAATGGCAGTTTTAGTATATGTTTAATAAGAGCAGAAATTGAAATGAGTTTGGACTAAGCTGTGGGCTCTGTGGTATGGCTGGATAGGCCTTTTTCATTACTTGGGGATGTAAAATGAGATGTGAAGCTGAATCAATTCAGGTAAATTAAAAAAAAAAAAAATTGTCTCTTTACATGCCCAGCACTGTGACTGTGATTGAAATTAACTCTTTGCTGCATTTGGAATTCATTTGCCTTTTTAAACCCCCACACATAATGCACTTTGCACGCCCTGTGTCCTGGCCACTCATCCAACTCAGAGCTTCATTCTTTCTGCAGCTTTCACCAGAGGAGGGCTATGTCTCTGCTAAGGAAGATTGCTTTTTCTACACTGCCCAGTCACTTGAGGAGGAGGGGCCAGCTGATGCAGCCCTCTTCCATGCTGAGCTGGCTCTGGTTAGTGGCCCAACTTACCAAAGATTTCTTAAGTCTTTGCATTTTGTAATGAAAGGGATTGCTTTGTCACTGTTCATGCTTATTTTTTAGTGTTTACTGTCACCACATTACTCGTCCACTGTAGTTGGGATGGATCTCCACGTGATTGAAACTGGCATCTGGAGATTTTGGCTGTTTGCATGAGCTGTGAATTTGGCCTATGATATTTTAGTTGCTGGAAAAAAAAGGAATTATTTTGCTGAGATTTTCAAAAGTACATGGCTACCCACTTCTTGCATGCACTGAGTATTCCTTCGAAAATCTCACCTTGTGTAGAGAAACGTTCATGTGCTTATTTTGTAAATAAATCTCTTCGCCTGTATACCATAATACATCACTTCTCCATCTTGAAACTCTCTTTTTGCATGTAAGCCAGCCTTACAAGGAGTGCTGTCTGTCTTCAAAAGCTGCCAACAATTCCTCCTGACACCATTCTTAAGACTTCAGCATCAGTGATTATGAGATTTGCAAGGTCAAAGGTGTTCACTTGCACAAACAATGTGGCTTACCTGAGCATTCAAGTGCCTTAAATAGCCCCAAAGTTACCAATAAGAACTCAGATAAAAAAGACAAAGGAAATAGGACTCTACAAAAAAACCCAAAAAACAGAATATAAACACATCTTGAGTGTGTCTTCTCATGGTTATTTGTACTGATCTGGGACTGATATTGAAATTATTTGGCCCTCATCTTCTGGGGACATGAGTAGGGAAGCAGTTTCTACTAAACACCAGAACTTAATTCATTAGAAAAAAAAAAAACAAAACCAAAGAAAAACCTGAAATAGATCCTTCCAAGGCAAAAATCTCTGAATTACTGATTCCAGTATGTTTGCTATTTTTTTCACATTTGGAATTGACAAGCTGTTTTTAATAACTTGCTTTTAAACAAGAATTCCTGGTTTTTCTTCTGCAGTTTGTTACCTTGGTACAGTAGTTAGATAATAGTATTTGCCTTATTCTATTAATTGAGACGAAGCCAGGTTATGTATGGTAAATATCCTTTAATTAAAGATGTGTTGAAAAGATCAGATTAAAACTTAAGTATTTTAAAATTTGTCTTCTATCTGTGATTCATGTAAAACAATTAACATTGTGAAAGAACAATGAAAATATATGGCAGATCATAATATGGTTAAATTGTCACTCTGACAACTAACTAATTAAATGTGCAAAATACAAAATTGAATGTGCAGTCACCCGGTTGAAGATGTGTTTGCAGAGTGGACTCATGAGATACTGTTTTTTGTTGATAAATCTACTCTCAGATTCTACAGGTCTGTCCCAGTTTTTCACAACGCCTTTTTATAGGGCATAGCTTCGGTAACACTAGTCTGCGTTTTCCAGAAGATAGGCTGAGAGTAAGTTACACCAAAGGAGCAGTTTGAATTAGCTGTTAAGTCTTTAGGGTTGAGAAAATAAAAAAATGGATCGTATGTACCCCAAAAAGGAACCAATATGTTGAGTCATTGCAGATTGTTGCTGTTGTGAGTACAACATAATGAATTTGTAGTATTACTAACCGCAGATGCTGAAAAACAGCAGTTAGGTCCCATTTCTGCAGATAAGTGCACTTGGCTGCTTCATACAAGTTTATGGTATGGACATGGCTGTTAACTCACTGACCATTTTTATTAGCATACACTGCTTTCTTGAGCTATGCCAGGGAAAATGAAATTATAATCAAAGTGTAGTATGTGAAGCACCATAAAGTAAGTGTTTTAGGACTTAATTTTTTTTCTAGTATTTGAAAGTATATGAGTCTTGAAAAAAATTCTTTCATGTAAGAAAAAGAAAAAGGCAAAAAAATACTGTCCAAGTCCATGTCTGGAACTCTGTTTAGAATTCTGTTTCTCATGCAAGACAGGAGAATTGTCCATATTAATCTTGTTTTCAAATGTAAAATATATTGGAAATCATAAAAGATCATGTAATACATTTTTCTTATAAATGTATTGGAAAGCAACGCAGTTTCCAGAAGATTATTTTTCATACCCTTTTGAAATCAACCGAACCTATGAAGTTGGGTGGAGGGAACATGCCTGACAGGTGGCATTAAGTGAAGCTCATTATTTTTTCAGTGCTAATTCTTGTAAAAGAAAATTAAAAAGAAAAAAGCCTTAAAGAAATCAAAATATTGACACAGCAGAATTCTCTTGACACCTTGTACTTCTGTTAACAGGCATGAGCCTACCTCAGCCCTGCAACTCATTCCAGTTGAGACTCTTACTTTACTTCAGATGTTCTTTGCAGCCTCTTAAGATGTAGTAACATGAATTGTAATTGAAACAGAAATTTTTCCTCCTGGGCTGTGCAAATGTAACTTCAATGTAAAATCTGGAGGGGGGAAAAAAAAAAAAAGTGTCAGTCAGAATGTGGCAGCTGAGCTGCATGTGTTCGGGGCTTATGTGGTGTGAAGGTGACAGATAGCCTGGCTGATTGAATTGCTTTTGTTGTTAGGTGGACTCCAGCGAGGCAGATCTAGTGGATGAGTCCACCTTTGAATCGCAGTATTCTCTAGAGGGTGACGTCTTCCAGGCTTCAATGATAGCTCTGCATGGCAGTGCCAGTAGCGGTGAGCTGAACTTCAGCTTCTCTCTTCCATTGTCAACTCCCAAGGTAAAACGGAGGATGATTTTATTGATGAAAAACTTTGATTATGAGTTTGAAAGGCTGTATTATTAGATACAAATGTTTTATGTCATCCTGGTTCAGACTGTACTATTTGGTACCAGATTAAAGCGCAGTTTTGTTTAGGCTGTCGCTGGTGTCATTCAGATGTCTGTATTGAAGAGAGAGGCAGCTAGAAGGTTGAAAGCTTGGATTTTTGTTTCGTGTAGCCAGATAAAGTATGGTGAAATGTTTGTAGTGTTAAAGCTGTGGTGAGTAGTCTGTTACAAAAACTGAATTGCTGTTACTTCAGAGCACAGAAGAGAGTGGTAACACAAAATAACTGCATTATTTTATAATATTTTAGGTAGCAAAAGCAAGAGTAAGTTTTCATCCTAAGCTTTGCTTTTATGCTTCATATTTAGTACGTTTGCCGATTCATTTACTGTGTTCTTGAATGAAATGTTCATAATGATACTATAACTAAATTTGTATGTATCAAACCTCTAATTGCTAATAATTTCTATTTAAAGTCAATAAATGAAGATAAGTTCTTCAAGAGTATTACAAAGATCAGTATCTTTTTTTTCTTGCTGGTCACATACCCATAATGACTTGATTGTTTGTCAGAGCTGTTGTTTTGTTTCTGTCCATGAGTTTTCATGCTCTTTTTTCTTGGCAATCTGTAGATTTATTTTGCCAATCCAGAGTCTTCCAAATCATTTCTCCTAGCAGCCATCATTGAAAGCAACGTTGTAGGGCTTTCTCCAGGTTTGCGGTCTGTGGGCTTGAATAGAGTAGCTGCTGCTTTTTCCTCCGCACCTGAGCTCTAGTAACTCCCTTTACCCCTTCTGGAATATGTTCAGCCCTTACGAGGCACTGGTTGGAAAGCTGAATTCATCTTCTAATGGTTTCTCCTAATCCACGAAAGAGCACGTCTCTGCTGTGCCAGTGGGACAGATTGCATTGTTTCACCCTGTAATTGTTACTTAAATGGATTATGCATTTGGCATGCTGAGAAGCATTTTATGAGATGGATAAGGCTGGATTTACATTATATATCACGTTGAGGCTGTAGAAAGTCTTAAGTTATTTTCAGCATTGATTTAAAGATGGCTTCAGTGTACATGCTTTTTTAAAGATTATGGTCCTAACTCTTCAGTATTTATCTCTGTGCACCAGTATGAAGTGAGTATTAAGTTCTCACCAAGTAACATTTTATACTCTGCAATTATGAGTGACTTCACGAAGTAAACATAGTGAGAAAATCTGTTCATACAAGAAGACTTCTGAAGCACGTGAAATGCAGTAAAAATGAAAAAAAAGCTATTTGATGCTATTTGGAATGCAGAGATATTTCAGCTATTTCTGACCACAGGGAAGTTGAGAGGTTCATACAGTCTTTGGTGTCACTTTTAAAATAGGTGATGAAAAAAATAATACTTAAAGTAATGCAAATGCTCTAATAAGGCCACATGTTGCTGTAGCTGCAAATTCCTGAAATTGTGTTTGTATTCAAAAATTACATCACTGTCTTTAGGTGAAACAAAAAAAAAAATGGGCATATACTGCAACTCTACTATGTATGTATGTATGGCATATGGAGAACATGTTGAGTATGATCTGGGTCTTGTTTTCACTGATTTGGAAATTAGTACAAAACAGACTTAAAAGTAGATGTCCCAGCTGTCTTTGAAACCTTACGAAATAATTTAAATAGATTATAGTCCTAATGTTCTGTTCTCCAAAAGGTAGGAAATTATTTCATTGATTACATCATGCAGATTAGTTGTATTTAGGCTTTGCTCAATTATCTTCTCAGATGCTACTTAAACCACTTATTTACAGGTGAACCTTTTTTGATGACTGGGGACAGAGCAAGCATGTACGCACTTCATGAAAGATGAAAAAAAAACCGTAATTCTAAGGCCCTTGATGCAAAATATCTCAAAATCACAGGAAACGCGTTTTCCCCCATTTTTTGGAAATGGAATAGAAAAATTTATAGGACCAGTGGATAATACCTAAGACACATAGAGGTAGACCTTGTGGCTGCATTTACTACATTTCAGAGAATAATCCCCAGTACTGATACAGAGCTTCTAAGTCCTTCATATATATCTTTCTAATACCTAATGGCCTACCTGTTTTTAAAATTACTCATTTTGTAAGCTCAGCTAGAGAATGTTTGAAGATTTTTTTTTTTCCAGAAGGTTGTGATTATTGGAATCCCTTAAAAAATTTGAAATGCAGGACCTTGGAATCTTGAAAATCAAAACAAATTTTGTGTAGAGAACTTAATCCTGGTACTGCAGCCATATTGATACACTTGCAATAAGCACTAACTGCTAGGTTTCTGTAACTACATCATTGTATTTCATTGTTGTCACAATTCAAAACCTCCATGTTCATTTTTTGCTGAGATTTGACCAAGATTTTACTTTTCCTTCTTTGTGTGGAAGGGATACCTAAAAATGTTTCTACTCAGTTAAATGGATAGTTAGATTGCATGCTTACTGTCTGAGCTGCTTGATATTGCTCTTTGCTTGCTAAATGTTTTGAAAGTAAAGACCTTGGTCTTGCAGAGTTCTTCTACCTGAGAAAGACAATTGGATGCTTTAATTTTAATAACTTGCTGGAATTTTATGTCTAGTTTGAGAATGTGTGAGTGGACGTTACTTTGCTGAAGTTAATGGAGAGTTATTGATGAGTACCAAATTAGAATTTGGCCTTCAGCAGTAACTTATTTTCATTGACTTCTGGTATTTTAAAACAGAAGAAACTGCCTGAGAAATCAAGTACCTTTCGTAGTAAAATGCCTGTTGGGATCTACTGAAGACACATATGTTAAAACAAATATGTTTAAATTCTGTGAGATTAGTTTCTATTTAAGATTTTAGCATGAAATGCTCTTTTTATTTATACTGTTGAAGAATGTTGATTGTTCATTGTCTCCTGTGTTTAACAGTCTGTTGGAGAGGAACATTCAAATGCTGCAGCTGATTTCTGTGTGTCTGACAAGAATCTGTACAACATGGATCTAAATCAGAGAGCGAGAGAGCAAAAGTCCGTAGTGGACAATAGCCTTGAAACTGCAACTGGTTTTACTAAAAAGGATCTTCTGCCTGTGGATGTTTCGGATATCAACCAAAATGAAAGTGAAAACAGAGCAACATGGACTGGATCTCAGACAACAGCAGAAATAGCACTAACTACAAACCTTGCTACTACAGTGCAGCTTGATCCCATGGGAAATGTAAAGATTTTTTATTTTTTTTTAAATGATAATTAGCAAAAACGTACAGAAAGGCCATATTATTCCATAGAATCTCCCACAGAAATTGGCACTGGCCAACAGCCATGTATGGTGGTGTGATTATAAATGTCTATCATATGTGGTAGCTCACATCAAAACTTATGGATATAGACCTATCCAAAACGTGAGATAATTTGTGGCGTAAAGATAGTCATCTCCCAGTGTCTGGTGATATAAGGGTATATAAAATTCTGCTCATACCTCACAGCAATAGATACTGCTGGACCACAGTGGATCACAGTTGGGCAGGCCAGGGAGCTTTTCTTATCCCCTGTTAACCTCCGCAGAAGCATGAGTGCAAGGAGGAGATGAACAACTGGAAACCAGGCCTAGGAAGCTCAGGGGCAGTGGTGTGAAGGTCTTGCATCCTGGTGTTCACGCAAGCCTGTGCAGTCCAGATCACAAATTGGCCTGTGGTGCCACAGTGTGCAAACATGATACTCCTTTCTATGACAGTTACTGTGTCGTGTTTCTTTTTTCCTTCCATGCAGTGATTTATTAAGAAATTCTTAAAAAGAGCTATAATTTCTTAAAAGATTTGTTACTTTAGCACTGGCATATTGTCCGACATCTGTGGTGAACGAGTCTGAGAGCCCTTGGATTCACCCCACTAATTTTAAGAGTGTAACTGATGTCCCTAAATTAAAAGCATATATTTTGTGGTACATTTGCTTTATTACCTGAATGAAAAGAGAAACTTCATGTATGTCGGTTTGATCTTTAATGGACCAATTTTTCTAATGTCTGTATAAGGAATCTGTATTAATTATGCACCTAGCTTTTGTATAAGGTAAAATGTGTTGAGGTCAGTATGTCCAATTGTATTTTTATCTCTGTTTTCTGAACTGGTGTTATTTTCCCTTGTGTTAGGATCAGGTGCTTTTAATGGAAAAGAGATGCCCAGTATCTTTGGAAGGAAGTTCCACAGCCCCAAATTCGGTCAAAAACATGTATGAGAAGACTATCACTATTGCAAAAGGCAATTCAAGTCTAGGTAAGGTAGCTAACATTTTCTGTAACCTGTTCAGGAACATGGCTTTCTGTTTTTCTCGTATGTTTCCTGTTTTATTAGTAAAGACAAAACATTTCCCTTTCAGTGGGGAAGGCATAACAGGATATTCATTCTTTGCTCCTCTTGCCCTGTTTGGCTATGATGTCAGGGGATCCATTTGCTGTCCCCATGAACACAACAGTAAAGTGTCCAGTGTTGCTGAGAATTTTTTTTTTCCCCCCATAAAGGAGTTTAGTCTTTCCTAAGTGTTAACAGAACCATTCTAATACACTGTTTTTTAATGTCTATACATTTATATAATATAGTGGAAAAACGAGATATAGCCAAGGAATGCTGTAGAACACTTTGGTCAAAGAGCTGCAGACTGGACTTCCGAATGTATGTAAACACAAATGATCTTGCTTTCTGAGGATGGTCAAAAGGGTCTAAACAAGCTGTTCAGTTCCTTGCTACATATTTGTACTTGTATCTTAAGTGCCTCAGTATTTCTGAAAATCAGATCATTGATATATGTATTAGGTAGTATTTTTAGCTCGGTATTATAATTTTGTAGAGAATTTCAGAGTTTTAAGTATCTGCAATCAGCAGCTTCCTGAACATACTGACCAGAGGCACATTTTGGACCGAACAGGCACAACAGATGGAAACATTTTTTGTTGTCCTCTCCTGGTACCTGGTGCAGCCCTAGGCAGTGTGAGGGGTAGCATGGGGTTATCATCCTCCCCAGCCAGTTCCCAGAGCCAGCGTGAGGGAGACTGTTGTGGGAGGCAGTGGTGCTGCCATACGTGGCCAGTGTGTTTTCATTTGCTTTGGTTTAGGTTCCTGTTGCCATTTCGCACAGCCAGCTTCACAACCTTGAAGACCCTCTGAGTTGGTAGGGCAGGAGTTTGTGTGGGTGCTGGCTGTTTGCATTGACTCCACAAATGCTTTAAGATGGGTTGTCCACAGAAAGTACCATGAAAGCAGCCCATGCACCCCTTGTTGATAAACAGCCACCACTCAGGACTCCCTTGCTGTGCAGAGGTGGGTGAGGTGCTGTGATGCTGTAATTCAGTGGGAGCTTCTGCCTGGAATAAACAGCCCTCTATGACTGGATGCTCTGTCTGCCCATATCACATTCTGCTTTGTGATACAGCCAGACACAAAACTGCATCAGGAAGTGATCTCCAAAATGTAAAGCTGTAGGCAAGGCTGATGTGGGTGTAAGTTTTGACTTTCATTGGTATGAGGTACTTGGGTAACTACTGCCTTTACTGGCCTTATTGCCAGACTGCGTAAAGTGCAGGTCACAGTGCAGTTCCAGGCATTTGGATTTTGTTAAAGTTCTGTTTGCAATAACCTGTTAGCGCAATGGAGCAGTGTTTTGAGTATGTCTGTGAGTATTTTAAGTGCAGTGAACATACAAAGCAAATTTCATGTCTAGTGTAACACAGCATAAAAATACAAATTTGGGGAAGGGTGCACATTGGCAAACATTATGTGCATGAAAAGTAAGACTGGCCTCTCATGTATGTACAGTATGAATGTGAATAACGCTTTCTCCTGGCTTTTGACTGTAGTCTTTTTCTTCTAGTCTGTGTGTGCTCTGGCCTGCGAAGCTGCCTGGGCACAGCGACCAATTTACACACATGACTGCGCTGCTTTTAACTTTCATTTTTACAAAAGGAGCTAAATCAAGAGCTGTGAATGTTCTTGAAAGCTGCAGCTGCATCAATTATTTCAGTTGAGAACTGGCACATCTTTTTTTCTTTTAAGTGGTGTCACCCATAGCTTGCAACAGCTCTTCAAACCCAGCTGGAGTTCAAACCTTTTGATTGTGATTTTTAAAAGGTAAGAGGACGGAGCACCCACATGCAAGAAGAGCTGAAATGCCATTGTCCTGTGCAATACATTTGGCAACTTGATTGTGGCATTTGCATTTTCAACCTGAAACTGTAGCTGTCCAAAGTGTGACATCAGCCTTTCAGTTCTGTTGTAATGAGCGTGTCAGCATAGAAACTGGGAGTGATGTTTTTCTAAAGTGCTGTTACACTAGCCTCAGTAATACTGTTGTTTGTTACTGGCCTAACCAAGCAGCAAAGTTAGGTTTAGAATTTCAAACCACATTTCAGCTGTTTCCTTGGCAGTTTGCTTTTCTGTGCACGCTGCCTGTATTCTGGTGGAGACCATTATGTTCCTGAGTTGTGTTTACATTCAGATCTGACTCAGTAACCAGTGTGGGCATATCCGTCAAGAGATGGCTGTTGGAAGGAGAATATGAGTGTAAACGCTGAGGCATCCACACCAGGACAGCATCTGTAAATGCCATCTGTGATGTGCTCAACATTGTAACATTACTAATTTAAGGGGCAGGCAGTTTACCTCTACTTTTTCTAATACCAAGGTAATAAATCAGTGGCATTGTGTCTCTATCACAAGTCTGATACACCCATGTTTAAATTATGCCTGACCACAGCTAACATCATTACTTGGCAAATCATAATTATAGATCTCCAGTCAATGCTAACGTCATATTCTTTCACCTGTTTAATATAAAGTGCCATCACGAAGATGGGTCTTGCAGTTTTTCCAAAAGATAACCTTGAATTCCGCATACCGAAGTAGAGAGGTACATGTATTCCTGTGTCTAAGAAGCTTATTGGGCTATTCCTTGCTAGTCAAGGCCACCTTCTCATACTTAGGACAGCTGTGTTGATCTCAACTACAAGTGGGTGTGAGGAGCTAACACTATTTAGAAATTTTTATTTTCTGGAAGAAGTCTTAAAAAGCACAAATGAATATTCAGATTATTGTTCTTTACATGTTTACTTTTTTTTTTTTTATGAGACAGGTATATAGGCAGATGTTTATATGGTTTGTATGGTTGGCTGAATCTGGGTAGCCTGGGGCTTATATATATATATATAGTTATGGCTTCTAAACTCTGTTCAGCCTGTCTTGTCTCCCAAGGTTTAAGGTCACTGAGTAAAGTGTTCAGTCTCTGTCTTCTGTAGCCATGTTTGTATATAAATGGTTACAATTTTTTCATAGTCAATATACGTGATGGTTTTGCTTTGGATAGCTGTCATCTTCCTTCCACTGACAGTCTGGACAATATTGTAAGGGCTTGCACACAACTGCACTCCTAGTGCTTGCTAGCCTGATGTTTACATGAAAAACCAGGAGAACGCGTAGTGGGGTAGTCACTGCCTCCTTCTTCAGTTACACTATAAGGTGCTCTTACTTCAGTGGCTTCATCTTTTTAGTAAAGCAAAGCTTCCATGTTGATGCAAAAAAAAAAAAAATAAAAGGATTTTGGCAGTATTAAGATACTGGAAGTCCACTGGGTGGACTTCCAGGGTGTTGGCCCTTCAGCTAACCTTTCTATTGCCTTAGTGAAGAATGGTTTTTCCTGGAACCGTGAGCAGGGTTGATTTCATGAACACCAACTGCCCTGAAAATAACAGTGACAACTCATGCATGTAAGAACAGTCACAAAGACATGTGAAGCCCAGCACCACAAGTAAGTCCCTGTGGACTCCCTATGGGGGAGCGGGAAGAGTATCTCTGATTTCCCATTAGTGAAAAGAAAGTGGAGTTAAATGGTGCGTATGAACATTGAGAAGTAGTGTCTTGGTGGTGTAACTCAAGTAGTGGACTGTATCCATCAGTAGTGCGTGGTCTCTCACACAAGTCAGGATGCTCTTCTGGGCCTGCGTGATGGCCCACCTAGGAGAGCAGGAGGGCAGCCACTCTCTCAATGGGATCTGATTCAGGCTTTCTGTTGAAAATAAGGGTTTGTTTTTGTTGACTCTATGCACCTAATTAACTGCTTAATCATTTCAGCTCCGTTCCAAAGAGAACCATCATAAACTAAACTGAAAGGTGGGTGTAAACTCAGTGAACCATCCAGAAGAGCGGTAAATTTGGCTGTTTTAGAAGCAATTTCATTAACTTTTTTGTATATTTTCTGTTCAAATTTTCGACTTAGTTTTTTTCATATTGAGCCTCATATGTGAAATGACACAAGGTAAAGTAAGATACTGTGATTGGGATTTGTAACTGCTGTCTCCTGTTGGAAAGAAGGAAATGCAAGGGAGAATAAGAACAACGTTTACAGGCTTGCTGACATTGGCAGGTCGGCTGGCTGGCTTTTACCTTCCCTGCTCCAGGTTACATTTCTTTTTCTTGGCACTCAGAGCTGGGGCTCAAGGATGTTATTAACTGGTTTATGTGTTTTTTCACTATAGGGATGACGGTAAGTTCCAATAAAGATGGCTCAGGAATGATAGTCCGCAGCGTCATTCATGGAGGTTCAATAAGTCGTGATGGACGGATTGGTGTGGGGGACTGCATCCTGTCCATTAATGAGGAGTCAACCACTAACTTAACCAATGCACAAGCCCGGGCTATGCTAAGGAGGCATTCACTCATTGGACCAGATATAAAGTAGGTAAAGCTAGATGATGTATTGTAGTAGGAAGATGCTAATGATCAAAATTTGGTTTGTTTTTACAACATGATTTTATCTTTTTAAGTTACAGCTTCAGATGGATAATTCACCTTCAGATTACAGCTTCATGGATTTGAAATAAAATCACTTGTGTGAGAGGCTTTAGATGTTCTTAGAAAAGTTAATACTGTCATTAGTAATCGTCATCATTACTGCCCTGGTTTTATTGAAGGAATGGGATTAGTCAGAGCAAAGAAAGTAAGGATTTCCTCAAGGTGTTTGTGTTCCTCAAAGGTGGACTGTCCTGGCCATTGCACAAGTGATTTCATTGGATGGGAATCTTTGTAATAGATTTTGGTTTTGACTGCCGGACAGAAAGTATGACACATGATGTTAATGCAGAAAAGTACTACTTAAAACATTTTCAGTATCTCTGTGACAAACAGCAGAAAAAGTCTGTTTGGTGAAGTCACTTCCAATTTTTTATTAGTACATATGAAGGAGCTGTTGCTCTGGTGCATAAATATCTGCTCGTGGGAGTAAGACTTCAAACTTGCAGTAATTAATACAAGTTTTGAAAAATCCATGGGCTTGATGAAAATTTTCTTCCGCTCAAGGTCACTCAATTTACAGAATTTTAACTTACCCTTAAAGTACAATTCTGTAAAACTGTTGTGGTTGTGGAGTTAACTTTGCCCACATGTACCATCTAGAAATGAAGTTGCTCCTAAGCTTGTGGACAGCTTTAGACACACTGGTGCTGGGTTTACAGCGCCAAAAATCTAGTAGCTTTTTTTCGCAGACCCACGGTAACATGGATTGGGTCAGATCTGCAAATGTGATTAATGGAGCTGTTGGGAATAGAAGCCTCTACTTATTTAAGAGGCTGCAGGCCTTGAGAGGGATCAGTTCAGTCCCAGTGCGGTTGCAGGTAACTGTGTGGTTTCTGTCAGTTCAAAATGGACTGCAGGGCATTCCGTTCTTCCCCAGAAGTATTCTAGCTTTGAAGAGACCTGACATTTTGGGAACAGTTAGGCAAAGTATCTTCACGGTGGTTGATAGGTTTCATTGTCTGCTCCGTAGGTGTCATGCATTTAGGATTATGATTTAATGCAAACTTGTTTAAATAGTGTGATATGCTCATATAATGAATTACATTATTGTCAATGCTGTCATGAATATGAGCGAGTCAGCATTGATGAAATGTGACACTGATTATTATAGTAGGCTTTCAAACTGTTTTATAATTCCTACTGCCATGGTTGAAATCAGTTAGTATGTGTGCATGCATGTGTGTGTACGTCTGCTTAGATACACAAATGCTACAGCATCATTCTTTTGTGAGGAGTCTTTATTAATGCCATAGTTACATGTTCAAACACAGATGTGTTCATTATTTGTGCTTATCCTTTTGTAGCTGCTGCATTTTACACTATGGAACTAAAAGGGTTTTTTTGTAATCTTAGTCTTCTGCAGATACATTGGAAATATCAAAATCTTGTCTTAGACGTGAATATTCAGATTTTCCAGAGAAAAGTGCATCCCCTTTCTGAAAGATCTCACAGAAAAGGGGCAGTTGCTATTCATATTCTTACTTCAGACTTTTGTCTTTCATTTTCTATTTATGTTCTTACGGTGCATTCCCATGATAAGGGTTTAAAGTGAATCTGGCTTCTGCACTTCAAAGAACTTAAGATCAAATCTTTTGGTAGCTTCTAAAGAAGTCTTGCAAGAATAGGGACAATATTTTTGGGCCTACACTGTTTTGATACAAAATTATTCAGCATAATTAGACTTCTCTGTTAATTTGTACTTTCAGGAGCAGTACAGGATACCAGAAAAATACTATCATACAAACATGTGGGTAATGTCCCAAATTAGAAATTTGGAGATATGGAACATTATCTCATGATAGTTTTTCCTGTTGCTGAGAGGGATACGCAGCTGTATAGATGTCATTTCAGGTCTAATGTGGTGCATCACCATGCAGGATTTGCGATTTAAGGGCCAGCATTTCAAATAAGCAAGATGAATCTCTTTGGTGTCGTCCTCAGGAAACAAGGGTGCACAAGCACTCAGGTGTGTCCATCTTGATATCATTCCTTTGTATCCATACAGGGCTGCAAAGTTGGCGCCTTAACTTTTAGACTGAGCTTTTTTTTGGGTAGCAGGGTGCCCCTAAAAAGTGATTAGGCAGAAGTATTTTAATTTCAAAGCTGTATTTCAGTGGCAAACATGATAAAGCTGTTTGTACTCACCACATAAAGGCTTTGTTTTATTTTATTAAAGGAAATTTGATTTTGAATAGCTGAAGAACCAGCAATATGAGTTTCAGACTTAGGTATTTAATTTTTTTCTTCTTTGTGTGTGGGAAAACCAGATGTGTGGCCTTACCGGAGTGCATTCTGTTTCACT
Organism: Dromas ardeola; assembly: GCA_013398915.1. Lineage (NCBI taxonomy): Eukaryota > Metazoa > Chordata > Aves > Charadriiformes > Dromadidae > Dromas > Dromas ardeola. The sequence continues at coordinate 315,843 of VYZM01013516.1, forward strand.
TCTCACTCCACCTTGCCAGGAGCTCTTATATTTCTGTAATAATGGCCAGGGTTTTGTGCTCAGCAGCAGCTGCTTGTAACATCTGTCAGATAATTACAAAGCTGAATCAGAATTCACCTGTCTAAATTGTGGGGATGAATTACTGATCAAGAAATAAAAGATAGATTGCAATTCCATTTTCCATGCTTGTTAATAATCACTGCTGTAGACAATAATAAAGAGCAGATGCTTTCTGGGGGAGGTGTAGATGAAGCGGAGGTGGAAGGGGAAAAAAAAAAAGAGAGAAAGAGAAAAAGGAAGCAGCTCACACTTTTAACTACATAATTATGCCTCTCGCATTCAGCATGAGACATTGACATTTTTTTAACACCATTGTAAAAAGATGCTGCATCGTATGCTTCACATTCTAGATCTTCTCCAGCACCTGCTGATGATCAGGCCCTCTGTTATGTGTGAGTATTGGCAATTCAGAAACTCATTATGACTCTGTGTTGCAACTTGTCTGTAAAATCATTCCATGCTTTTATGACATCCATAGTAATGTCAGGGATATATCCAGATATAGGTACATACTCTTTGTGTGTGTGTGTGCATGCACATGTGGCTGCACATGTGGATGTGTATATGTCTAATTTTAAAAAAAAGGTATGACTGTGTGTGTAAATATATGTGTATGTGTGTATATATATATATGGCGTTAAACTTGAAGATTAGAGCATACTTTCTTAGACTGGAACAAAAGCACCTGTATTCTAAAAAAATTATTGCTGATATTTTAAAATTTAATCTGTGACAGCCACTGCAGACGTGCTCAGAGCACATACGTACGTGTGTGTGTGCATGTACAGGGTTCACAGCTAGAATTGGCATGAGTACGATGTACTGATATCTGGATTAATCTCAGTGTCATATTTTCTGTGGCACTTGCATTTTACTTCCTTCATGTACAAAAAGGTTCAAGTTAGACCTTAAATGTCAATGACAGTAATTTGTCCTGAACATTTTCCATACTTTGTTATTTGGTTTGTTGGTGTTTCAAGGTTTTGTGTGGCTGTTCAGTCAAGCATGTGATAAATGTTCCTCTGTACTGCATGCGGTGTTGTGTTTACAAGATATTTTGATGTTTCCATTGTCACTGCTTTCATTACTAGTGCATATCTCTGGGGGAAAGAGGGTGGTTGTAGCTCTCGAGAAAGAAAACCATAACACTTTCTCCTTCAAGCTGTACAGCTATGAAAGAAAGGAAATGATTGAACCCTGCATATACTCTCCCTTGAAATTGTTGAACTTTAACTTCTCTTGCAGATACGAATTACAACACAGTAATAGAGCAGTCATTTACTTGTTTTCTGTGTCTTAATCCCTATTTTCTGGCACTTGTTTCTCTTACTGTCTTCCCTGTGACCACACTAAGGCAATTATCAGTCCCTTTTGCAGATGAACCATTCAGGTGGCTGGGTGGGCTTTTATTTCCTCTTTACAGCAAAAGGTCAACAGAGTTGACCAGGCGAGCCCAATACCCATCTTGTTCTGGGCCAATCACGCACTGAGCTGTGCAGGATGATGTTGGATATCTTCAGACCTCACTGTAACCTACGAGAAGTAAGCTACAGTAGTGATCCAGCAAGTGATGGATTTGATAACTCTGGCGTGTCTGCCCATGAAGTACTAAATATGGAAAAAATTCTTGGCAGATATAAATCCAAGGTCTTTAGTACAGTCTGACCTTGCTGTATGTCACAGAGGGCAGAAGCAGGACAGACAGCTGCTTAGCAAAGATGGCTTTCTGGTATACATATTTCCTAAAACTAATTTTCAGCAGAGCTAGTTTTTTTGGGGAGGAGGACAGTCACATCAGTAATACAGCTTAGCTAATAAGAGCAGCTAGGGAAATCTTTGCAGTTAACTGAACTTTGGAAATCATAAACAAGAAACAAAGCTGAACTCCTACACAGCACATACCTTTTCATGCATTTGATCCATGCAATTTAGTTTTCTTTTCTATGCTATTTTTTTGCAAAGTGCAAGTAAGTGTTCTATTTAGTAACTGTTATATTTATGAAGTAGCTGAAGCGTTATTGAAGTTTAGCTGCAGATAAGAATGAACAGCTAAAAACATACTGAACATTCCTTTAAGTACTTAAAATTAGGCAATTAGAACTGTAGTTAAGCACTAGAATAGAAATAACGTCGTTTTCCAAAGAGCTAAAATGTAACAGCTCCCAGTGATGCTATCTAAATTTGACTCCATCTGTGGAAATCAATTAGGTGATTCAGTTGCTCAATTTTAGATGCATATTTCAAAATAGGGGAGTGAACCTCTCTTATTCTCAGAAAGGGAAGCTTACTTACCTAAGAAAGCTTTTGGGTGATGTTTGTAAGTAGCATATAGGGCTGTTTGAGAGCATCCTTTGAGCCATAACTTTTGAATGTCCCAGCACGATGTCGGTTATTCATTCGCATAATGAAGAACAACAGGATATCCAAGAAGTTGCAGTGCATATCATTTGCCTCCTGCTTAGCTGATCTCTAATGCTGATGTTGCATAGAAGTATGAGGTAAAGACTACTACTACCAGTCTACATCCAGGCTGAATCTGGGCATATCTGTTTCCTTTTCAGGAGCCTGCTGTTCTCCTTTCCATACTTTGAACGATAGCTTCCAGCTGCAGTTTAGCATAGAGGAGACTGTCCAAGCCTTCTAGCCAGCAGAAGGGTTGCTTGCAATTCTGGTTTCTTTAATGCAGCTGTCTTTCAAGGGAAAATACATTATTTCCTACTTATTTTTATAAGGTGAAAATTTATTAATTTGATTGGGATGAAAAAGATGTATGAAACTGGATAAATAATACATTTTGTTTCATTGAAATGCAGCTTGCACATCTTGTAGCTTTTGTAGAGGCAAGGTATTCTTATGGGCTTACTGGGTGGTGCTTCTGCTGCAGCATTTGCGCTGTCAGAGGTTTGTGACCATAATACTAGCACTTTGCTATGGTTCATCGCATTTGGAGTTGGAGGTGGCTGAGAAGTAGTAGTGATTATTTTCAAAAACTCTTTTTCCCTCTTGCTTCTCTCCCTTTCACTGCTAGGCCTTCGCACAATAACTGCTGTGTGTCTTGCATGTTTCCTGTGCTGGAATGCCCTCAGGAATGACACAGAAGAGTCAGTGACCTGCTGAGTGTTTGTTCCCTAGTGTATGTTAACTCCCCAGCACTTCAAAAATAAAGCACTTTGTGTCAAGCACATGACACTTACGTGTTGGAAAAAATGCCAAGGTAGAAGAGGGAGCGGATTTAAGGAAGGGAAAAAGCTGGTGATAGTATGGATGATCTAGAAATTTCCATTAAAAGAACTGGAGAGTTCATCCAGTTCAGCGCCCAAGACACCTCCTTAATGACCATCTTCTGCACTTTTCTAGATATGGTATATGTGAGACGACATAGGGAACATGCTTGAACACAGATAAAGAAGACAAATAACGATGGTGCTTACGGTGATTTTCATAGACTACCAGGTTGGAAGATGATCCTCAACGATCAGCTGGTCCAATCATTATCGGCAAAGGCGCAGTCTAGACAAGGTGGCCCAGGACCCTCTCCAGCTGAATCTTAAAAGTGTCCAATGTTGGGGAATCCATCACTTCCCTGTGGAGATTATTCCAATGGCTGATTGTTCTCATTGTGATAAATTTTCCTCTTGTGTCCAATGGGAATCTCCCCAGGAGTAACTTGTACCCGTTACTCCTTGTCTTTTCCATGTGACTCCTTGTAAAAATGGAGTCTCCATCTTCTTTGTTGCCACCCTTTAAATACTGGAACATGGTGATAAGGTCTCCCCTAACCCTTATTTTCACTAGGCTGTACAAACCCAGTTCTCTCAGCCATTCCTCACATGGCAGGCTTCCTTTTGATCATCCTTCTGGCCCATCTCTGGACCCTCTCCAGCCTGTCCACATCTTTTTTGTATAATGGGGCCCAAAACTGAACACAGTATTCAAGGTGTGGCCTGAGAAGTCCTGAGCAGAGTGGGATAATGACTTCTTTATCTCTGCTGGTTATGTCCTTGTTGACGCAACTCAGCATCCTGTTGGCTTTCTTTGCTGCTGCAGCACACTGTTCACTTATGTTGAGCTTGTTGTCCACCAGGATCCCCAGGTGCCTTTCCACAGAGTTGCTCCCCAGCGGGGTAGATCCCAGTCTGTGCTGCATTCCTGGATTATGTTTTCCCAGGTGCAAGAACTTATATTTGTCCTTGCTGAACTTCACAAGCTTCTTGTTAGCCCAGTCTTGCAGCCTATCCAGGTCTCCCTGCAGGGTGGCTCTCCCTTCCCAAGTGTCCACTTCCCCACTCAGTTTGGTGCCATCAGCAAACTTCATTCAGGGTACACTTGATCCCATCACCCAGATTACTTATGAAGATACGAAACAGCGTTGGGCCCAGTATCAATCCCTGTGGAATCCCACTTGTGACAGGTTGCCAGTTTGAAAAGGAGCTATTTACCACCACCCTCGGTGGCCAGTTCCTCACCCTTGCACAGACCACTTGTCTACTGTAATGCATCAGTTTCTCTAGGAGGAAGCTGTGGGGAACCATGTCGAAAGCCTTGGAGAAATCCAGGAAGACAACGTCCACTGCTTGCCCCACATCAGCCCTCAGGTTACTTTGTCGTAGAAGGCAATCAGGTTTGTCAAGCACAATTTGCCCTTGGTGAATCTGTGCTGTTTTTTCCCAATCCTGTCATTCATTTGACTTGTGATAGCCCCCAGGAGGATTTGTTCCATAACTTTCTCAGGGACTGATGAGCCTATAATTTCCTGGATCCTCCTTTAAGCCCTACATGTAGATGGGGGTGCCTTTTTCCAGTCTTCTGGGGTGTCCCCCAATCCCCACAACTTCTCAAAGATTATGGAAAGCAACCTTACAATGGTGGATAGCGTCAGGGCCCATTGATTTGCAGGGGTCAGGCTCCTGTAGTAGTTCACATACCAACAATTTTGGTAGAGTGTTTTGGAGAGACAGCATTAGTCATATAAAAGTTTATTTGCTCTGTCTTCAGCTGCTTGCTGTATTAATCAGAAAACCAATGAGAGGGGGAACAAATGGCAGTCAGGGAGTGACAGACAGAAGGGGATTCCAAGGAGGGAGTGATGGACAGGAGAGGGCTCCAAGTGAGAGAGAGACTCAGGGCTGAAGGAGTCTCTCCTCGGCAGGTTATACATCCATGTGAAGTGGTCAAGATATTCCCCCCCCGCCCCGTCTGTTCTGTGGGGAAGTACGTTCATATTTCTTTTAACCATGAGTTGAATGGGAGGACAGCCTTTTTTTGTCTGTTCTTTTTCTATCAGCCTTACTTCTTAGCAGTCCTGGATCTGATAGCCAAGCTGCTTATTGAACAGCTAAAGGTTTTTAAGAAGACAAAGCATCACTGAAGGACAACTGGCTAAGTAGCTTTGTTTAGCAATGGTGTCCTTTTGCCTTTAGAGGGATTTTTTTTTTAAATATTTGTCATGCCTTAATTTTTTTTTTTCCTTCTCTTTGTTTCCTCCTCCCCAGTCTATTGGGCCATTTCTTCTTCTGGCACTCAAACGTGATTGGGTTGCACCAGGGCTTCACGAGTCTGCATGTCATTTGACATGGGCAGTCTGACTGTCCCAAGCTGGCTGGAAGTGCATGAAGGGGTGGAGGAGGGAGTTCAGCAGGGGATGGCTCCCTGCAGCATAGGTGGTGTGCTGTAACACATTTGTATGTTGAAACCCATGCAGTACTTTTCATCAAAAGCATAGAAACCTAAAATAGATACAAAACGGCCCAGGAAAGCACAAAACCTCCTGCAAACCAACTTCCAGAAGCATTTGCAGCCAGTATTTAGGATTGTAATGGTGCTTCACACGTCATAGATCCTTCACTGTTTGTCTCTGCACGAGGAAATCTCTGTTTTAACTGAACCTGGATTCACTCTATTACACTCTTGTCATTGTTCAAGCACCATTTACTTAAAATGAAGTGGCCAGCCCTCAGAAAATTATGTGCTGGTCAGCTACCTCATTTGACCATAAATGCATGTTTGTTGCAAAGTCACAAAGGATCCACATAACTCCTTATTCCCAATGTACCAGCATTGTGGCTTTGAAGTCAATAACTATATGAATTGGTCTTGAGTGGCTTCCTTATATCCATTCCTCACACCCACCAAAGGCAGGACCAGTGGTCCTCATGTTACTTTAATCATGTCCCATTTTATTGCAGTATTACGTATGTGCCAGCAGAAAATTTAGACGAGTACAGGGCCAGTTTGGGACAACAGGCAGAGGGAGCTGTGCCACTTGAACTTTTTGCTTCACATACTGTCAGGTGAGTCAAAAGACCTACTGTTTTCTTCCATAGGGCTCTTAGATGTAACTCTTTCCATACACTTTGCATAGTTCAGAAAGATAGGTTTTATTGTAGAAGAGCCGAAAGATGGATGATTTTCTTCAGACCAGCAGCCATTACAATAGAAAGCTGTTCAGAATACAGTTTTTGCTTTGGCTAGCAAATTTTTCTGACATTTTTTAAGGTTGTTTTATGGTTGTTGGATGTACCCAAAAAGGAGATTGAGTGCTGCCTCTTACTAAACTTCTCTTAATACCATGCGATTTGATTTATGTATCGCCATAAATACTCAGTGCCTCTGGCACAAGAATTTGGCATCAATGGTCTTTTCAGAATGTATACTGGAAAGAATGAATTATGCTGTCATTTTCCTTGAGTTTCAAATACTCATTACAGTTACAGGCCAAAATACTCAAAGTGACTAGTAATTTCTGTTTTCTTGAAATTAATCTCCAAAAGCAGTAACTGTTTTTGAATGCTAATGTTGTAATTTCTTTCATTTTGGAAACAATAATATCTTCAGCTTTGATTTGGTTCTAGTTTCGAAATACAGAGCCTTTTATTCTGTGGTTGTCAACTAGTAGCAACTTATTTGCAGGGACAAGTGGACAAGGAATCTCCAAACACAATATTTGTTCTAACAGACACCTGAAAAGAAGTCCCTTACATAAATCCCGTGTACAAATTCTAATGCTGGCAGGGTGATCTAATACATGAAATTTTGCAGGGAAATCTAGTGATTATGTGGGTTCTTTAAAAATGAATTGCATGTTCCTCTTCATCAGCAGGGAACTCCCAGAGCTTCCAGAACGTGAAGAAGGGGAGGGAGAAGAAAGTGAACTTCAAAATGCAGCTTTTAGTAACTGGAACCAGCCCAGAAAGTAAGTGCAGATCTAGTTGCACAGTATAAAATCTCATTTGAAGTGGAAAAATTTTGAAACCTGTAATATATTTTAAGATGAGTGAGAAAACAACAGAATTGCTGCACTTACATATATTGTGCATTGCAGGAGTAATTCACTGTTGTATTTTACTGCCATTGGGCTAAATCCATGCAATCTAGCAGTATCTTGATTGCTTTAGTAATTTATCTTTTTAGGCTAACTCTCTGGGAGCCAGTAAGAAGAGATGAAGAGAAGGATTTAAAGTTTTGATTAGAATCCAAAATAAAGAGAACAACAGTAGACAGAATTACAGACTTTCTGAGCAATTCAGGAGATAATTCCCACTGGAAAGCAAAACTTTCCAAGGTGGAGTTATTTCTGAATTTTTTTAAACCATTGTGCAAATCTAGGTGTCTTCAGTGTGCAGTATTGTCATAATTGCAACAGGTTTTCATTTATTTTGGTCCTTGTTTTGGCACAACAGGGTTGAACTCTGGAGAGAGCCTAGCAAGTCACTGGGAATCAGCATTGTTGGAGGACGAGGGATGGGGAGCCGCCTGAGTAATGGAGAAGTGATGAGAGGGATCTTTATCAAGCACATCCTGGAAGACAGCCCAGCTGGCAAAAACGGAACGCTGAAAACCGGAGATCGGATTGTGGAGGTACCAGTCGAGTGCATTTGCTTGCATAGCCCCAGCATCTTGTGAGCCTCTGAGATGGATGTGTGGTCCTGAGCCAGCAGCTGTGTAATTGCCCCAGCTGGCACCACTTGAGCAGTGTTCGTGTGCAGACAGCTTTAAGTTGAGCGTACAATGTAAAGCATAGATGACTGACTGTGTGAGCATCGGTCCATAAAGCCGGCAGTTCTACCTGCCTGTTTTAAAGTCAGCATGTGTAGGAAAAATCTTGTTTGGTGAAGCTAAAAGGTTTTACCTTTGCATATTGGATAGCAACAGAAATGGCCACTGAATAGGAAATCATGCAAATAAACGTCAGGCTTATTTCCCTCTTAAATCTTAATCAGTTCACATCATTCTTGTGCAGGAATTAAGGGAGACTTTTTCTTCCTGCTTACGTGAAGAAGGCTGGATTTGATATAAAGTAAGTTGAGCATTATGCTCATGCCTGAGGATAGGGTAGCCAATGGTGTTGCAGGGAGGAACTTGTCTAGATTTCTCTTCTGCTTAGCCAGTCCTGTGCTCATGCAGCCACTTCTGCTTTCTCACTTAAAGAAGAATGAGCGTACTGAAAGGAATGTGTCTTTCTTGTGAGGACTGTAAGTCATACATTACCCTGTCTCCAGTGTCAGGCCATTAGGAACCTCACTCCTCCTAACCCTGCTGGATGTCTTTTGCTGACTGTCCATCAGTAAAAGTATAACAAGCAGGGTGATAGAGATGGTGGTTCTTCCCCTGGATCAGACTGGGCTTGCTTTACATGGTGGTACTCAAACTGCAGTTTACTGTCTGCTTCAAGATTCATATAAAGGATCTTGAAATAATAGCTTAATATAGGTAGCAGTTTCTAAAACAGGATGGAAGAGTTTCCAGTGTATAACAAGTTGTGAAGTAGAATTTTGCTTGATGACCACAAAGTTAAAAAACATTCATTGTATCTGAATACCTGGATTTTTATGAATGCAGCGATTGTCTCTGACAATGATGCCTGCAGAAGTTGGAGTGGGTGAGTGAAATTAAGTAACGAATGTTGTGTTAATGTGACTGTTTCTGAATGGATTATTTCAGTTTCTCGAGTTGCGGCATATCTAGGCTTTTCTCTCTATTAGTGCAGAAAGTATTTGAGGCATGAAGGGTTGTAGACCCTTAGTGTTATTGTTCAGTTCCACATAGGTTTAGAATTTTCTCTCTCAGATTGTTTATATTCTCTTTTTATTTACATTGGATGATTAAGTGTAAGGTAGAGTTAGATAATTAAAAAGGTAGGGGTAATCCTCATTATATAACGTTGTGTGCAAGAATTGCCACTAACAAATAACCTTTCTGTGTTAGCTTCTAGCTTTTTTTATGGTCATTGTGAGAATGCTTTACTGATGCTAACGTCACCATAACATGGTTCTTACCTGGATCGCAAGACAAATTATTTTACACACCAATGCATATGAAGGCATGAAGAAAAGCAACAAGGCAAAAATTTGTCCTTAACCATTCTTTGTAAATGCTTTCTTCTAGAAGAGAGAAAGCTTTTCAGCTCTGACCTAAAAATTTAACTTCTGGGGAAAGTGTCTAGTAGCTAAAGTAGGTCTTATCTTGCTTTAAAAAAAACAAAAAAAACACTAAAAAAGAATCAAAAGAAAGGGGAAAAAATGTACACTGTGCTGACATAATACCCCATAATGAAAGACCCTCCAACACCTAACAAGTTTCAATTCGTAAATCAGTTAAAGTCCTCAGAGGCAGGTTATTCCAAGATAGGATTTACAGGAAGCGGTATTTGGCAAACGCTACCACTCTTCAGATTACGTTATCTCTCCTTATTATTGTATCTCTTCTATTACATTGCCTTTGGGAAAACGAATGGAGCCTGAACCAAGAATGTTCAAAAACCTGTTTTTAAAACCATGGAGAATATTTATTTGATGTCCGTTCAGTGCTCTTGGAAATCTCAAACCTGTGTGTGAGGGACCTCAAGCCAAGTCAGTAGAAATCTTTCCACCAGTAATGGAGGTTTGGGCTTAGGTTTTAGTCAAAATTCCCTAACCAGAACCCAGAGCTGACTCCTGGTTCTCATAGCTTCTTGCAAAGTTAAGACGAGGTCTTCCAATTACAGGTGGATGGAATTGACCTCAGAGATGCCAGCCATGAACAAGCTGTGGAAGCCATACGGAAGGCAGGCAATCCTGTAGTCTTTATGGTACAGAGCATTATAAGCAGACCAAAGGTAAGCATAAAGAATATGAAAAGAGATGTAATGCGTAGTAATAGATGAAACAAATATTCAAGGTGGTGGTGTTTGGGAATGGGATATTTAATCCTGAAAGTTCCATCTCAGCTATTTTAGGAACAAAGATTTGATTTAAGTATTATTTCCATTTAGAACGAAATCGATTTGGATTTGGAATTACCCTCCAGCACGCCGTCCTCAAACTATTTTGAAAAGCTTCAAGAAAGATAATTTGTTGGGGGGCAGAGTAGGAGTCTTAACTAAAACCAGCTCTTAGAGATTGACAGCATGTCTGAGGAGCGCATGCAGAAATACAGCATCTGTTAAAAATTCATTGGACATTAATGCAAGGACCTAGAAGTACACGGAAGTTTTCCGTCACTAAGCTGCATGGACATTGCAGACAAAAGCTACTGAGCTTTAATATAAGTTGCTTGCATCACTAGAAACTAAACTTCCTCATTGTAGAGTCTGTGTAAGCTGCATGTTTATTTACTAGTTGTCTCATAACTCTTGTTCCCCAGCCAGAGTCTCTTTATAACCCTTCTTCAGCTTCTGCTCCCTGTGGGCAGAAAACTACTAACCCATTTTATCGTCAGTCATCTAAGGTAAAGTTGCATGAAAAAGCTCTATTGAATGTTGGTTATTGATGCTCAAGCTACTAAAGTAAGGCTTTTGCATTTGCTGTGATGTGAACAAAATTGCCACTGCTGAATGTTTAGGACAGTTTGGGATGGGAATGCTATTACTTTATCACAACTTAATTTTATTTAGAAAATGCTTCTTTGCTGTTTTTAATTGTAGTTCTTTGTTCTCTTTATTTTCCAATTATTAAGCTTTTGGGTTATTTCTTGACTGTTTATTAACAAACCCTTGTTTCTCTGTAAGCAGAAACATTGCAAATGCTGTTAGTGTACACATGTTGTGTTGTGATCTTTGTAAATGGCATTATATTTATTGTTTTCATCTTTTGAAACTTGCATCTGTACTTTATAATAAGATCTTATAAGGGAATTTCCTGCCTTCATTCATGTGCAGTCACCCAGATAGCTAGCTCTGCCTGCACACAGTAGCTATATTTAATGTGGTACTGCTGTGTATTTAGCAAGGCAGTCAGTTTCAAGTGACATGTTACTAATGAGTCGGTTTCTCCCCCTTTGTTTTTTTTTGTTATTGAGGCTGTTCTGGTAGTTAAAGAGATCCTAAATGTAGTCCAGAATAACTCAAATAATGCAAATAGGCTGTGAAAAGCTAGTTGATGATTTTGCTAGCAAGCAGTTACCCATCCAATCCCTGTTTCATACTGCTGTTGCTCTGGGTATTTCTGAGTAAGAATTAGTCTATCACCATGGTTATCATCCCAGATAATTTGTAGGGTTAAAGCATTGTGCTAAAATAAATGATGGCTAGTTTCTGATACCTTAGCACCCTGGACTACAAGATACCTTAGCAAATGCTGACCACAAGTTAATTGAAAAAATAAAAAATAAAAAAAGGTAAAATAAATACTGTTATTTTAGAATTTGGAAAAAAAAAGGCAAAAGGAAAAATACCCTTTATTTTAACATTTGCTTGTCTTGTCCCAGACTGTGCATGCTGTTAACTGTTTAAGCAAACTCAAATGCACCATATTTTATCACGGTAGTCAGTCCATATTAATACAATGCTGTTGCATGAATTAGAATTTGAGCTAGCATTAGTATTGTAGGTGCTGTGCCTAAAATACAAAAGGCAAGATACTGAATTATTGTGGCTGATCTTTTGTTTTCTCTTTTACTAGGATTTCACTGTTTATATGCAAAATGTTTGTGATGAATATTTTAGTTGCTTAAAATTTCATCAAGATACCATTTAAAATTTTATGCCGATAACAAATGTAATGGTTAAAGTGTAATAGGATCATTACACTGGTAAATTACTTTTCCCAAACTTCCTTTATAAAAGACAAAATCAAATGTGAATCACATGTGTAAACAGAAGATCTTGTTATACTGTAGGGAAACTGCCTGTTGACTTTCAGTGACTCACCAGTGAAGAAACCTTGTTCATGCACAGCGCTACTTTCTCATTGCTGAAGTTACTGTAAAACCAAGACATACGTTGTCTTACCAAATTACTTCACTTTTGTTTTGCAAAAGAATATTTGAGAATAAATGTTTAAGGATGCATTTTTTATTTTTAGAAGCATTTAAAAAACGAAAATGCTTTTAGAAAATTTTAAACAGCAACAGATACCTTTATTAAAGTACCGTGATATAAATGTATCAGTTGATGCTGCGAACTTTTCGCATTCCTTTCCACTTACGATGCTGCTTATTTTCCAGCACTGTTAAACTTAGAGCTCTAAGACATTTAGGCAATTGCCAGATGGATGCACCTAGTGCAGAAATTACTTTTCTATATATTGAACAGTATTTCTAACATAGTATGCAAAATCAGAGCTGTTCCCTCTTTATTAAAAAGGTTCTGATCTCAAAATAGATTACAGTACAAAAACTGCATAAGGAATATAAATGATCAAAATACATCCTTTAATTTTGTCTAAGTATAAAAACTCTTTTTGTGTTAAATAATGATAAGAAAGTACTTTGTATTGTTCAAGGAGGAGACCAGAGGATTTAGTTTCATTAAAGTATAAATTCAGAAAATTATAGATGCATGCACACACATACAAAGTGATCTGTAAAAGTTATTCTTAGATATGAATTCTGCTTAGAGATGCCTAATGTTACTAAACCTTCTCTTTTGCGAATGCAGTGAGTGTGTTACCACAAGAGGTAAATCAGATTATGAGAATTAATCGGTGGTTTTAAAAATAAAACTAATGCTATTACATTATTACAAAGAATTGTGTTTATTCTAATCCAGAAATCCACAATTTTATAACTAACTAATGTGTAAGAATATCCATATGCTGAGATGCTTGAACAAAATTGTACAAATATCACAGCAAGTAAACTTTCTATTGTTCATGCTGCCAAATTCTGCACTTTTATGCACTTTGTGGGCTAGAACAGGTATGAGGATCGGTGCTTTTCCTCTATGCTCTGCTAAACATAACTGGTACAAACACAGGGCAATACACTTTTGCTTACTTTCACATGTCTGTAGCAAAGTGCAGGAAGTGGACCTTGTTTGATTAGCACAGGCTGCTAATAAATATTTTTGTTTCATGAATCACAAAGGGTTAATTTAAAAACGTTTTTGCTTAGTTTCTATTATGTTTTCCTTTTAGAACCCTTCCTTGCCTTTCTCGCAGAACAGTCTTTTCTGTAGGCCAGCTGTCTTCAGCAGCACTAACCCGTTTGCTGATTCTTCTCAGTTCAACACTAACAAGGTTGGATGATGACACGCTGTCTGCTTTTGACTCACCAAACATTATATGTGTGCTTCTTTGCCATTAGTGTCTCTGTTAATTTAAATTATTTTATAACAATTTGGGTAAAATACTGTGCTGATGAGAGTGGAAATTCTGTGTGGTGAATTAAAAAGACACAGACATGCACACACATAGAAAAGTTTTGAAGAAGTTAAAACATGCCAGCTCCATTAATTGTAACCACTAAATCTAATCTAGTCAGAGCTACCAGAGGAGTAGATTCTCAATTACAAAATCAGTCCCTGTGGTATATGTTAAAATACCAACCTGAGCGTAACTCTCTCATCAGTATGAGGTGTTTTGCCGCTATGCTCTTCATTTTCTTTTTATGTGGTAAGGACTTTCCAGCTTTGATATCTCTCTCTTGGTTTTGCATGAAAAAAGCCCACATTAGCAGCTTGCATTTTATGATGCTGAAAATATTTTCCCTCTGCTTCATGAAAATTCTTTTAATGCACAATGAACAGGATGCTGACATCTTTAGAAATATGAAAAAAGTTAGATTCTTTTTTTTTGTGGTTAGTGCGTACTGCATGTTACTCAGATTGGGGACAGAGTTAACTTCTAACACAATGATAAATAAAGGCTTAGTTCTTAGATGCATGCATTTATGATTTAATAAAATAATTTCTAGCAGGTTATACATCTTGGGAGTGATTGTGCCCTTTGTCTATTTTCCCATGTTGTCAAATATATTGAATGTACAACAAACATTTATGGTATGATATGTGGTGTGTAATTGTATGCATGCTTTTGAAATCTGTGTTTGTTTCTGAGGAGAGGGAGTAGAAGTGTAACATAAACAATGGCTTGTATGTATTTTCTATATTTTTAAAAGTATTTCTGAAAAAAATTGCACATAGGTTTAGAGAAAACAATGTTTTTGCAGTTTCTACATAATTCCTCTTTTAGCATTGAGATAAGAATGGCCTTTTGTCATCTCTGTTGCTTCTGCTGAACTAAGGTTCATGTACAGCAAGAAACTTTGCGGAATCAGGGTCCTTAATAACCCCTTAAATACTTTTGTCCCTATATAAATGGAGTTAATAAAGTTGCTGCAGTTAGTAAAATGAATTCGTAATTGAAAATGAGTTATTCATTAATAATGCTGTGTATTGCCAAAGGTGCTGTAACATGTGGATTGCTGTTTTCTGTTACTGTAGGAGGTATCGAATCCAATTAGGGTTACCTTCCGTTGTTCCCCAACTAACCCTTTTGCTCCCACACCATTCAAGGTTTGTCTTGATTCCACTGAGTGGGTCCTACCATGTGTGTGCTGTACGTTTGTACATGGCCTGTGATACCTTCCGGAGTACTGCTTCTTCCTCCACGTGTGCCTCCTGTGTTGAAAGTGATACTGCTCCAAACTTGCTGCCGTTTTTCGTATTTGCTTGGCTGTGATCGGAGTGACCCTGGTAGCCAAATGGGTTCATGCACTGTGTGATGCTTTGCATTTTAAATGAAATACTGTGTTGTGGCACGCTGAAAGTATTTCATGAGTTAAAGCATTTTAGGTTTTTTGTGTGTGGCCCGATTCAGGGAGCAAAAGTCTTATGTGTGTGTAAACTGTGGGGGCCAGCTTCTACGGCTGGGAGTGCATGCATGGCAGGCTGAGTTCTGGAGGCAGGATATGGTCCCCTCTGCCCAAATGGCATTGTAACACCCTTTTCACCCTTCTCACAAAGTGGCCTTGCTTTTACTTTTGTTTCAGCATTTCCTTAAACATCAGATATGTTCAGTTTTATGTATGCATGTACAGAGGTACAGAAAGAAGCATTTTTTTGTCAACCAAATTATTGTGGCTGCAGTTTGTAAGTACTAATCTCTCAGGGTGTAGCCATAGCTCTTCCAGAGGTCCTTGACAGCAGTTTTTTGTTCTTTTTTTTTTTTTTTTTTGTTCTTTTTTTTTTTTTTTTTCA
>VYZM01013516.1:331381-379637 GCA_013398915.1 Dromas ardeola
CACTTACCAAGAGTACCACTGAAGTGGTATGTTCATTTTGTTTTTTAAAACACAGAGACTACTGTAAGGTCTGGTGATCTGGCCTGCTTCACACTGTATTTCCTCATTTTTTCAGTATGTTATGTAGCTTTCTAGTTAAAACTCTAGGAAGCACTCTGAAAAATTAGTGTTTCTAGAACTACTCTTCCCTTTGCCCCTTCTTGAGGTAGAGGTCTGTCACCAAATTTTCTCCATGGCGGATACATTAATTTTTGATTATGAAAAATCACTTTGAAAGTTATTAAGTGGTGTTTCCACCCTGCTCTCATTCTGATGGGTAACTATGTCTTTTCTAGAATTTTGCTGCGTCAGTTGAAGTTTATGTCTGCCCTGTAACTATTAACATGTTTTAGAGTACAATTTGCATAAACTATAAATAATTCCTACATAAAGTTTAGTGGTGCAAGATACCATCTCAGCAGGATGTCACCGTCTTAGATTTGAAGCACAGATCAATGTGACTGGTATAAGGATACAAAAAATTATATAGCAATTATATGTGGTTTTTATAAAAATGATTGGCTTGGGTGCCGTATTAAAACTTCCCACACTTTTAATATTTAATGACTTCTTAGTTAAGCTCCTAGAACAAGTTCCTGAATGAAAGGAAGGTCTTTTTTCAAGCAGAAGCAGAATTAGGAAACTGAAATATAAGGCATTTGCATTTTATTTAAATCTTTGGAGTATAGAGAGAATGAAGGTAACTCATTTTCCCTGAGAGATGGGACCGTCCTTAAATCTCAGTATGACTAAATTGGTAGCTTCCTAGTTTTTTCAACACCTTCAATTTAAAGCGGATTAAAGTCTTCCAAGGTGTATGTTGTTATTCATTTCACTGTTGCCTCTGATGAAGAAATTGTTTCAAGTGTTTTTGGCACCCAGAGACACCATCTGAGTTATTGTGTTCAAACTTTTGCGGATGAAGGTAATGAAAGCTGAAATTATGAGAACAGGGCTGTGAGGCTAGGGTGACACCTGAAAATACTAGTGTTGGAAAAATACTTGGTTTACATCTAATTTTTTTGGTTTTTACATCAGCAGCTGATCTGCCAAGTATCAAAGTCTGTTGGGCATGCATAAGCTTCAGAATGATGATATTCAGACATGAGTTTCTTGCCTGCGTGTTTGCTCTGAGCAGTCAAAAATGACATAAATTACAAACACTTAGCCAAATCCCTGATCAGAGTCCATATTCCTCAGGGAAACTGACTTGAATGGAGGCTTGCCATGTTGTGGATTTGGGCATTTAACTATTATATTGCAGTAGTCGTGTGTTTATACTTCTAACTTTTTGTGAATATGAGTAGACCACATACATGAAGACCAAAAATATTTTTCTCCTTTGTGATTTAATCTGTATCCTCCTGTATCCCCCCTGTGCAGCTTGTAGGGAACCAGTAAATAAGACTGGAAAAGTCCAGTTACTGTGGATTTCTTCACTTATCGTTGGTTTCATTTTGTTTTTAAATAGTCTTTCCATTAATATGCCAGTTATTTTCTTTTTTCTGGAGGCATTTTTGAAAGCACCAAGTTCTTTGTTTCCTTGTTCTTTCCTCCTATTTGGTGTCCAAAGCATATGATAGGAACAAATTATATGTGGTGGCTTTTAAAAATAAAATGAAGTAAAAGTCTTTTACAAATATGGCATTAAAAAAAAAAAAAATCACCTCAATCTTCATAAGAGACTTTTCTGAAATGTGAAGTGGCACATAAAACTTTACTGAATTGGGCTTTTATTGTGAGTTCTGTTTGCTTCCAAATACATTTTGGAGTGATGTTATCTCTTACCTTGCCTGGTGTTTGTTTCTACCTTGGATCTTTTGCAGCCTTTCTGTGTCGTGTTATTAATTTAGAATTCCATCTGCCTGGTTTTTAAACTTCAAAGCTGTACTCATTGCTATTCGACATTTTTGTATACTAATTTCCCTACAGAGACTCTGCATCTGCTTAGCCACTGTATTTTTCTTATTCTCCACAGGCATTTGGTCAGTCCGATTTAGAGCCAGAAAAGACTTCGCTTTGTAACTTGCCTCTGCCCCCTCCGTCAGCATTTTCAGGAATGAGCTGTGAAGTTGCACAGTCATCTTCTAACAGAGTCCCAGAGGATGTGGAGAAGGAGGATGAGTTCGGTTATAGCTGGAGTAAGTTTATTCTTTGTGATAATGTTTGAAATAGTCAGTGTTGAAATAGCACTGTAGCAGAAAATATGGGGGGTCCAATTTGAACTACGTCATCCTCATGTGCTTTGTGGTTTGAGTGTTAAGTGTTGCTGCCAGCTTTCAGTTGTGCTTGGTCAGATCCACGTGGTGAAATATAAAACTAATTTGTTCTTCTTCATCTCTCTTTTCCTCTGTGGTCCAAATTCACTGTTTCACATGTAGGACTACTTGAAGACTTTCGGTGTACTCTAGGTAACCAACGACACTGATTGCTGTGATAGCTTCTGTTACCTGAAGATGTTACCAGAGGGAAGATAAATGCTTTTATGTGTGAAAAGTCCCTCTTTTTTTTAAGAGAAGTTCTAATGTTTTCTGAAGTTGGAAGGAAAACAAGGAACTAGAAATACTGTTATTAGAAATGCCTGAGGCTTAGCTTAAAAGAAAGTGTGATGTGCACTTAAAATTTTCTCATCCAGTTTGGGATTCTTCTGTCAGATACTGCCCACTGGACACTGATCTTGACTGTCTAGGTGACTTGTAAAAGTTTCTAATGTAAATCCATCCTCTGCTGCCCACAATTTTACATTTAGAAAAGATCGTGCAGCGGTATGGAAATCTACCGGGAGAGCTACACATGATTGAGCTGGAAAAAGGAAGGACAGGTCTGGGACTTAGTCTTGCTGGTAACAAAGACCGATCCAGAATGAGTGTCTTTATAGTGGGAATTGATCCAAATGGAGCAGCTGGCAAAGATGGCAGGTTACAGATTGCAGATGAGTTACTAGAGGTGAGTTTCTGCAATTTATACTGAATCGTAAACATACTGACTAAAAATGCACTAAAATATTAGATTCTTGCTGCAATATAGATGTTCTTCAGTAGACTTTGAAATCTCCAAGGTATCCAAGTTGACATCACTATACTACCAGATTTTAATTCTGGTGTATGCCAAATAGCGGGGATTTTTTTTCCTGGTTATAATAGCACTAAGATGTGTGTGTATTTAAAATGGGTAAAAATGGGGGATGACAGCAGTTTCTGGGTTATGAAGGTGTATGGAAGGACAGTGCATTGCAGACCATGGAAAATACTGAAGTCCTTTAGTCCATCCATCTGTGGAGTCCTCCAGACTTTCTAATTGCTTCTCTGTCTACTGGAAGTGTGATAATATCAGAATATTTTCATGTTGTGTAACATATAAAATGGAAATTAAATTTGGGAAAGAGGAACAAATCCATTTGTATTATGGACTTTTATCTCATGACACATTTGGGCTGTTTTGTGGTGGTTTTGGTGGAGGGACCCAACCACTGAATGTGCAGCAAACATTCCCAATACGTACATGAGCATAAGATATATTTTTATATTACCACAGTTCAGTTGATGATACGTGCAGATGTATTCTGTGATACAGCTTTTCCCATTCTTTCTGATGTCAGAGATGCTTTGTGTAACTTCAAAACTGTATGTGGAGGTGTTTGAGGATGCACTGGGGAGATGGTACAGGGAAGGAGTGGTGAGACTGAACAAAGCTTGAGGGAGACACTGAGAGAGTAGACAATGTAGGTTGGCAGTAGCAGACTAGGAGAGAAACTATGGGATTTTTGGCACTGTGGACCTAGTCTCATGGGGGGACCTGTTAGTTGCAGAGTCCGTTGTTACATGCTAGACTGTTCTCTTGAATCAGTTAAAACGTCTGTTTTTAAAACCTTGGTGTTGTAGATGCTGAGTATCCTCAGAACACATTGCAACACATCTGTCTGAGTCTGCTCTCATGTGGTTTCTTGCTTACTGTGCACGCTGTAAACCTGAAAACTGATGCTAAGAGATTGTCTCACCTCTTCTGAGAGGAGACATCTGAGCTTGTTCCTTATATTCTCAAGTAGCTGTCTATCAGCTGTGGTGGGCCATGCCTTGTCTCCAGCTGATAACCTAACCATGGTTTTTCACAAGCCGATGACAAACACTGGACACAGTACTGCATCTGGATTGTCACCTCCAGTGTAAATGATAGGGCTCAGTATCCCTGTGACCATGCTGGTGGACACTGCCTCCGTGGGAGCTGAGGGGTTGCTGTTATGCTGAACCCTCATTTCTGTGTTTTGCATCTGTTGCTCACTGTTGCTGCGTCTCTGCTTAGCTTCTCTGTTTATATTGGTACTACCTCAGTGTGTGTTGTGTTGTTTTCCCTTTGTGTTTTCCAGTCATTTCCCCTTTCTTAGCACGAACTTCTGCATGGTAGTTTTTCATTTCCAAGAACAAATGCAATTAATAAAATGTGACCAAATTTATTCTGCACGTTCACACTGATACCTCCAATCATATCTGAATCATAGGAACTTCAAGGGGATTCAGTGAGTTTGCTCTGCCAAATGAGCACAATGATTGTCAGATCAAATCTTCAGATTGTAAATGCGCCAGTGTTCACACTCCTGTGTATAAAGTGCCTGGCTCAGAGCTGAGGTTCGATAAATAATAACAATCTTGTTGCTGAATATAAGCGATTCATTTACTTGTTATGGTTAGAATTTCCCATGGCCCTGCTTTATCACCACATCAGTCATGAGTTGATCAATGGCAAGTGGAAACAGATGATGTGCGAAGTCAATGCAGTATAACTTGGAGAATGACATTTTTAGCACTGTGACAGTGTTAGTCTGAAATCAAACTATAAGGAATTTTTTACTGGAAGAAGGGAATAAAAGCAGGACACAACATACTCTGTTATTTTAATACAATTGCTGCTTTAGCCAGTGCGGTGAGATAATGGATTTTTTTAAGGCTTAAAAACTAGTTTAAGTATAAGGGAATGAAAATATTTTGAGAAATAATTGTGACCTTCCTTTATATAGATAAATGGGCAAATACTGTATGGAAGGACTCATCAGAATGCTTCCTCAATAATCAAATGTGCACCATCTAAAGTAAAAATAATCTTTATCAGGTAAGTTCCGGTTACAGCTTTCTTTAAAAAGGTTTATTTTTAATATGCTCAAGTTTTGCAGAGTGTTTCTGTTTTAATTTTGTTAAAGGTAGGTGTGCTTTTGAACCCAGTTCTTAGTAGTTGTTAAATATGTCTTGAGTTTTCTGTTTTGATATTTGCATTGTGAGTGCCAAAAATAAAGTAAAAGAAAGTGTTAAACTTAAACTTGTTCTGAGAGATATGGTGCTGTATTACTACATGCTTACTACATTCTTTAACTGAATCTATTGTAGAAGTAAAGATGCAGTAAATCAGATGGCTGTTTGCCCTGCAAAGTCAGTAGAGGGTTCACATTGTACTTCAGGGACACTTCAACATCAGGAGGTGAAGTAATTTTTTCTTTTTCTCATTTGACTGAGATACTAACATTGTTCTGGATAGATGAGTGCCCTCCCTGCATAGCAATTACTACAAAAGAAAAAGTTATCCAAGGGAAAAACAAACGAGATGTTAGTAAAGCTGCTAATCTTAATACGTCTGTGCTCAATTTTGGTTTATTTTGTGTTCATCTAAACTATGAAGTAAATCTAGCATTCTTGTGAATAGGTTATAGCAGTTTAAAGGAATCTAGAAAATGATCATACCCACTTTAAATGTTTGTGCGCCACTGTATTTTGATGCAAAATGTTGAATATAGTTGCTCACAGTTATGTTTTCATTCTCTATTAGATTGATATCAGTGCTGCAAACTCCAGTGCTTGTTCTGACTTCAGTTCATGTAAAAACATTCAGTATGTGGAACTCCCTAAGGTATGTGCTGAAAATTAAATTTATGTCAGCCATATTTGTATTCGCTAGCTGGCATTTTTGTAGTGGAGTCCCTCTTACGGCAAACAAAGTCAGGATGGAGATTTGTAGAGGTCTTCTCTTCCTATTTGTGAATGGACCCCAGAGTTTTCTGGACGTAATGACTGCCTTTGGCAGCCTCATAAGTCTCTTTAACTTCGCATGAATTTGCCTGTGTCTCTGGAAGAAGTGACCTCTTGTCCTATTTGCAAAACTTTTGGTAACCATCTGCTGGTGGTGCCTCAGGTAAAATCATTGCCTTAGTTGTTCAAAGTAAATGAACTAGCAGATTATCAGCGCCAAATCCCCGCAAACAACATACATATTCAGTGGAAATTGTGCAGCTGGGAGAAAATGGCCAGATGTTCTGTAACTTTGAAGCTGCTAAATGAGGGTGGAAAAATTGCTGCTCCTGCTTGTTGACATAGAGAAGCCAGTTGCATTCAGTGGACAATAAGGACAGAGACTTGCGGGCTGTTTCTAAGTTTTCTTCTTGTAAGGCATCTCCCGTCCCATTATTAACCAAGAGAATATCTTACAGGTTATGGTATCCAGATGATTAAATTCTAGGTGAAAGCAGTAGGAAATTTCACTCTACCACAAACATTTACTAGTTTTATGGGAAGACCATACATTTTTCCATTTTCTGTATTTTCCCCTCCTGTGTGTATTTTTTCTGTGGTTTCAAATAATGAATTTAAGTTATATCATGAAGTTTTATTTACCTCAGTTAGTCATTTCCAAACATTTTGTGTTTCTTACTCGTATTTATCACAATTGACCTTGTAAGTTTCGAAGGACTGGATTTGAATTCAGAAGTACTTCAGATTTGTCCTGGTAGCCAATATACTGTTTGTAGGTTGGCAACAACTATTTCAGAAATAGATTAATTAAAAACATTGATACATTTTGAAAACCCAAACTTTTGTTCTAGCAGGCTTTGCTAGTCTTTAGTGAATGTATTCTCACATTTTGATAAACACAGTACCTAAGTATTTGCATTTCTCTGTTTGCCCAGGATCAAGGAGGCTTTGGAATTGCCATTAGTGAAGAAGACACAGTTAACGGAGTAGTTATTAAAAGCTTAACAGATCATGGTGCAGCAGCAAAGGTGTGAGAACATTTAAAATCCAAACAGAGAATGAAAAATGAAAAATGAGCAACCAGAGCTCATATTTTTATTCTATGTTGTTTCCAGGATGGACGAATCAAAGTTGGAGATCAGATCCTGGCAGTGGATGATGAAATTGTTGTGGGATATCCAGTAGAAAAGGTGCTTCTGAAGTGTCAGGAATGTTACAGAAATCACACCACTTAATGTAGGAGGTGATTGTGTCTTAAACAAATAAGTGAGGTTTTCAGGACTATACTTGTGACTGCATTTTCAAAGCTGGCTAAAGAACCAAAGATCCGCAGGCATTGTCTGGATAAGGAAAGTACTGCAGAATAAACTAAATCCTGAATTTATAACTCAGCTGCTATTTTACATTAATGCATTACTAATGAATCATCTCCCTGTGTGCTACAAATGTGATTATTTTTTTCCCCCCTGTGGTTCAGAACTGATGACTGAGAGGCACTTAGTTGTGGGATAAAAGCCATGAACTATTGCTCAATAATGACTCTTCATAGCTACTCCACTTTAAAAGTATTAGAACCAATAAAATTAATATGTGTAAGTTTACATGGGTGAGTTGCATCAGTGGTAAATCAGGTTGTGAACTGAGCTTATACATGAGGAGTGTCTGTAATAATGGCCTCATTATATTCCAAGCCTGATATTTCAGCCCTTTGGAGAAAACTATCTCCATTCCTAAATAACAAGATTTATTCCCAACTTCCAGTGCTGCAAACTCAATTTTGGTTCTGTAATGAATCAAGGAGGGCTTTTTTCTAACACTTGCCTTGCTACCAAGAAAAGTGATCCTTTAGGCATGAGAAGATTACTTTCTGTTTGTTAAAGGGCAATTAGGAGAGCATCCATCTTACTCTTGGAAACGCTGTTATCTCCGAAGCAGTAACTGAGTAAGAGATAGTGAAGTTGTCTGTAGGGAAGTAGGGTATGCATTGGAAGAAGAGACAGAGAGATTGAGTAAGTAATTTCTGAAAATACTTCTTATTCTACTGAGATGTAAAGTCTCAGGAGGATTTGGTGTCTTTTCTGTGAGGTGGCAAATCAATTTTGAAGGTTTTTCAGTATCCCTTTAAACTAGATTTTGCGTTACACACTGGTGTCCTCTCCCTCCCATAGTTCAGATAATATTTTCAGATTTTACTTCCAGCTGTGCATCTGATTAAGGAGCTAGGATGGCTGTAGCACATTTATTTAAATCAGTGGATGTTTTGTCATTGATCTGTGTGGGATGAGAACTGGGTTCCACCCAAGCATTAACAGACAATACCAGTTTTCCGATTTTTCTAATAATTGCTATAAACATAGTATTTTGTCCAGAGAAGCTATGAAAACACTCCCACATTCTCATCGGGTACGGTTTGGCAGAATTTTATGGAAGCGACTTGATTAACATCAGCCAGGACTAGCCCGCAGTTAACTCTATTGTCGTTTCTTATAAAAAATATCAATATTTGTCTTTGTTCACTACCAAGAAAACCTGCAGGATTGTGACTTGTAGCCCCAGTCTGCGGAAGAGTTCTTCTGCTTTATTTTTGTTTTACAACTGAACAGTCCAATTGCACACTTCACCAGCTTTTCTCTTTATCATTTAGTTTATTAGTCTCCTGAAGACATCCAAAACTATGGTGAGGCTTACAATCAACTCAGCAGACACAGACAGCCTGAGTGCACCACACGTCCCTTCCGGCACTGCCCCAGCAGAGAGGAGGAATATGCAGCTGCCAGCAACCGTCCCCTCTTCCAGCTCACCAGAACCAGAAGCAGTCAAAAGTAAGGTTCTCCTTGTGTGTCTGTCTTCACTGGGGTTGTGACATAGAAGTGAAGACCCAGCTTGTAAACAAGTTTTCTCTTTTTGTATGCACTTAGCTGTCTTCTGAGTTGCATTTTCTAGTAGTTTTGGATTACAGATCCATCTAAATAAAGCAGTGAGGCTCCGTAACGAAGACCTACCTCTTGCCTTCCCACTGGGCTGTTGTAGAAGCAGGAGGATGGAGGGATTTCCTCCTGCCTCCTGAAGACTGTGCAGCAGGTTCCTCTGTCATGGTTTTCTAGAACTGAGTGGAAGGCGTAAATGAGGGAGAAAAGTCATGTTTCCTTTCCTGGAACAGGGGGATGGTTGAGACTGTCTTGCCATTTATGACTAGCCATGTTTGACTCTCCCACTTTAGAGTGGAGAGTTGAGATGTGGCTGATTGGTGATGGTTATTGGTTTGGCAACACACTACTAAGAAGCTAATAATAACTTAATCAAGTAATGTGCACATCACAGTTAATTTATATGCACATCACTGCAAGTATTGCTGAGTCATGTTTCTATTGCTTGTTGCTACTACTAGTGCTGATAGG
Organism: Dromas ardeola; assembly: GCA_013398915.1. NCBI lineage: Eukaryota > Metazoa > Chordata > Aves > Charadriiformes > Dromadidae > Dromas > Dromas ardeola. Next base: position 340,830 of record VYZM01013516.1, read on the forward strand.
CGATTATATACTATATACTATAGTGTAATACTACAAAGAAATCTTAAGAAACACACAGGAGACCTACTAGGTAATAATTCTGTTGTCTTCCCTTCTGCCTTTAGTTTTAGGGTAAAATCTATTGCTTTGTCCAAGTCTATCCGTTCCGTCTCCACCCTGCTACAGCAAGTCTTAGGGATAAAGACCTGAGGAGATTTCAGCCATGCTCCCTCCAGCATTCTGGGGATTTGTGATTGCAGCTTAGCTTCACTACCATTTACAGGCACCCACAACCAAACTGTTGGAAGATCTCCCTCCTCTTGATTCTCCACGTGATCTTGTAATTTATTCCCCCACTTTCTTTTACCAAGACCACCTGTTTGCTGCCACTGCACCTTGTTTTCTCTGCACAGACTCCTTCCAGATAAGCAACCCATCCCTAACTACATTTTCTCTATTGGGCTAATTTCTACTACATTTGGTGTTTCCAGCAGTGCTGTGTAGGCCAGTTTTTGCCCAATACTGATGCAGCTAACTAGATGAGGTCAAGCTTGCATACCAAGACTTCCTTCCAATTCTTTAGTTCATGTATTTCATGTACATTTTATGCCTTCTGTACAGAATTATACTTAAGCCTTGACTCTCCTTCTGTCCTGGTTTGAGGTAAAACAGAACCAATTTCCTTTGCAGTACTTTTACTTTTCAGTTAAGTCTCTTCTATCTAACTGCGCTTTCTGAAATTAATGGCATATATTTCAGAGTGCCTGCTTCTAGCAGATAAAGTCTGATGTTTATAGTTAATACTACGGGATGGTATGCAGAGAGGCTCCTGTTTATGCTTATTGCTATAACAACCAGGGTCAGCTAACCTTGTTATGTGCCAAATTGGAGGGTCAGAAATGGAGGAGCATAAAGGGGTCGCACCTATGGGAGAAGCAGACAGGACAGTGCCCTTCTAAAGTGCCTCAAAAGGTTTTCGATGCCTGCTTTTACTGTTTGGAAAAAATGTCATTTTGTTTTTTCTTTAAAGCACTGATGTTAAAGAACATCAATGGTAGAGATGATCGGAACATCCCAGATGTTTTAATTGCTGATTCTTTCCATTAGTTGCTACAAAATACCCCCTCCTCGTATTTTTAGTGGTTTTTTTTCTGTGAAGCATACAGAACTGACTAAAATATTGAAGCAAAGATCCATTTGTGACATACCAAAGATACTGAATTTACAGATAAATCGCTACAGAAGGACACCATATATGTTTGTATTATGAGAATAGATGTTTACACCATGAAACTTACGGCTTCCAAAAGCTATGTCAGTGTCCAGTTAAAAGTTGGACTGGTGTAAAAAGTTCTTTTTGAGGGCCATTAAGTATAATGATGTGTATAAAACCCTTGACTTGAGCATTAATTGCTGGACTTGTGAAATACCACTCCATTTGGTTCATACTTAACATTCTTTTTTATGGTACAGATCTGAGTCTGAGATGGAATATTTAGTTAGATGGATCTTGACTTGACCCTTTGCAAAAATGCAGGGATGACATCCTTGAATCCATGTATATAATACATACTATATACTTCATTTATCTCTGATCTACATTGCATAGTTGCTGGTATAGCTGTTTAAATTAAATTCTATCCTTAGTAAAATCTGTTGTATACAATAGCTTCTTTGGCTATCTAGACTGTGATCCAAGGTATTTGATGGTATGAAAACAGGATAACTGCCATTAAAACTATAGGATAGTACTTGTCTGAGTGGAAGGGAGAATTGGCAGCATCATTCTGTGTAGGTCAGTTGTTCAGCTGTTGCTGTAGAGCTGTCAATGGAATCTCAAAATGCTGTTTTAAAGTAACTTTTCTAATATTGAGCCCTCTTACTCTAACCAGGATGTTAAATTGTTGTTTTAGACACAAGCAGATCTTCAACCCCAGCCACATTAGCCTCTGACCCAGCCACTTGTCCCATCATTCCTGGATGTGAAACAACAATTGATATCTCCAAAGGGCGGACTGGTCTTGGTCTGAGCATTGTTGGAGGAGCAGACACTTTGCTGGTTGGTTGGACAAATACGTGTGTCAAGTGAAATAACAATAGTGAAATTAAAATGTCTGACAGAAGAGATTTTTTTTCTTCATTTGTTTCTGTAGCATTTATAGAAAGATACCAAAGATATCAGTTCAGGAAAAAAAAAAGGAAAAAAAAAAAGGAAAAAGGTACTTTTAAAATTGCAAGTATAAAAGAACTTCTTAAATATTGTGGTAATTTGTTCATACATCTGACTTTTGTTTATCACTGGTGAATTATAGTAGGAATTTTCAGTTGCCCTTTGTTCAAAGTAGGGGCATATTGTTTCAACATGCAGTTTATTTTTGTTTTATTTGTCTGCAGGGAGCAATCATTATCCATGAAGTATATGAAGAAGGAGCAGCATCTAAAGATGGGAGACTGTGGGCTGGGGACCAGATATTGGAGGTGTGGTGGTCATTTTTATTGTCATTTGCTAGCTAGGCATCTTCTATTTGTCTGATGGAAGGTCATGCGTATTTTATCATTCTATGCTTTCATTGCAGGTGAATGGGATTGACCTCAGGAATGCCACACATGATGAGGCGATTAATGTCCTCCGACAGACTCCCCAAAAAGTTCGTCTAACTGTGTACAGAGATGAGGCCCAGTACAAGGAGGAAGACATGTATGATGTACTCAGTATAGAGCTCCAAAAGAAGCCTGGCAAAGGCCTTGGGCTGAGTATAGTTGGGAAAAGGTATGAATGCACCTGGAGAGTCAATGGCTGGAACTTGCTTGGCATGTTTGTGTTTCTGTTGGGGTCTGGTGCTCAGATCCTGTGGGCTTTAAGGCCGTACATGTCATTTTTGTGCCTAATCTAATTGGCCATTCTTAGAGGACCTACTCCAATGTTACTCAAGAGAAAAATGAGACAATATTTATTGTGTTCCCAAAGCAATCCATAAAAATGGCCCTCAAACAATACTGTAATGCAAAATCCATGTGTGTATTTGCAGAAATGATACGGGGGTGTTTGTGTCAGACATCGTGAAAGGAGGAATAGCAGATACAGATGGGAGATTGATGCAAGGAGACCAGATATTGACAGTGAATGGAGAAGATGTTCGAAATGCTAACCAGGAGGCTGTTGCAGCTTTGCTAAAGGTATTGGGAAAAGAGAAGGTGGATAAAAGTGAAGAACTGAGATCCAGACTTCTTGAAAGCTTTAGTTTTATTCAGTCTGAGTTCAGACTGTTATTGAGATGTCAGTGAGAATGGGCTGTGGATCCAAATTTAAGCTTCCTGAAGTCTAGAGCATTCAGATTTGGACACTTTGCCTGATGAAAACGGGAGTGGTGGTCATGCAGAGTTCCATGTATTTATAGGGCAATAGAAGACCATTAGCTAGAACAACCTAAAACTTAACACTGTATTTTCTCCAGCAAACTGATAACTGGATAACTATCTCACATTTTTAGACAGGTACTCAAACTGGCTTTAAATGATGAAGGATTCATCAGAGTAGTTGTGCCAAAAAGTGATTACTTTCATAATAGATAATGTTCATCTTTTTTTTTTTTTCTGTGTGTGTCTAGTGTCACCTTACATGCATTAAATACTATAATGTGTTTTCCAGTTACCGAGGCATCTAGTATAAAAAATAGCTTTCTCACAAAGATAACTGAAGTAAACTCCTATCTGCAGCTCTTGGAAACAGAATTTGTGTTCTCAGTATGTTTTGTGCTTGTGGTGTCCTCCCCCTGTTTCCAAATCAGAATGAAGTCAGATATACAACATTTCCTGTGGCTTGGCAGGAAGTCCAGCTGGTCAGCCAGCTTGTCTGTTTTCCGTCCAAGTATTTGAAAAATTCCTGCTGCATGGTAAGGATTCTATTGAGTCAGCATTTTCCAATGGAAAACCTTCCACTGGAAAAAAAATTAACAGCCACTACTCATAGCTGACGCTTGGATACATAGACACATGATCATGCTTATTTGCACTCACATTCAAAGGTATATTTTTCCAGTTCTTGAACATTTCCTCGAGTTGTGTTTTATTTTGTTGGTCTTTTTTTAGGGGGAGCGGTGAGGGGAAGATTAGAAAGAGGAAGTAGGAGCACTTTTTCTGTATTTTCAGCACATGCCTGGCAGTGAAAATGCCAGAATTGGCGTCTGTATTCTGACAGTGAACTCGTTAACATACTCTTTTGGAGTAATAGTACTTTCCCATTCTTACTTGATACTTTGTTTTATCTAAGGACACTGCGTTTCTTCTTCATACCTTGCGCTTTTACAGCTCCTCCATATTAAAATGACATTTTACGTGGAAAGTTTCTTTCATTTTCGCAAGCGTTTTATTGTATCTAATTGAAGATTTTTGTTTCCCATTTATCATTTGTATATTCATGTTTTAAATACTTCATACCACTCAGTAGTACTTGTAATTAGTTGTCCTAGCCCTGAGAAATGAGGCTTTTAAAATACTTCAAATATAGTATTGTTAACAACTCTGTTTTATTCACAGTTTAAGTGGAGTAAAGCACAATCACTCACATGTAGCCAGTCACCATTTTTAGTTCATGTATCGATTCTGTTTTCTGTTTTTGTTCACAAGAGTAAGATCTAGGAGCGAATTTTCTTGAAGTGCCTGAAGTGTATTTTGCTAGAAAATCATTCATAATCTTTGGAAAATCCCAATATATTTTAAGTAGCGTGAGACCACTAGAATGTGTCATCAGTCTGAGAATTCCACCTGTTCTTGCAGTGTTTCTTTGTAAGTATCCCTAAAACATATGAAAAGCTAGTTATTTTTTCCCCTCATTTGACTTACGGATTTACCAAACGTGAAGAGAGAGAAAGCTGTAATAAAACTAAATGTGAATTGATTATTCACATGTTCAGTTGGAAAGTATTACCTCCCACTTTCACAAATTATAACTTTTAAATCTCATTTGTGGGTTTGCATTTTTTGTGAGGGTGTGGTAATTTTAGGTACACAAGTTACTTCCTCAATTTTCCATTTTGGATGAGAGCTGTCCACGTGATTTAATATGAGTCAATTCATACAAGCAGGAAAGAATGGGTTTGCTCGAGCTTTGATCAAGTCTTTCCCAGGACACAGAGAAGTCAACATTATTTTTTTCAAAAAAGGCAATTTATTAATAAATCTCTTCCATCCCTGAGAGAATAGCAACAGGATATGAGGTACAGAAACCTTATTTGAATGGATATGTCGTGTTGTTGGTTTTGATATATTGGTCTATTTCTTACTGTGAGTTTTCTGACAAATACATGAGCCTCTCTTAGGGTTATACAGCTAAAGCATGATAAATAAAGGCAAACCTATGTAATATTAAGTTATTTGGATGCAGAAGTTCATACTAACAACTTGCCAGTGGTAGAAAGAAGAAAAAGCAAAATGGCAACAAAACCTTGAAATTTTTGTATTTGAATACATTGCAGATAGGTGGCTCTCTTTTGACACTACTTGTATTTTGGAATTCCTGTTTTCTAAATGTTGTTTGTGACATAACTTACCTATATGTTTCCAAAATCAGCCTAATGTCTTGGTTTCTAAATATTTGATTGCAGGGTGAATTTACTTCTGAGATTTGCATTTAATGTGTATTTCATGTATGTAACAGTATAACTAAAAGCTTAAAAAGTAGTGAAAGGATTTTCCAATATGCAAACAGTCCGTATCACCCAGCTTCCTGTGGAGAGTCAGATGCAGAAACATCACTTAAACTATAGAGAGATGTTTGGAAAACTTCCTGCCCAAATTTCTTTAGCTGTGTTGGTATGGATTCAGAGTAACAGATAATTTCAAGGGCAGGAGAGAGATGACTAACTACCAGTTTAAATAACATGTTCTCAGTCATATCAACAGAAATAATGATTAATATTTTCAGGTATTACTATTTTTAGTGCTTATTGTGAAAATAGTCAATTTCATTACTCCTGGAAAAATGCCATTTGAAAATATATGTTGACATTACAATTGAGAAGCCAAAACTGTTAAGTGGAGGTGACAGGGAGCCACCCTGTTAAGTGGAGAGTGACAGAATTAGTTTTCCTATGCAATTTTCTTACCTGTATTGTAGTATTGGTTAATCCAAAAACCACTCTGCTCAGTATCACAGTGTACTTCGTTTGTGTGGCTCTGATCCTACTGTGAGCTCTGTTTGCTTGATGCTCATTGCAGGGTTGTTAGCCCATTCTTTTCCCCTCTGTCCATATTTTTTTCTTCCTTGACCGTCTTAAATATTGTCATAGACTTCAGTGTAGTAGACTGAAGAGATGTGTTATAAGTGACTGGTTCTTTAGTGTTCATTAGGTACAGTAAGACTAGAGGTCGGAAGAATAAAGGCTGGTCCGTTCCACTCCGAGAGGAGAACATCCCAGAGCAGCCAGGTGTGTAACTGTAAAACTATCTAGTGTGGAAGAAATAATGGTTAAATATTTGGTTAAATGGTTAAATGGATGATAATGATTTTCCACCTACCTGATCCAAGACGAAGAAAAGCAGTTTCTATCCATTTTGCAGCTTTTCAGTAGCCATTTTATGTGTTCACTTTAGCATATTGTACCTGTTAAAAACATGATCAAGCCAAAAATGTATTCCAGAAATGGCTTTGCTGTGTTGCTGAGTCTGTTTTTTTATGGATCCAGCCTGGGAAGCAGAGAGCGCTCTGATTCTCATTCATACCAGGAGAAGTTGGAGTGGACTTTAAACCTCTTTGTTACTCTAGGAGTGCTTGGCATGCAATGTAGTACTGTTTCAATAAACTTAGTGAATTTCTCCACTCCTTGCATATTCTTACCTTAATCTTGGTCATCAGAAGCAGGAAGCCTGCACCCATTCCATCAGGGTTCTCTCAGATGTATTTTATTGTTGGTCTAATGGTGGAGTGTTACAAACTCACGTCAGTTTGTATGTAGGAATGCATCCTTTATGTAGTAGCAGCTCATATAGTGATTCTCTCCAGTAGGAGCTACATCTCTGAGAGTTTACAAGTTACCTCTCAACTTTCTCTGGTTATAAATTGGGTATGCAGGTCATCAAGTACTGCAGATAAATGGTTTTAAGAAAAATCCTAATTAAACAGTTTGAAGTGATCAGGTTAAAACTGGGTAAGACTGAAATGTTAGTCTCTCTTTAAAATGGGTAATGTAAAACAAGATGAAAACATACAGGCTCTGGGCGGTCTTAATCTAAGTTGTTAAGTAAGAAGAAACTCACAATGTTGAATGTTTTGAAGAGTCTGTAACAGTCAACATTGTTAACTAGTCTGTCTAGAAACCATGATGTTCCTTTATAGTGCTCTGCAGGTATAGTGAAACTATTTCTGGAAATTGTGCAGGTGAAGCTGAGTGGAGAGCCTAATCTTTGTTTTAACTGATGCAGTGGGTTAACATGAAAGTACACATGAGGTTTTATAAAGATCTGTCTTTTGTATTCTGTCCCTACCTTGATAATCATGGCTGAATTTTGCACGAGAACATCTCTATGAATTGACAGAAGGTGCAAATAAAAGGGCACAGTCTGGCCCTCAGAAGCAGAGCTTGAAAGCTTTGCATGGGGTGGGAGGCATGCAACCTCTGTTGATCTATAATTTTTCAAACAAGGACCCCTCTAGAGTGACCAAGAAATATGTGGAGTTTCACTGTGTCAGCTTTAACTGGGCACAGAAGAAGTAAAATGCAGCAAAATCCACTTAATACAGTGGGTTACAGTCTTACTTTTATCAATTGGGTGTCTGAAGCTGCTCTCTAATCCCAGTCTAACACTGTATTTAGGTCAGCGAAGGAAGTGGCAGTCTGTCATCATTCAGTGTCCCGGTTTCTGGGTCCAGCGCTCCTGAGGTCTTTGAAAGTGGTCTAAAGAAGAATACCAGTAAGGTTTCTTCGGTGCTGTCAGTATTTTGTACATGTGATGAAAGATCTTTCATTTTCTCTAAAATGTTGTCATTATGTACTGTAGGTCTGAAAGTGATTCCTTAGTCATCAAAGTGCTGCAGGGGTGGTTATTGTACAGTACATCATATATATCTTAGAATAGCTTTTTATAAAAGAAGCTAGCAGCTTATTATACCAGCAGTTTAGAATCTGAGTTGAGCCATAATTTTCTATTTAATCTAAATACGTCTTCAGTCAAGCTGTCTATTCATAGAAATCCAGATACTCTGTAGTTAAATTAGAATAGATGTGGAATAGCTGTCTCGTGCTCAAATGTAGAACAAAGTTACTTCTGACCAAAGTATTGCTAGCAAATAATAAGGTTTTTTCTATTCCATTTGACCATGCTTAGCAGCCTTATTCCAAAAGTTACTTAAATGGAGACAATGAATGACTTTTTCACCCATTCTAGAAGTACTTAAATCATATTAATTCAATAACAGCTAGTTTCAAGATCTATTTAAAACTAGATTGTATGTCTATAATTAACCAGCAGAAAGTTTGAATCATTGTGGTGGTTTGGAGAACTTTAATGGAGAAGTTTCCTAAAAATCCTAGTTTAACTTTTCTTTTTTAAAATTCATTTGACAGCAACTTCTGAAATACAGGGACTAAGAACAGTTGAAATAAAGAAGGTAAGTTACAGCATGAAATGGTATATATAAGGAACAGGTTTTGTAGATGTTGTCAATAGGTGTGTTTACAGAAAGGAAGAATTCTGGCCCTGTTAATCATTTTGAGAGAGGAATTGCTGTGGCAATAGCTAATTAATTTGCCTGTTTTTTCAGGTAAAGCCTGTATGATCTCCACTGCCTATGTTTTTATGTAAAATCAGTGCGATTTATGCTATCACATTTTGTGACCTGTTTTGAAAGCAAAAGGAGGAAGGATTAGTAGGAGATAATGGGACCTAGTTTTACTGTTACTAAACTGTGTTAAAACCAGACTCTACTTAGTGAAGTCAGAGGAATTGCACCAAAGTTACAAGCCCATTGTTTGGTATTTCATATTTTTCTCCACACATATTTTTAATGGGTAGACTCTTACATGACAGCTGCCAGGTTTTCAACTGTGAAATTCAGTCGACTTCCATATTTACAGGAGCATGAGATCCGAGTCTCAGACTGCTTCTGATTGTCCAAAATACTTACATTCATTTGACTTTGCCTGGCATCTAGTTCACTTGATTACATGGATTGTAATTAGCCATTCTTTTTTTACAGTAAAATCTGCTAATACCAGTTTATAATAGCAGTTTTCACAGTTAGGTAGTAGGTTGTTGTATGGTAGTGAACAGCTAGTTTTGTTCTTCAACAATAGGACACTAGAGGGAGCATAAAGATTAATTCTAGTCTTTGGGAGGTTCATAATAGGAGATTGATACAGACAATATTAAGGACAATCAATCCCATGTGTCCGGTTTTCCTTTCCCAAACTTTCTATGCTGACATTAAGGGTCTGATGCTGAATTCTGTAAGTATTTTGTTTGGTTAAGATAATGCATACAAATAAGCAAATTGTCACCTACCACTGATAGGAAGAAACATATATTGTTGCTCTCTGTGCTTTCTTTAAATGATGCAAAATGTATTAGTTTAAAAAATGTCTTGAGACATAGGAGTTGTGATTTTCCTGAGATGGGGCCGTTAGTAATTTTTTGAGATAAGCCTACAATCCTCTGCATGCATTTTTCTTTCCAGATAAGCCTACAATTCTCTGCATGTATTTTTCTTTTCAGAAAAATCTAATATTTTTTCATGACAATAACAGGGCCCCGCAGATTCACTAGGAGTGAGCATTGCTGGAGGTGTAGGAAGTCCTCTTGGAGATGTGCCTATATTTATTGCCATGATGCATCCGAATGGAGTTGCGGCTCAGACTCAGAAACTCAGAGTAAGTTCATTGTTAAGAAAGTTGTAAAGATTGCATGAGTAATACACAGTAATTATTCTAGGCAGGCAATAAGTTAGCAGTGTAATGATACATTCATAAGTGCTTCTGGCTGTGACAAGAATTTTTGCTGTTTGGATTGACGAAACAGTAACTCAGATTGGTAGCATGGTAAAAGGTAATTGCTGAAAGATACTAACTTTGGGAAGGAAGTCCTCTTGGATTATAGAGGTAGTCAGCTTGTGAAAATTAAAAGTAGAGAGAATGGTTCAGGATGATGGATTCTGTAAATGAGCTCCACTGATGAGCATGGTGGTCATTCCTGCAACTGTATGTATCCAGTCTGGTTTATCTCTCATGTTTTCTATTCTTACCTGCCTTAGGATAGAGATAGTACTTTCTACGTTCTTAGTTAAAGTGGGAGGTCTTATCTGATACAGCATTCACATGCATACTGTATCCAGTCTGTACCAGAGGTGGTTGAATTTGACTCATGGTCCTTGGAAAATGGACGGTGCTCTTTCAGGATGAATTCAAACATATAATCTCTGTTGATAATTTACTACTTCAGTCTGTCTGTCTTGTCTGTCTTCATGTGATTTGCAAAATGCATCTCTTTTTTTATGTGCTGTATATTTCTAGAGTATTAGGATCAGTTCAGTAAAGCATCATTACTTTTTTACACTGAATAGACTAAACCAGTATAATTTGCTAATTGTGATGCTGAATTTTCTACTTTTGTATTGGGTCATTGTATAGTTCAAAGATGATTTGCCTTAGAGAGAAAATGTATTGTGAACAGTTGCTAATTTCTTTCTTCCTGTCCTATATCACTGATAAAATCTGGCTAAATGCAAATGCACAGATCTGCTATTGTTGAAAGAAAGCGACAAACGAAACTATGTAACTTAATTTATTGTTAGTTAGATTTTCTACACTTTCTTCTGCAGGTTGGGGACAGGATTGTTAGCATCTGTGGAACATCTACTGAGGGCATGACTCACTCCCAAGCTGTTAGTCTCTTAAAAAATGCTTCAGGCACTATTGAGTTGCAGGTAAAAAATCTTCAGTGACATTTGGAATATTTTCTGAACACTTTTTTGCCAGCTGCTACAGTGAATTATTTTAGTGTCAACATTCTCATTTTACTGGTTTACAAACTCTGTTCCTAGGTTGTAGCTGGAGGAGAAGTGAGTGTCATAACTGGTCAGCAGCAGGATCCACCTACGTCCAATCTTTCATTTGCGGGACTAACTTCAACCAGCATTTTTCAGGATGATTTAGGGTCAGTGACTATAGAACATACAACCTCTGTAGCCTGTTATTTTAGGTGGAACTCAACCTAAAAACCGTACAAATTCTAGCAAATAATGCATGAATTGTTTGACTTAATCATGATATACATGGGTATACCACATTTGGTATATATGGGACCTTTAGGCTGTAGGTCGTCTTTTGCATTTTCATTATGTGATTTGCGGTGCTGCTTTGCTTTGCCCCTCTGTAGAGTTATGATGTGATTTGATTTCTTCTCTGTAAATACAGCCTCCTTTGTTTCACTGAGCCTTGGTAGCTAGAATTAATTGATACACCCAAAATACTTTTTCTCAGACTTAAATAGCAAGGCCCTTTCGACAGTGGTACCTGCATTTCCATGTTGTGCTTTCTAGCACGGGGCTATCAGGATCATCGAACTTTTCTGGTATACAAGGTATACTGCTTCTGGTATACTGCAACGTACAGCTATGTAACCAAGTGTTTCCTCAAACTCTCATAAATCTGAGGCATTTTGCTTCTAGGAACAGGGAAAGAGAGCATGGGGATTCTTTAGCCACACTAAAATTTCAAGATTTCTTATAGTCAAAGTATATTTGGGGAAATGTACCTGTATGATCTGTATAAATATATCATATTTTATGATCATATATTAGAGGAGGCGATACGTAATTAAACCTTTCAACATCAACTATTGGGGCTAATTTTAGATGTTTTTTAGGAGTTGTAATGGGCTACAAGATTTTTAAAGTAAATGTAAGTAAAGTGTAAGTAAGTAAAGTAACCTACAAGAAATTGGAGGTACTGGTATTGCATCTCCAATTCACTTAGTAAGCACTGTTAGTGGGTCACTGCAGCTGTAACTATGCCCTGAGCTGTGGAAGAGGTGTTTGGAATAGCTACTTCTAAGTAACTGCGAGTGTATTAGACAGTTACAATATTTTACATTAACTAAAATAGCCAGTTCATTATAATAAAAGCATTTGTAGTTTTAGTGGAAAGGGAAATGTACTGCTTAGCTTGAAAGGAAAAATGTTTTTTGTTGAATATTCTACATGTAAAATCATAAGTTCAGACAACATCTCAATACTCCCTTTCTTTTTCTTAGACCTCCTCAGTACAAAACCATTACTCTGGATAGGGGACCAGACGGCCTAGGCTTTAGTATTGTGGGCGGTTATGGCAGTCCCCATGGTGACTTACCCATTTATGTGAAGACAGTGTTTGCAAAGGTAAGTGTAAATTTGTTCGGTCAATCCATTTATTAGTTAGTTCACAGTGGTTGCTATCTTAAATAATGGCCTGAGTTTGAAGCCAGAGGATTGTTACAGTTTCTCACAGCTTTTCTTCTTTAGTGCAAGTACTGGTCAAAATGTGTTCGCAGCATTTGAAGGCTGTAGTCTTAGGAAGATTCAGAATTTCCAGATGCATGTGATTCTGCATATGGCAGAGTCTTCCTCAACTCTCAAAACTGAAATTGTGCACATACTTAGAAAAACAGCCCCCTTGCCTTATGTTTAGAGTATATTTTCTTCAGGTAATAGAAGGGACTGTTTTATTTATTTTGACTGATCTTGGTCTGAAAGGTAGACCAAGATAAAGTAATTGAACTCAGTCTGGACCTTTGAAGAAGTTCAGATACTGACCTGGATTTGATAGTTTGGACTGCCCTAGGAAACAGCCCTGAGTCAGAGAAAACTGGAATTAAGAATCCCAAACTAGTATGGTAAATCAGAGTACAGAGCTGGGTATTGATTACTGATTTTCTTATACCAGCTGCCAAAACTATCTTCAGGTCTTGAAAATTTTACTTCTATGATAGTAGAGTTTAAATGTTATAGTAGCTGGATGAACAAGGTTAAGGGAATATAAGATTCCTGTAGATCTGATTTCTAGTTGTTGTGAAACTTAAGACAGGGCAGGGCATACTGCAGCCCTAGCAGGCTATACGACAATTGACTGTATTTGAATCATTGAAAATCGAAAAAGTTTTAAGGGGTTTTTGTGCACTGAATCCATCTTATTCAGACCATAAGGACAGTGTGGCAGGGAGAAAAAGAAATGCATGAGTCTGCAGTTACCTGTTGTATCGTTTCAGGGTGCAGCAGCAGAAGATGGACGCCTGAAGAGGGGGGATCAAATCATTGCTGTGAATGGGCAGAGTTTAGAAGGGGTGACCCATGAGGAAGCCGTTGCTATTCTGAAAAGGACAAAGGGAACAGTCACTTTGACTGTTTTGTCGTGAACTGTCTGCCCAAAGGGGTAGGGTCAGTAAGACTATATTATTTACATTCCACATAGCAAAGAGAATGGAAATGTTTATATAGCCTTCTTGCTCTTCCAGCTTCACAGGGCTGTGTTACAACACTGAAGAAAAATAACATTTAACCATATTTTTGTATACAATAGAAGTATTTCTCTTACTGTCAAACCACTGGGATGGAGTTATGTCAACTATGGAAACATGGGGATATTTTTCATATTAGTATTATAATGAATGCTTGTATGCCACTAAAAGAAAAAAAAAAAGGAATGTTTGCATTAATAACCACACAACAAAACTGGAATGTTTTGCTAAGAGGCTTTGGATATTTGAAATACATTGGAAAAATGATAAAGTCACAAAGTCAACAAGGGGTGGCATGGGCAGGAGTAGTCAGAAAAGAGAAATAAGATTGTTGAAGAAAGTAAGTATTAACAAAATCTGGAATTTTGGGAAAAGGAAAAGTACGTAATTTGGAGGCAGATGATTAATGGACTTACATGGTTATTTGTATTACTTCACCATTCCCAAGTATAGAAGGAGTAGGGTAGGTGACTTGGGTGGGGTTTTTTCTTGTCTGTGTGTTTAAATTTCCTAAGTCATGGTATACCCAAAAAAAAGAAAAAGAAAACTGTGTTTCAGTTTGGCTTAGGTTTGGGGTTTTTTTTTGAGGCAGCGGTATGTATGTGTTTGCTTGTTTTTAAAGGAGAGGACTTGTGCTCAGGGCTAAAAAATCCATTTGCTAGTGGAAGCTACTCCTGGTGAATGAAAGCACGCAGCAACTGCAGTATAAGAACTAGACTTTTCTTTTATAATAGTAGTGTTTTCTAGCGTTTATGAGTGTGAAAGCAGCCTTCCCAATATGAAATGTATGTAAGTGAAGGTTGTCCTCTTCCAACGTGCAAGATCAACTTCAGGCTCAGTGCAGAGTTTTCTGTGAGACTCTTGAATCACAGCCACGAACAAACCACTCAGGGCAGGTTTACTTTCCTGCAGACAGAGACTTGTGGATATCGATTAAGCCAAGGTGGAAGAAGTTGATGTTACGGTGTTGCTGCCATTATCGGTAGCAGCAAAGGTATAGTCCTCCTTGGACTAAGGAGGCCTAAAACCAGGAGTAAAGGGCTGAAAATCCCTCCTAGTGGAGGTGAGTAATAAAAGACAGCAGTGCCGGTCTTTCTGCGTCAGCATTAAGCAGAAGAAGAGACTTGAGGGCTGCAAGTATTGTTTGGGGATTATTAATTTTAGAGGCACAAATAGAAGACAGTGTCTAGTAAGTACGGTACAACCGTGGAGCTGTTCTTTGGGCAGCAGTGTGGTCAATAAATTTATCAACATTCTCAGTTTCCTAAGCTGGGATCCTCACTAAAACTTTATCCAAAAACTGCACTCACTGAAACCCTTAGCGGATTGTAGCCTGCCTTTGCCTCTGCTCCTTCAAACTGGTTCTTACGAGTCCGGCAGATAAAGCACACTTTGCCCATGGTTTACCTTTCTGCAGAAAAATTTTACCAAGTCTTTTGAGGGAGAAAGATACCTAGCTAATGAGCATGCTAATTAGCAGCAAGACCCTTTGTGTTAATTAGCAAAAAAAATTGAAGAAAAAGGCCACCCGGTCACTTTTCATTTAAGAGGAATCTGAACTGAAAGTACAGGCAACGGTAAGGCCATTATTAGGGGAAGATACAAAAGACTAGCATTTGTTTTAGTGGGACACAAAAACAGTATTAGGAATGTCTGTGAAATAGTATTAACAAATTGATAACTATGTCTAAGTGAATTAACTCAAAAAAAGCTACCCTCTGTCTCTTTAACTGTTCTAGAAGTTACACTGTGACATGCTAAGATGAAAGAAAACAGATGGTGCCGTTACAGGATGCTATTGTTATTGAATTGCTCTTCTATACTTATGCCTTGGGTTAGAGTGAGAATTGTCTACAGTAGAGTATGTAAAGTCACTTTAAATAGTATCTATATTTGTAACAGAAGTAGTGTACAGATATTTTGTTACTGCTGTTGTGTCTAAATGGAGGATTTAAGTGAATAAATTCCAAACTGTCATGACAAAGAAATGAAGTTGCAGGTGTGTTTCTGATTCCTTTACAATGTCATGCTTGTTCATTCTGTTGTGAAAGATTAGTTCAAAACAATTTAAATTAATTAAAACAAAAAAGTGTTACACTTCATATGAACCTTAAAGCATCTGCTAAAAATTGCTTTATTTGGATTTTAAGATTTTATCTTTGCTTGCAAACTCTTAGCAAATCCATGAGACCAGATACCAGAACTATGACAAGCAGAGTTAAAAAACGGTTTTTGTAGACTTCAAAAGGCAATGGCAACGCAAATTGCATTTTTATGCAAGAAGAAATTATATTAGGAATAGCAGTAATGATGTCATGGATGGGATAGGTCACTAATGCATCAGAGCAGGACTCTTCAAAAAGTTATTCTTGGTGTCTATCTCACCTATGAACAAACTTTTACCTAAGTGGGTGTTTCTGTGCAAGTATGCTTGACCCCACAGGGCAGATGGCTAGTAACCTACTGTTCAGTTGGTTATATTCCTCAAGTGGAATTCATGGATTTTGCTTCTTTTATTAAATGTTAATATCAATATACTGTCTTTTGGGGCGGGGTGGGGGTTATTTTTTTCCTTCCAGAGAAGTTATATATGGTTTTGTATTTCTATATATGGTTTTATATTTCTATATTTTTATCTTTTTTGGGCACTATAATTTTCGAATGTTTGTGAATGGGAAAACTATTTCTAAGGAGAACAAGACTTTATTTCAACGCCTCAAAAAATGGCAGCACAGGACTCTGTCAGTACTTTCTCCATGGTGCGTAGGGAGATGGTTTAATGGTGGGCTTGGCAGTGTTAGGTTAATGGCTGGACTTGATGCTCTTAAAGGTTCTTTCCAATCTAAATGATTCTATGATTCTGTGTAGGAATTAGTATGAAGCTGCCTTGCTTTTTGAAACAGACGGCATTAATCGTTGTTCAGTCTGTTAAAAAAGCATTCCTTCAGGCATGGGACTTCCCACGAGGGGTCAAAACAGTAAGCCATGGAGCCTGGGACTTCGTGTTTAGCCCACACTGATGCTTCAGAGCACAGGATCTTCCTGGAGCCCCGCGCCAGGAAAACGGTTGTAAGACCACTCTTCAGCAGCTGCCATGCACTGGACCATGAGGTGTAATAAACTTTGCAGGGTTAGCCTGTTTGGTTTTCGCTACTATTTGGCATTCAACACAACTTTCATATCACAGGGGTTAGTCCTGTAAGGTGTACTGTGGTTACAGTTCTACCAAGTTCTCCATTTTTGGTTACATTTTTTCCATGTGACTGTGTTAACTGTGGGACTTCACAGGGTTGGAGTTGAAGGGCCTGGCGTCTTAAAGACTCCAGCCCATTGTCTGTTCAGATACCCAGTCCTTTCTTCTAACTCTGCTTACCTCTCACCTATTCAATCCTAGTAATCTTAGAGTGGCATTAATGAAAGAGACTGTCACTTTTTGTAAGCATGGGTCTGAACAACGGACAGCAGGCTCCTGGGAATGCACATATTTCATTTCTTGGCAGTGAACAGGTATCATTGACATGGCTGCTTTCCTTTTAGTTCCTCTGCCGGATTTTACTTCTGGGTTAGCTTTATGGAAGCAATGGTATTGGTAATTCTCAGTTGGGAGAGTGGGTGGAATTTAGTAGCCGTTGAGGATCCCCTTCCCTTCAACCTGTCGGCCCTCTTTTTAAAATTAAAAAAAAGAAGCTGTATGTTTTGTAGAACTAGACATGGACATGCCTAAAGAAAAATAAAAAAAACTAAAAGAAGAAAAAAGTTGTCATCTTTGTTCTTAAGTGGCAAGAAGATGTTTTGTTTTATTGACAGAGACTTGCAAGTAATGTGGAGGAACTTAGTACTTTTAATAGTGTTTTGCAAAGAATGCCTTATCTCAAAGTGAGAGTGACATTGGAAAGAAGCTGGTAGTTGTTTTCCACACACACCTTTTTTTTGCTTTTTAAAAAGAAATGCTTTGAAGCATCTAACATATTCATGTGCAGGAAGCAATTCTGTTTTAGGCACCACTTGAAACTACTAAGAATACATAAAAATTTTCGCTTCCTTTACAAATGCTATTAAAACTGTGAACACTATTGTCATTAGCATATTCAACACCTGCAGTGTATATACAAGCTGGTTTTCTTTCTTTCTGAATTGGAGTTCATGCATCTTCCTCAACAGCTGTGTATATCTTGATTTTAATGCATTTAAGTTTATAGCCACTATTGCAGGGTTATGTGTTAGCTTGTGAAGTTGTGCTACCGATACTTGGGAAAATGCTGACAGTGTCAGGTTAGACGCACCCATTCCAAATGCTCCAGAACAGTATAGCTACTAATGGAAGATGATACCTGAGTAGGTGCGGGTTCCAAACTTTTTGCCATATGTTTTCATTCTCCTGTGGTAAAGTCTTCCACAATATTATTGAGCTTTATACTCCCAGTGAAAATGGTCATGCGAAATGGACAGAAAAAAATAGGTGTTGCTTCTCCTACTTCAGCAGAAAGAAGAGGAGAATAATTTCTGTTAAACTACTAATCCTGAAAGCTACGTACATCTCAGTTGAAGATGACAGAATTATCCAAACTGGATTATTAATTTTTAACTCACATTTGTTAAGTTGCAGCAGCAAATCGTTTTTAAAAAGTGAACTAAGTAGGCTTTCACTTAGTTTTTCTCTTCAAGCTACTTTTTGGTCAGTCCATTTTTTTTAATATTCAGATAGGTTTTTTAAATATATAACTTTTTAAAATTATTATTACATAAAGGGGATGTTTGAATCACGGACTGTACATCTTATCTGTGTTCTTAGCTGAGTGTGCTACATTGGGTATTTTAAGTGCTTAAGTAAGATGTCCAGTTTACCTGAAGGTAGACAAGTGAAAAGTTTTTGCCTAAGATGGAAGGCTTTGAATTTGTCAGCATCTGTTACTGTTCTCTGATATTTCAGCCTTTGGAAGTTTATTAGTTAACATTACACTTTGTTAACTGTAGTTCAGTTTAGTTAAGAGTACACTTTGAGCAAGGTAGGCATTATAACTAAAAGGGAGTGAATGTTCTTCGTGAGTATTTTTATGGAATGTGGGATACCTTTTTGAGAATCTCAGCATTGGTTAACAACAGTGTGTCACAGTTTGGTGTGTTTCCATAGTGGTTTCCTTTTTTATGCTCCTCGCTGTTCATAGTTACAGAAGAGTGCACGATACAAGGACTGGGAGGACTAAGACTGCAGGGTACATTTTCAGGATGCATTATCAGGTTTCCACTACTGCGCACCAGACGGAGATAGGAGAGCCTGAGTTTCATGTTGAGCACCTCACACGTGCGCTTAGGCTGAGGCACATAAAAGGTCTTTGCAGGCTGTAACTTTCCAGTACCTTCTCATCACAGGGATGCCATAGCCACCATGTCCAACACTTCAAAGTTTCACATTACTGGGGATTTTACAAAAAGCAATGGGAGCAGCATCTTGGGTACTTAATAGGAAATTAGTTAATCTCTGTTTTGGGAGAGTTTGTGTCTGAAACTGTCAGAGACATACATGTTTTGTTTTGGCTTGAAAAAAATTATTCATTACTCAGTGTTAAATGGGAATATGTCTTATGGGAGTAGAAAGGTCAGTGTTGCAGATGACTTATATTAATATCAATATGATCCTAATGTTTAAAGCAGCATATGTTCACTGGAATTCCTGTTTGTAACAGGAACCACTGAAGACAGATGATAATAAAGACTGTCATATGGGGAAAGCGTTAACCTTTGTTACTGTCACCAAGACCAGAAGACGGTTAGAAGTGATAGTGTTCATATTTTTGTCATGCTTTTTTAGTAAGTCCACACCAACATTTTTTCCCCAGATTTTATACCTTTTCATAAGAGTAAAGTTCCTGCTAATAAGGTGTACTCTTGTGATACTCCTGGAGTGAAAAAAAAAGTGTCGTTTTTCTTGGTTTTAATTAATATATACAAATACAGGTCGTGAAGGAAAATGTCACTCTTAATGTTACAATTCTCTTGGGGAATCCAAACAACTCCAAACGTAGTGTCTGGGCTGGAGACTTCATTTTTGGTAGTTGGGGATTTAAAGAGGACAAGTGACACATTTAATGTAGTAAATTAGTTTTGTTTCATGGTGATTTTAAATGCTGGATAGTACCAGCTGCATCTGCAGCTTCCTCTTTTTGCATACACCTAGTTGGTTCACTGCTTGAATTTCCACGTCCTGGAAAAGTCCCTGTAAAGTGAAGGTTTAGGGTCCACCATTTCCCTTGCAAGTCATGCTTTAGTGGAAAATAAGGTCCAGCAGCATTTTGGAAGAATAACTGTAGGTTTCTGTTTGTATGAGAAGTTCTAAGTTTTAGGTCCCAGGCGGACAAAAACTCTGATGGTGTTCCTCACGGACTTGCTGTTTGAGAGATGTGGTGGTCAGAAACCCAGCCCTTGGCGTAGCAGGCTCCAGGGTCTCTCCCTGATGGGACTGATGCATGCTTGGCCCCCCTCGGTGGGCATGCAGGTGTGTACCACAAATCTGACAAACTTCACTTGCAGTCCTAGAAGTCAGGGGTTTCTTGGTTGGTTGGTTGTGGGCTGTTTTTTTTTTTAAGATCTAGCCTTGAATGTCTTGGCTTTAATTTAAAGATTATGCAGAGGACCTGCATTTGTTCTACCTTTATCTTCAATTCTGTCATATACTTCCCTTTTTAAGCATATAGATAAGGAGAAGTAATCCACTAAAATGTATCGTTAATGCAGAATCAGGTTGTTCTAACCAAATATGTGTGTTAATTACTTCACAAAGATGTTTGTAGTCACAGTCTCCCGGTGAAGCTTTTAAGCCCCTTTCATAACGCTGAACGACAGTGTCTAACAAAACCTTTGCATAAAGTATAAATCTGTCCTGGCCAGGAAAGTGAATTGCTCGAGACAAGGTGGGAACCTCCTGGACTGAGCTTAATTTCCTATTATGACTAAGCACGCTCTCTTTTCAATCTGTGCCTTATCTCCCCAGGAGCAACTTGGCTTTTTTTCATGTCAAGTGGCAGCTGACCATCAGAATTCTGTGTATATTGTCTCTTTCCCTCTGGAAAAAAGACGTTATTTTTTCTATTGTCACTAGAGCTGGACGAAAAAAATGTAATTGGACCTTTGTCTTTAAGTGCAGATTTATGGAATATTAGCATTTAGTAGAAATAACTCATGAACAGTTTACTATTTGCTATCGTATGGCATCCGCTTCTTTCCACCCTAAGAAGTCAGAGACTCTTCAACGCTATTTATTTTGCCAGCAGCCAAATCATTCCTGTCTGCATTTCCTGTGCTCCCATTTCTTTTGATTTGTGTGTGTGTTGGGGGAAGGTATTATGTGTGAGGGGAGGATGTCAAAGGCTTTGTGTGTGTGCACACGCCTGTATATATATGCATATATATCTGTAGTTTGGGGAATAGTACTGTGTAAGTGCTAATTATTAGCCTGCAGATATTTCCTTCCAGGCATGATTTTTTTTTTTTTCATGGAAGAAATTAAAATAGGCACTCCAACCTTTTTTTATCCTTAGGTCTCAAAGGATTTTTAAAAAGGGATTAAATATTTGATGTATTTTAATGTCAGGAAAACCAGCAGAGGGATTATCTGTTTCTTCTCCATTAGATTGTGATTATCGTGATTCCCAATGAGCATTTTTCTAATGTGAATGTACATATTTTCTATTAGCTTGGTATTTTTTAGATGGACTACAGTACAGTTTGTGCTTTCAGGGCAATGAAATCCTATTTGAAGTTGAGAAATGTTTGGGTCTGGGATACTGATGCAGTGTTTGTGGGGCTAAGGGCACCTCATGAAGTACAAATACACTCCAGGCTTCCTCACCACTAAAACCTTTTTATTTGGGCCCTTCAGTCAAAGATCTCACATTCATAGGACTGTTCCTTTTATGTATCGGAACTGCACTCAGTTTTACTCAGTTGATAGTTTGACCTCATCTGCCTGTGTATACTGTTGACAGTCAGACATCAGCTTTAGCTTTAAATCTGTTGGCCAAGCTAGCAAACCTCTTTGACCAAGCCCAAAAGTGTCAACCCTGAATTAGATTGGTTGCCTTCTCAATGTCAAGGAGAAGATGAACCAAGAAAAAATCTCGGGACAACAAGCAGCAAGGAGACAAAGTATTTGCTGGTGCCTGGCAGCCTGTTTGCTTTTCTCTGTAGTGAAAGATGGCTGGAACTGCCCTAGTCTGAACCCACAGTTCCAAAGAGTGTGAGAACAGGAGAGGGGAAGTGCTTACCCATTTAGGCACAAATAAGCCTGGAGGTGGCCACCAGCAATCAAGATAACGCTGCCTGCATGAGCGTTTCTTTGGTATTTCAAGACCAAAAAAAAATGTGTTTATGCATTCAGTTGCTGTTTTCAGCTTGGAGACTTAGCCTGGTACCTTGGGGGTGCTGAAGCTTTGTGGGAGAGGCTGTTGGCAGTACCCAGCCCCACACGCACACCCTGAAGTCAGACTAGCCGTGAAAAGGGACCTAGATTTGTCCATAGATGCTGATTTTTGTGTAGCTGCATTTCTACGCATTAATCGTTTTCAGTGCTAGCCACTAGATGGCACTAGAGAATCAAGGTAAATCTCAAACAGTGTGGATTGCAAAGATTTAAACGAACCTGAGCACTCCAAAACTAACAACCACTGGAGTCTCTGGTTGGTGTTCAGCTCTGATCGGCAGACTAATGGAAACTGTTCAATCAGGAGGAAGTTATTTCAGCTTCTGGTGTATTTAAAATGTCTACACTGATGAATTCCCAAGCAAAATAAACCATAGAAGTAGCATGAACAGTTACCTTACTCCAGCCCTCTTTTTATTACTTTTGATCTTTATCGAAGGCCACAATCTTCAACAAAATGTACATTAAATCAAAAATGTTTCATACTGGCCATCACAAAACGAATGCTTTAAAATTGAAGTAAAAATACGCCTCTAAAAATATCCATAGGGTTATAAGCTTTCCAAAATTATGCCTCCAAAAACATATCCTCAACGGAACTCATTTGCAGAGAGGGTAAAAACTTGTCTCTGCCTGTCACTTTCTGGAAGTTTACTCTGTCCCTTGCAAAATTATTTGGCATTTTTAGTTTTCCAAGAAGAGTTTAAGGTAATGAAGAAATCATTACTGGCCATCTCTGTGAGAGGCCAAGAACCGATGTTTTTAATCTCTGCCATGAAAAGCAGTAAGGACACAACTTTTAATTACTTACTGATAGCTTTTCAAGAAGCCCTGCATGAAGTTTTCTCTAAGGGAGTAGGAAATGTGAGAAGGCTTTAGGAGAAAGGCACGGGTTTCTGCTTGCTTGTGCTGTGTGCATTTTCATAGGCTTTGCGCTCCTGTTGCAAACCATATACTTTATGCACATACGTACTTTTGATCTTGCACATCCATAAACAGTTTTTCTGGCAGTCCTGAGGAACACACGCAGATATGCATGGTGCTGTGCGAGGTAAGAAACTTGGTAATCTCCTCTGAAAACTGCATTCCCGACTTCGGTTTCAAAATACTGTTTAGGTGATCACAGATTCTTCTGTTGTTTATTAGCAGGATTTGTATGCCCAAATGCCACATCCTACTTTGATAACATGTCTCAAGAGTTTTTGGCAAGGACCTAAAATTTGAAGGTCTTGAACTCCTAGAGTAGTATCTCCGAAAATGCTTGTCTTGCAGGACAGATTCATAATCAGCTCAGGGCTTCTGGCTCTTGTGGCTTGCTTCTAAGGTGCATTAGACAGACTGACATCAAAACAGGCAACCGTACTGCGGCTTATTTGCTATAGGCTTGCTTCATCTTAGGTACAGGGACTTCAAGGACCGCAGTCTTGGCTGTCATTGATAGAAGCTCGCAGGAGCTCCCAGCGGACTGGGCCGATGCATGTGTGAACGCTTTCACCCGGTAAGCTGTTTCTTGCAGAAACGACAGCCGGTTATCAAGAGATGCATGGGCTACCTTTGAGGCTTGCTTACACTTACAGTACATACAGAATATCATTACCTACCAGCTTTCTATAGAAATCCACCTTTTCCTGTCACTGCGTGAGAGGCGTGTGTTTAAACAAGATAAGAAATTTAACAGCACTGAAGGTTGATCGTCTGTTTCTCCAGAATTTAAACGAAGGTTTTGCAGCCCTCCTTTTCCCTCCCACGCCAGTCCCTCAACTGCAGCTCGGAGGGCTGAGCTTTCTCGGTGATAAGAGTCAATTATTCGAACATAGAACAGAGCAAGGTTTGTCAATCACACTTCCAGCCTGCTTCAGGCATCCTTTACCAGTCGACAGCTATTTGCAGTTGGCAGGCCAGCGAAGCGGTTACCTACAGGGCTGGAAGGTGAACTGGCCTTAGAGTGCAGCTAAAGCAAGATTAGCGACTGACATCGTGTCACAAATCCTTCCAGCCCCTTTTTGGCCTTACTGACTTATTGCACGTATAAAACTATACTAAGCACGTCCAGACTGATACTATACTTCATTCTCGAATGCAGCAGGTTTTACAGAGTTCGTTCTGTGATGTGTTTTGCTCCAAGTGCCGGTGGCAGGGAAGCTGTTTTTGTAAGTGCTTTGAAAACAAGTTCCAGCAAAACTGATCTTTATCAGATCCCAGTGAAAAGGCTGCACATACTGAATACTGAAACAGGCCAGTTAAATTTTAATCTGGGTTACATAAAAGATTGTTCTTAAAGTGGCACATATTGACATTGTTCTCACACCCATTAACTTGCGGCTGGAAAGTGAAAAGGCCAAGAGACATGTGAAACCTCTGTGTGTGTGTCTGTGCATACGTATATAAACAACTTTTAGGTAGGTTATGGTAGAATCACAGAAACCTTCCTGCAGCATCTTGGATGTTGTGCTGGTTTGTTTTTTCCCCGTGGGGGAGGGGGATGGTGCCTTACAGACTAAGAGTTATGTAATTCAATAGCTCTTTTGGGGCAAGAGTCCTCCTTTTGGGGACTGCCAGTGCACCGTCAGTGCACATGCACAGTGCTGTCAACGCACTGAGGATCTTTTTTGTGCAAGTTTAGAGAAGTAGTGAGGTTGTGCCCAGAAGCCCACGTGTGGCCTGAGCTGGGAAGATTCCTGAGTAAAGGCAAAGGGGTACAACACATACACTCAGGCAAAGGACAGCACGCATTTAGCTTATTACAGGTGGTACAATTTAGTTGAGTTGCCCATGTACAATTCTAGACAGTTCTTTTTAAAAGTATGTGCTGTTGGATGCTATTTTTTGTGAAGCACCTCCAGTTACTGCAAGAGGAGAAGGGAATAAAGACACATGTGCCTAGATAAACCAAACTATCACTCTTGAGAGCTGTAGGATTGCACCAGTGTGTCCTAGGAAAAATGAGAACTCAGTATGGTGCGTTAGTTCTTTTTTTTTTTTTATTGATTTCTGATAATATTTCTTTATCTGTAGTGAAACTTGAAGCAAGAATTTTTCCAGCTAAGTAACTTTAATACTTACTTGGAAATTAGTATCTTTAATACTCATTGTAATGTATTTATAAGGTTTCTCTTCTGATTAACTTTATTTTAAAAGGACATGGAGTTTTTGTAGGGAATTAAGAACAATTTTTTCTGTGTTGTAAAGTTGCACTTTAGGATATTTTAAGATCTAAGAACAAGTAAGCTCTATAATGTGCCGAACTCAGAGATAATTTACGTACCTGTGATACCTATTAATCTACATCAGAGACCTTCACCTGTGTACCTCAGATGATAAAACGGCCCAAGGCATTTAGTTCCCCCTTTGGTTTTAAATGCTGTTCCATTAGCATTGGGTTTAACTTCCCTTACATGCAGGACTACTTCTTAAATTGCCATAGGGAAATCTTCCCTTGTTTCACCTTTTGCTACGGGAATTGACTATTACTCAAAATCCCAGGAATGCTGCTGTAGCTAAAAGTTTAGTCAAGAGAATTGCAATGGCCAGCTGCTGGGTGGAGTGGTCAGGCCAGGTGAGAACGACACACGCAGAAGCATCAGAAGCAACAGAATACAGAACAACCTCAAGACCTGGAGGGCCAAACTTATTTTCCATAACCTATTTCCTGCTGAGTCTTTGGGAGGTCACACATCCTCCTTGTTAATTGTATTCAGTTCCCAAAGGCAGGTAAGGCTGTCTTCGGGGCTGAGTCTTCGATGCAGTGAAATCTCAAAATGATGGGTAATGCAATCTTCATCTGTGAGGAAGGGTCAGAGAAGGGAAGAAGGATCAGAAATAGGGAGATGACCCTCCATTTGGTCACAAAAGCTGTGCCTTTTATTAAAGCTTGAGGTAGGCTTGAGCTCTGGCCCAGGAAAGACAACCACACAATAAAATCGTTTGGTTTGTTGACCAAAGCCAATTGGTGAACCCGCACTTCACACATTTTAGTAGTGGTGATTAAACCCGACTTCCTTTCCACTGTGCATGTGGTCTTAAACTTGCTTGCACCAAAATTGTGTGGGTGATTTTTTGCATGTGTACACTGCCCAGCATTGCTTAATTAGGAAAATGTGCTTGGCAGGAGGGAGGTGGAAGCTGGAAAAGACAGAATCCTTGTCAACAACCCGTGTGGTTCCCGAAAAAAGCAGGGTGAAAGCGCATGAAAGACAGATGGTAAGATGCTGCATAAGCGGTGTTATGTGTGGTTGCTGACAACCCAGAAAGTGAGGATGAGCAAAGGTATCCGACTGGAAACTTCAGGAGCCACACACTGTGCCATCCTCTCTCAGGAGAGGTGCAGGACGGCTTGGCATTGCCTTGCTGGTGCTCTATAATCACTCCTCTAGTGCTTACGGTGCACCTGAGTAAGGCACGGCTCAGAGATGTCGAGAAGTTTCCTGCCTAGGTATTTCTGCTGACAACAGGTAGTCTGGGAAAATTGTGCTGTATCACTTAAAAATCAGTGGGGAGATCTGCTAAGCAAACTCCTTTCTGTTTTCATTTGTCTCCCACACATCTCACAGACACAGCAGAGATTCAGGTTTGTGCATTTTGATCCCTAAAGCCCCGTGAAGATTAAGCAGGGACACCACCAAAGTAAAACCAAATGGGGGTGTCTTTTGCAAAGTGCAGTTACCCCAAGGAACCGTCTCCAGGTTATGCTGTGGCATTCAAGTGAGACATGAGGCGAGCTGCAAGCAAGCAGCAGGCAGTCTGAAAGACGGCTAAAGTTTAAAGCCAAGCTCAATTCTAGAGAGAAGTAGTGTATGTATTGTAAGCTTTATTGATAGGCTCCTGAGCAAGGTGGGAAAATAAGTCTGAATTTCAGCTGGAAAGTCTTCCCTCTCCATCTGTATAATTATTGTTTCCCTCCTTGCTTTTTCCAAAGACCTATAATTACTACTTTAGCAGATAAAATCTGTAACTGGAGTTAAGGCAACTATAGTAAGCAGCTGTCTTTGCATTAGTGATTAAACCAAGCAGGGCAGATCTGAATCAGATTTGTAAAGCATAAATTTACCTTGTAGCCAAACCAACTAAAACTAACACAACCCTTACCATCTGCTCAATGAAAGTTTCCAGCAGTTGTGCTGCAAACATCTCCTGGAACTACTGTTATGGAAAAATAATTGACAAACGGTCAAAATGCTTTAAGGCATGATCAGTCCAGTGGGTGGCATCAGGGCTCCCTGGCCTTCAAGGAGCCAGAGCAAGTGCCCATTTTGCATCCAAATGTATATTTTTATGCCAAAGTGTAGTTGTGATGTGAATCCAGCTACACAGTTCCACCCATTAAAGGTATAAATTCATTAACTTTATGAAGAAGCTTGTTCAAATACTCCAACAGAATATAAAGAAAATCCTTACTGAATCCTTTTATTTATCTGGGACAAATTGGATGTAAATTGCCAGAAAAGTCTTGCCATATATTAAGGACTGTCTGCTGTTCCAGACAGTGTGATGGAATTCGAGAGTTTATTTCAGTTTTGATAGAGGTTTCAGGTATCATCCTCAGGAAGGATGATACCTGAAGCCCAACTTAAATGCCTTTATGCAAATACATGTAGCATGGGGAATAAATAAGAGGAGTTAGAGACACGCGTACACCTGCAGGGCTATGATCTTGTTGGCATCATGGAGACATGGTGGGATGGCTTCTGTGACTGGAGTGTTGGAATGGAAACATACAGGCTCTTTAGGAAGGACAGGCAGGGGAGACAAGGCGGGAGTGCTGCCCACTATGTCAATGACCAGCTGGAGTGCATGAGCTCCACCTGGGGATGGATGAGGAGCCATCCAAAAGCTTATGGGTGAGTATCAAAGGGAGGGCAGGGACAGGTGACATTACAGTAGGGGTCTGCTACAGACCTGACCAGGAAGACCAAGTGGAGGAGGCCCTCTATAGACAGTTAGGAGCAGCCTCATGTTCACAAGCCCTAGTCCTCATGGGGGAATTCCACCACCATCTGTTGGAGAGACAACACAGAAGGGCATAAGGAATCCAGGAGGTTTATGTTGGTGATAACTTCTCCAAGTGATAGAGGAGCCAACAAGGGGGGGTGCTATGCTGGACCTTGTTCTCACCAAGGAGGGGCTGGTGGGGAATGTGAAGCTCAAGGGCAGCCTTGGCTGCAGTGGCCATGAGAGGGCAGAGTTGAAGATCCTTAGGGCCACAAGGAGGGCACACAGCAAGCTCACTACCCTGGACTTCGGGAGAGCAGACTGTGGCCTCTTCAGGGATGTGCTTGGTAGAGTACCGTGGGATAAAGCCCTGGAGGGAAGAGGGGCCCAAGGCAGTTGGTTAATATTCAAGGGTCACCTCCTCCAAGCTCAGGAGCAATGCATCCCAACAAAGAGGAAATCAGGCAAAAATGTCTGATTCTATGATTCTATGAAGTCATACAGCTAAATATAGGCACAGGTACCAGTTCAGGTTATTCCAATGGGTTGACTTTGCTGAGATCTGTCTGCCACAATGGTGTTCAGTTATGACTTTGTTATTCCAGGACACTTGGAGAGGCACTCCAACTGGAGACACAGGTACACTGGAGACTGCATTTACAATGTACATGTTTCCAAAGAATTGAATTTGTAGGGTGGAACTGTTCTTTCTGAAGGTATGCGTCATATTTATTTTTCAGTGTAGTTAATCTTGACTAATTCTCATGTGGATCCTTCAGCTGACTGCTCTTGTGGTGCAGCGTCACCTTTAGTCTTCTCCAAAAGGTGCTCAGTTTGGGTGAACCACTATATAAGGTGAATTAGTATGGTCAAAACCGTATTTTAGGATTAAACTCCTGATCCAGACTGAAGTGCTAATGCAGGGAAACACAGACAAAAATACATATACTTTCAATAAAGCTTTGACAACACAAGGTAGTTGTTGTTAGCAATCACATTTTTTTATAATTTTTAGAAACTGTTTTAACCAACAGGTTTGTTATTGTGGTATCTATGCCTTGATAAAGAGAGGTAGGGTTCACTTCAGGTCCAAGTCTAACCTGTTCCAAATGAAGGACATAATGTATGTGTTTGTATGTAAGAAGTTGTGTGCAAATAGGGAGGAACTGGGCTGTGGTTTGGGTAAAGTTTGTGTGTTCTTACACAGAACAGCATCCAAGTGATGGGATTTAAATATGTGCATTAGTCCTGTCCTCAACATAGATGCTTCCATGTTTTGTGGCCATAAAAAAATGAATCCTTTTTCTTTGCACATGTTTTAGGAAGGAAATGTTAGGTGGTGTTCAGGAAATGCCATTGAAATGTACATCTCTACAACATGTAGAGTCTGTCTCTCCAAGTTACTACTCAGCCACTGCAGTTTCAGAAGTCAGTCCTCATCTTAATGTGTTAAGCCACTGTAACAAATCATAAACAGCATCTGGGAAGTGGCATTCTTGTCTCTTTGCCAAAAATTAATCACCTTCTTTTTGAATTGGACCTATGACCTATACTCAGTACCAGTTACACTGAGTCTGTCAACAATTCTAGCTTATTTAAGGAATATACAGGGAATGATGTTCACATGCAAGATTATAATGTAGAACTTCTGAGAAAGTGCACTGGTCCGTATTCTGTACCCAGGAAAGCTGCAGAGCTAAAGGGAGGAACAACTGGAAAATCAGCAAAGCCCCAAATTTTATTTAGAGCTTTGTGGGCTGAAATCAACACTGTCTGCTCTAGCCAGAAAGTCAGCAATAGTGAAGGAATGGCCAAGAGGGTTCAGGCAGATGAAGTGGGCAGCAGTGGGTAGAAGTAGTGCAGATGTCAATGCTGCCAAACTCTAAAACTCGGTGTCTTTCTCCGGCAGGGAATGGTGCCGTGCCGCTCTCGGGGGGAGAGGACTTTCCAAGCACTGCACTCCAACTTGGCCCCGCCACGCACTGGGTTTTGTGTCCTGCTCAGACAATGGGCTTTGCACGCTGATGTGGGGCTGCGTTTCACAGATCAAAACTGCAGATACGCAGGACAAGGGCCAGTTGGATCTGCTAGGCTAGCGCAAATTTTGGCTTTCTTACTCTTCTTTTCTGGGCCTTTCATCAGCTGCTGCACAGGGCAGTGTTAGTTTTTCAAGGGTTGTTATTTCCTTGTGTCACTTTGCCCTGGTTGGGTGTGAAGATATTACTGAGACACTGCTGGAGCAGTTTAGGGGAGATGTAGTGAAGTGGGACAACCTTCACTAGATTGCTGCTTTTGTGATTAGTAGCTTCTGATGTTGCATCTTATGCTTCATTTATTTAATGGAGGCATCGTAGGGAGAGGATAGATTTTCTTTATTCTCTCTGCTGTTTCTCTGTGAGTGGTCACAAAACCACAGGTTATCCTTTGTGTTTTCGCCTCAGTATTTCTAACATAGTAATATATGAATCCTGAATTAGGTGTTTGAATCAGAGGTGTGAGAGAGATATAAATATGTATAGTATAAATATACACTATATATAGTGTATATATTTAGTGTACATATGGTATACCTATATAAACTATAGAGTATATAGTATATAGAGTATATTTAGTGTACATGTAGTATACATATTTACTATATGTACACTATAGTACAGTATATAGCATACTGTATTATAGTGTACATATAGAATATATGTGTAATATATAACAGTATATCTATACACTATCTCTCTCTATAAAAGCATATGTAATATATATTATTTTCTGTAAGTGTGTATATATATATACACACTGTTTTAATTGTATTTACCCTCATCTTCTTGCTATTCA
This sequence comes from Dromas ardeola, assembly GCA_013398915.1. Taxonomy (NCBI): domain Eukaryota; kingdom Metazoa; phylum Chordata; class Aves; order Charadriiformes; family Dromadidae; genus Dromas; species Dromas ardeola. Next base: position 371,467 of record VYZM01013516.1, read on the forward strand.
ATGCGATATTTAGAAACATGGACTCATATAAAGCAGATTGCAGTGTCTCATTATAAAGTCTCTTTAGCACAAAATGGGTTAGTTAGTTCTCACAGTGCTTTAAAGTCAAATGATCCTCACACACTTTGTTGTTACAAACCTCCAAATAATTTCTCCCAAGTACCTTTAAAGTGTTTGCTTTCAGGAGTTATCTTAATAGTTTCCTTTTCAATGCCATGGGTACATATTTGCAGGTTATTAAAGCTATTCTCCATCTTGTCTTATTACATAGCCATTATTTACTCTACTGCATACAAGTGTTGCATTTTAACAAACTGTGACAACTCAAAAATTATAACGATAATTTAAAACCAAGAATATATATTATATATACTTTTTGCTTTAGGGGAATGAAAAGGACCAGATAATAGCGTCTGCTTGCCAGGTAAGATGTGTGGGCCCCTTGCTTGTGTTCTAAAAGCGTTACAGCTCCAGTTGGAGAAGTTGGTTTAGCCCATAAGCTGGTGCGTGTTTGCCATCAGCAGCACTGTTTCTTGGTGTCAGCAGAGATCCCATCCCCTGGCACAGCAGAGGAAGGGCAGGTCAAACACCAGTGGGGTGCTGCACCAGGCAGGGCTGGATCAGGCCCACCAGGACAGATGAGAAGCAGCACTCAATGTGTCATGGGGTTGCCACCTTGGGGGACAGCTCGTTCAGAGAGGAGCTGAGAGCAGAGGCATCATCAGACTTGGAAGAGCACCACGCAGTGACTGCTGGCATTCTGGAACTGGCCAGTGACTTGTCAGTAAAGATAAAAAGAAATCTGAGCTTGGTTACAGACTATATTGGCCCCCAGGCCCCACTCCCCTTGCCCCCTCGGAAACATCATCTTCAAGAAAATACGTATCATGGACAACTGAGAACTTACCATTTGTCGTGCTTGATGTGCAGGAAGATGCCAACAGAAGCAGATCCTTTCCACGTGGCAGTGACCACTAAAGAATACAGCTAAAATTGGTTCAGCCAAAGTGACCAAAGAAGCTCCAAAACTACTTTAGCTGCAGAAAGTATCAAAGTATAGTGTTTCCCTGAGAGATTGCTTGGAGAGATATATACATATTTAGAATGTTTTAAAGGAAGGACTTTATTCAAAATGGCACTTTCTTAACTTAGAAGAGCTCCCACTCTCAGGAGTCTAAATACTTTGTTATCTGTACATCCACTGAGACTACAGATGTCTCTGTACAAAAATACAGGAAAAAATCAAACACGCACAAGCAAACTGCTTACAAACAGTTCTCAGACATACTGCCCACCTACACTAGGTTAACTGAACTGCTTTCTTAGATCTTACCCATCACCTCGCCCTTCACCCCATTTAGATTACGAACTTCACACCTTCCAGGATCTAAAATCTTTAATGTTTTCCTCAGGGTAGGCATGTAATACTTTTCGTTCAGGAACATGTTGCTTCCCAGCACAGTAAGGAAAAGGGCTGACCCTGAGCTGTTTTACCAAAAGCGCCACGGGAGCACTTACCAGGGGAGGGACCAGCTCATGGCTGCCTTAATGGCAAAGGGTATGATGTCCTGCTCTACGCTAAGTACTGAAACTTTCTTTGGGCCACCAGCTTGTAGAGTGTGAGACTGCTTGTGTTGCTCACGTAACGTAAAAGAGGGAATTATGAAGCTATGTAAGTTGTTTGGCAGACCTAAACTATATAAGCTATTGTAAGACGTTCAGTGGAGGAAGGGGATGCAGTACTCACCCCTTAATAGTAAACTAATAGTAAATAGGACTGGAAAGGCTGTAATACCAGAGCCAACGTAATTCAATAAAAGGGTTCAAGCAGGAGAATACTGAAGTTTGTAATAACATACTGGGTCAGATACAGAGTGGACCAGGGAAGCTGTATTTTGTCTTGAAAATATTATCACAAGACAAATGTTAAAATATTCAAGGAAACTTGAAGCACAATTTAAAAATGGATGGTCACATCTGGGGTCCTCAAAGACTTTGGGACAGCTGCTGACAAACTGAGATGGGATTTGGTTTTGATGTGGCTGGCACAGAAAAGGGATCACAGATATAGGCTAAAAATTCCATTGTAGCAGTTCTGGAGCTTGAATCCTGTGGTCTTGTGCTTCAAGTAAACACACAGATTTCAGTGGTGGGGGCAGCTGTAATCTTTTTATTTATTTTGGATTTTTTCATGTTACCCTTTATTACCAGCGTGGCCAAACTGCCAGCCCATGGGGCACCTCCAGTTTGTCAGGCTGAGGTTGAGGTTGAGGGCTGGGAGGGAGGGGAGGTGGTGGGAAATGGCTGTCAGGACAGCATCCGAAACATGTCAGCTGAACATTTCTTTCTGTCAGCTCACAGCCCTAGGCTTAAACTGGGATTATCCATGCAGCCTGCAGAGATGCCACAAACCTGGCAAAGGCCTTCTGAAAGACTGAAAAAAGCCCCTTGTTCTAGGTCCTTCAGCTCTGGGGTATGCAACAGTGCCTATTGCTCCACACAAATGGGCAGTCCCAAGCTCAGCAGAATAAATTCTGACCACGCTGAACCTGATTGCAACAGTCCGGCTGTTTATGAGAGGCAGTATTTCACCTGGGCAGTCTATTGCGTAGGGTCAGAAACTGCATATCTCAGCAAGAGGAAAATAAAACCTCTTCAGCTGAAACACTCCAGAGAAGTAGAAAGTTGTGCCAGAATTGTTCCCGTATCCGCCCTGAAGATGTAATATGTGGAGCCAGGTAAGCAGCAGTCCTCAGATAAGGTGCATTTACAACTGTCATGTGATGGTGACGTGGTTATGGTTGCTGAGAACAATCTATTTAATGCAGTATCTGTGATGGGTTAATAATTGAAACTCATAGCCCCTGTTGCAAGGACATGGTGTTCAGCCCTTCGTTCATATCCAGATCTTTGGCTGCTAGTGGATCTTAAGCAGTGGGTTTGATTAACTGTGCCCTGGTATCTCTTCTGTTAAATGGGTGGTAATTATACATTCCAGAAAAAAGAGAAAGGATAAGCCAGTGGAATAGATTGTTGGTATTTTGCTTCAACTAAAGAACAAAAAGTAACTCTTTTAAATTTGCTCCTCTGAAATAAAGAAAGATGCAGTTTGGTTGTTCATGATGGAATTATGGATGTACCTGTTGCAGAGAAGTAGAATAAACAAAAGTATTATATAATGAATTTCTCTATTAATCTCTGAATGAAGGAATCTTAATCAGTACTGAAATAATAGGTCATTTGTGTCCAGCACCGTAAAGATGATGAGTTTTTTCTATCCAAGAAATTATTTCATGCAGGACGGAATCTTACAAACCACGTATAAAAATATCTTGATCTCTGACCTTGTTTGTTGGAGGTTATAAAACTTTTCCCAGATCATTATTTTGCTGCATTGATGAAAACCTATTGAGCTGTTATTTAATGCTTAGCTACTGCACTGTGTTTTTGAAAAAGAGGTCATAAAAGGATTTTCTCTGTCTCTCTCTCACTCTCATAAAATTGAGTACAACTTCTTGTCCTGAGTCTGTTCTCCTTTTCTCAACTGAAAGTCTTAGTGCTTTGGAAATTTCTAGCTTGAGCCAAAACTAAAGAAGTTGCCTTCCTCTGAGTCATGGAAAAATGTACTTGCCTGCAGAAAAACAGTGATAAAAAGGTACAGGTGGAACTGAGCTGCTTAAGCAGTTCCACTGTTCAGTGTCATTTAAGGTGCTTTACCTCAGACATCTCCACTGGGGTGGAAGAGACCATTCAGCCCAAGAAAATTCATTTTCTGTGTTTCTTTTGTCCAAGAAGGCTTTGCTGTGCCTTCCACTTAAGAATCTGTAAGCCTTGTGAAAAGGGAAATATTGATGCTTCATACTAATTTCCTTAGGGACAGAAATCATCCTGAACATTGTCTTATGAATGCATCTACCTGCTTCTAACTACATTTCAGAGCAGCAGTGCCAGCAGAGAAAGGAAATCGAGAAATGTTTAGGGTCTGATTTTCCATTAATTTCAAGGGTAATAAGATGTCTAAATAAACTCCTGAGGTTCTGGAAATTTGTCTCCAATTCATGGAAGTACTTTAGCTTTGCTGAACTCTCTTCACCCATTTAGGTTTGCACCAGTATGCCTTGTTGAGTTCATTGCTCTTAAATCTTAACTTTGGCAGGTGATTGATTTTCTTCTCTCCTTTTGGCTTATTTAAGTTTCTTGTGAGTCTTGTCATAGAACAGAACGCAAAATGCATGGAAAGGGACACTGTAGGCACTAAAAAAAAAAAAAAAGAAAAAAAGAAAATCAGGAATCAGGAAGATTGGGAAGTGGAGAGGGTCAAATGAGTCAACAGAAAGAAACTACAGACACTCCTACCTCTAGTCATTTTGACTGTATTGAACTCTCTAAACCAGACAGACCATTTGAATTTTTAATACTGTCTTGGTTGCCAGGTAAAGTAAATAATAACATTGTATTATGCAAAAAATGTCTGCCTTTTTTCTGGGACATTCATTTTGCAGTTCTTAAAACCTGTATTCAAGCACTGGCATCAACCTATCAACCTTCTGTCTCAGTAAGAACATTGTGCAGTCCAGCCTGGTTTCTGTCACTTCATATTCTCTTACGGATGGATTCTCCTGTTGCTTCCAAGTCTTTGACTTCCCCTGAGCTAATGAAGAAAATTGCAGGTAGGATTCCTGGAGGCAAATATCTGGATATATGTCCACTGACATTCATAAGGAAAGTGTGCTGTGTTGTGGGAATATGTGCCTGCTCCGGACGAGGAGCCCCGGCATATGGTAACCCTTGCTGTTGAGATGGGACTGTTAGTAGATGAGGATCCAGCTCTGATCCAACCCAGCTGCAGCCTGTCTGAGAGAAGCGAGAGGACTTAGAGGGTGTGTGGACAACTAGAAAGAATGTCTGCAGAGAGATAAGGATGGTAAGATTTACAGACAGAGGGAGGGTGGTTGGAGTAGGATAAACAGGTGTGTGAGGGTCCAAGAGAGAAAACACCTACATGAGAACTGTAAAGTCTAAAGAAAGAAAGCAGACAGGTTAATCTAAGGACTGCCTGGTGTCACTAAGTCACCAGTGTGAGACCTGTGGATGGAGCTGGTGGCAGATGGCAACTCAGCAGCACTGAGGATCTGGCCTGGGGAGCTCCAGGCGCTGGCTCTTCTTTCCCAGTTCACTGATGCCTCATCAGCAAAGGATGTTTGAGTGCCTTATCAGGGTTGCAAGAAGATCTGAATCCTACCTCTCTTGTGCGTCAATTGAGAAACAGCTGTTTCATATTTTTTAGTTGTGTTTGTCTTGCCTGCAGGGTCTTTTCATATGGTGAAGGGGGCCCAACTGGAGTCACCAGAAGAAGATTGTTTGAAAGGTAAATATCAAAGTGAATGAAGATTTTATTTTTTTTTAAGGAATCTTTACTTATTTGCAAAATTTTGCTGGACTCGAATGCACTGAGTGTCTGAACTGAGTGGCTGCTGAAAACACATTGCCTGAAGCAAGCTGGTAATACATGACTCCAGGGTGGGAAGGACAGAGAACATATCGGGTCAGCAAAAATATATTTGGCGTTGTTATCTCTGACTATGCTAATAGGCAGACTTCTGTAATGAGTCAAGTGGCAATAACTGACATTGTAACTTAAAAATTTCTCTATGGAAATAGTCTCACCCCTCTTTTCTTTTTCTTTTCTTTTTTTTCCTTTCTTTTGGTTCTTTAATTCTTAAGAATTCTCTCCTTCTCTCCTTCTTGTTAATACTTTATCAATTATTAACCAAGCTTTCCCCAGCTTCATGTATTTAAAGCAACTGGTATGACTTCATCAGTCCCTCATGTTATTTTTGAAACCTGGTGATTTACAGCTATAAATAACTTTTATTTTCTTTTCCTTTTTGCTTGATTTTTTTCCATGACTTAATTTGTAACTGTTGTCTAATGATGCATTATGTTACCTGTGACAAACATATTCATACAGACTCAGAAGTTCAGGCTGTTGCACCAAGGAAGGTTTTGTGCTCGGATTTTATAGGTAGGAAGTCATAGATTAATTCCGGTATGGCACTTCTCAGAGTTCAGCATGACCTATTCATAATGCTGTATGACTAACCTTTTCTCTTTTGTTCTTACAGGCTGAGGAAGAACAAAACAAGAGCTATTGGTCTTGGCTTCAGATTCTGGGAGTTAAAGAGCAGCTCAGTGAGATAGCTTTTAATTTGGACCTCGTGTAAATGTTCAGCTCCAGATCTTTCAATCTAACTTGGATGGCCTGGACATTCTGAGGATCTGTTTCCCACTGCTGCGTGAAAACAAAGTGTCGATACACGTGATATATGGCTACACGTGATATATGGCTAAACGCAGTTCCAACGACGTCCGTGACTCAGATCATATTGCAATCAGCAGCATGCTCACACTCTCCAAACAGGACCTCTGCAACTAACAGGTGACAGATGGGAGTACTTCTCAGAAAATTTCCCCCCTAGGCCCTCACATATACATAGCTTTTCTTCCCAAGGGAACAGGGAGGCATTTAGCACTAAAGCACTGCTGAAATCCTCTGAAGTGATTTCTATTAGGTAAGCATTTCAATGACAGTGCTTGTCTTCAAGACTTGTGGCATTGTCCTACAGCGTGCATTATGCAGTGTTTGTTCATACTATTGTGGTAGGTTAATTGCTGTGGTGATTGATTGTTCATTTTGGTGTAGGCTTTATACATTTTTCAATCAATCAACGTGGTTTGCCTTTTGTATTTGTATTACTCAGCGCTCTACATAGCCTCTTTCAAAATTCTATTACATGAATTCCCTTTTTCCTTTCCTGTCAATAGCACGGATCATTTGTAGAATCAATTGTAAATTCTACACAACCTTCAATTCAATGTCAAACTGCAGCTCAGCTCCACCAGATGTTTTTGAGTAATGAAAAGCACATAAAATGTTGATTTATGCCTGTTTCATGTGCATAAACATATACAAATGTCTATATATGTCTGTATACACCTATGTATTTGCCTCTCTCTGAACTAGTTATTCATATTGTGTTTCATTCTTAAAGAAAAAAATGACATCTGAGAGACACGACATAGATCTTTTTCTTTTTTTGTTTTGTTTTGGTTTGTTTTGTTTTTTTTAAAAAAAAGAGTTCTCATTTGTCTTTAAATTTTCTGATAACTTGTATCTATTAAGAAATTGCACCTTCCTTCTTTGGCTCAGTCACATCGGTCAGAGAATAAAAGGTTTTCCTCTTCCTCTAGTGAATTGGGCCAACAAAGTTATTTTTGGGATCTTTTTCTGTGCTTTACTGTCAAATGGCTTGATCACCCATGTAGCATGGTGATACCTGCATGTGACTGTGCACATGCAGTACAAGGACAGTACTGTTGTTCTTCTAGGAACTGAATTTATTTCCTGCAGGTACTGCACTTAATGGATTTTGAAAGGAAGATTTGTTAAGTAAGTGCCAAAGCCAACAAAGAAGAAAAGTCATCTATCACACAAAATAAGCACTTTTTAAAGAATTAAGCATGTTACTGGTGGCTGTTGTACTTTAGCTTAAGGCCACCACGTAAATTATATTTGACAAATTAGTTATTGAAGGATATGCACACCTATTTGTATCAGGGCTATGAAATATTAATTTCAATGTAGCTCCTGTTTAACTGAACGTATTATTCCCTTCTCAAAGTTGTTTCAGGGTCTTGTGTCTAGGCATACTAATATTGCTCCATTATCTTAGTTTACAACTAATTGAGGCAAACCTACTATGTTATGTTAACCCTCCCATTAAAACAAAGCCAGTGATCCCCATTGAGAGCATCAGTTAAACTTTCAGAAAATTCAGGGGACACTAATTTATTATTCTACATGAATTACCTTTCATGCGGAGGTTACAGACAGAACACCATTGATTTGTTTATTTAAAATGAAGTGCAATGCACAATGCATTCCTGTGCACTGTTTTTTTAATTTGTTCGGAATATTTTCTGCTGAATCCTATGTGTTGAACTGTCAGATTTTTAGAAATTTGCTAAAACATAAAAATGGCGGTGGCCAAGTTTGAATTGAAATACAATACCTGTGCTAAAAAACTGGTAGAGTATATTACAACATAAGCATGAAGAAATAAATCTTCCTAAATACAAATTGCTGTAGTTGTATTGACCAGACAATCTGC
>VYZM01013516.1:381710-423541 GCA_013398915.1 Dromas ardeola
GAACGCCCTAAAAAAAAGTGGTATTTTTTTTTTTTTTTTTTTCTATTTTGTTTCTTATTTTCCTGCTAGCCATTTCTTCCTTAGTGTGTTTATCTGGGCAAACCCAGACTGGAGTTTCCATGGTATTGTCATGTAAGGATCTAATCCAGTACATCTTGTGTGTGTGACTAATGCTCATCTCTATTAATGGTCCTGCTGACAACAATATTACTCATTGAACAAATCTTGAAAGACCAGATCCAGCCTTATTCTGGTAAAACTGGACATGTAGGTAGAACTCACTGGAAGACCAGATTTGCCAGCTAATATAAACTATCAGGTGGTGGGAGGAGGGAGAAATGGTGTGAGTGCCCTTTCACTATCTGACAGTTCTCAAAACTGGTTATGACCGCCTTTCCTCTGCCATCCTGAAGGTGAATATTCTTCTGCCTAAGACCATTTTACTGGGAGGAGCTCAGTAATTTCACTAGATGCAAGTGATAATTCTGTGATAAAAGCAGTAATTGATACTGAATCATCTCCAGAGGAGATCTCCCTTTTGGCTGTACCAAAACACTTTCTAGTCCTGGCGGAATTTGACTTTTTTTCCCTCTATCCAGCCAAAATCCATCTACCCGGTCGAAATGTGATGTGTTTATCTGAAGGAGATGAATAGTTAAAATTCGTTAAATTTTCTAAAATGGAGAGGATTGGTGGCCCAGTTTGTCCAGATCACTACAAATCTTCGGAATATTTGCTCTCTTTGCTAGTACGTGGGATAACTGGCTGCCAAAGCGCATACATGAAAGCAGTCCTTGATGAGGAACTTGCTTGACTTGTTCTTGGCGGTGGAGACTCACCCTGTGTGTGAACTCACCGCCCAGACAGTGGCTCACAGGGAGACATTATCCAGAATCTGCCAGAATCATCGAATGGTTTAGGTTGGAAGGGACCTTAAAGATCACCTTGTTCCAACTCCCCTGCCATGGGCAGGGACACCTCCCATTAGACCAGGTTGCTCAGAACCCCATCCAGCCTGGTCTTGAACACTTCCAGAAGAGCAGGGACGCAGCTTCCACACGTATCACCAGGACTTCAGTCTCTGCAGGCATCTGGATTTCTCTAGCCCAGCCTCTTGAGGCAATGACACAGTCCCTTGGGCATCTGTTTTAAAGCACAAAGGCCTTTGTGTAGGAGCTTACAAAAGAATGCAGCAGTCTTTGAGCCAAGAGCTGAGATCACCATGTGTATTCAAAATAACAGCAGAAAATGGCCATCTCTAGGGGCAATGGTGACTTAAAAATACTCTTGAGTAGCTAGTGTGGAAATCAGCTGGAATCAGCTTTTGGCTGCAAATGTACAACAGCCTCTAAACATCTTAATGCTCAGGCAGTATTCTATTAATACTGATTTTAGGCAGCTACTAATTGGCAACACACACAGGAACAAAGTAGTCAGGCTGCAAAAGGCCATCTCACTTTGACAGAGTACCTGCCAGAACTTTTACTGTGCTCTAGACTTGATTGTCAGTGAAACAAAATTTGTTAACCCCTTCTATTCCTGGAATTTTATGAAACGACCTGTTTCATTTGGTTAATGCCTGCTTGTATGTACTAACACTTCTTTGTTTTCCTTTCATTAATTTAAACTACCGTTGGCATTTCTGGGGACTTGTTTGAGAGAATGATAGAAACCTTTGTTGCACAAGTACATAAGAATACTTTGAAAAATGAAGTCATGACATGAAGTACCACCGTCAAGAAAGATATGAGGCAAAAAAAGGCAGTTGGTAAAGAAACAACTACACTTTTCCTCCAGTTGAAGTGATCGTACTGGTTCCCATTATTCACAGGATAATCTCCTTCAAATGTGCAAGTGAAATAGGAAAACAAATTTCCAAGTTAATAAGATTTTTTTTTTCCTTTCTTTTCTCTTTCAGAAGTTCTTGCTTAGAAAGGGACATCAATAGGCAAAAAGACTGTTGGTATAGAAATGTTTCTGTAAGGAGTAAAGCCATCTGTTTCTTACTGCTTGTAACCAAATGGATGTATTGAACAGATCATGGACTTATGCTTAGACTCTGGGCCAACACTCAGAAACAGCTGAACATTGGACCAACACTTGGAAACAGTTCCTCATGCCCTTAGACTTCCTGTCTATTCCTGAAGTTAGGTCCTGTTACAGTAAGGGCCTATCAAATCACTGAGAATTATTGAGAATAGCCTCACAAAAAGCCTTTGCAGATCAGACACTGTGATCTCAGAGATTCTCTGAAGTATTCCTGTAAGTGGCTTGTCATCGTGGAAGCGGGCATAGCCACGGTCTGTCTCAGTCTTCTTCCAAAATGGGTTGAAGAGACTGTTATGCTGCACTTCCCTAAATCAGTATGCCTCCTAAGACCTTCAGTTGGCAAGGTGCAACTCTGTATGTCCTTGTTAGTTGGAAAAGGGCTCCACATGAGTAGTTTCATCTCCTCTCTGTATGATTCATGTATAGAGCTTTCAAAAACTCATTGAGTGTATTGTATGTGGAGAAATCTGTCATTTTCATTCTTGCTTTCAGGAATGCAGGATGTCACTAATGGTAAACACTGTAAAGGGGAGTTCATATCCACGTGGAGTGCAGCAGTACAGAGTTTCCCACTCCCGGTGTTCTGCACAGAATACAGAAAATGAGCTCCTACTGGCTTTTTGGTGTTTGCCAGGAGATGCTAGTGCCAGCAAGTGACTTCAGTGTAAAAATGCACTGGAAGAGGTACACAATATATGTGTAACACAACTTGCTGGACCCTTTTGATTCAACATCTGCGAGCATAAACATGAGAAAATCAAAGATTTTAATGTGAGGAAAGAAAGGGGCAAATTAGCTCACAGATTTTTGTACTAAAAACAGATGTTAGGAAGACTCTGCAAATCAAAGGGGACAATTTTTCTCAAGTAGAAAATAGTTCATTGTAAGGCAGCGTTGTCTGTGATAAGTTCACACAACTTTGGAAATTTTTTTATTCCTTTAGACTATACAGACTAAGTAAGGACAATGAAAGACTCTGAGAGTTTGTGTCATCTTCTTAATTTAGAGTGTGTGGTGACGGGGCATGTTTATGTGTGAAATATACACATGGGACCTGCAAGGCTGCCTGCGTGTTAGAGCAGATGCAAGTTTTGAGTGGAAAACTCATCAATTTTTTCAATACAGCTATTTCTGAAAATGGTCACAATAGCTTAACAATGCTTAAACATGAGAGTGGACTGACCTTTTACTGCTCTGAGCTATTTCACTCCACTGTATGTTTCCCTCCTGCCTTTCTTACTCACATGGCATATGAGTTCGTGAAAGTAAATTAAATAGGTTAAAAAAATCTATTGGATACTCATCCAAAAATATTCTTGAGGTGATATATATACATATCTATCGTGATATATCTGTAGATAGATAGACAGACAGACAGACCATATGCATCACACAACGCAGTCTGGTTGGTCATTTAAATACAACTTAAAATGCTTGTGAGTCAGGGGTAGATCCAAAAGTAATTCCATGGAAATGAATGCAGAAAATATAGATTTCTGCTGGGACTACTTAAATGCAAGAGATTTTCCTGCAGATTATATTGCAACAGCAGTTGCTTGTAAATTTTTTTGATCTTAATGAATTTTCTTTTGATTAATTCTGACTTGATAATTTTATACCAAACCTTAAAAAAAGCTGAGAAAGTTGGCAAATGTGCTGCAGGAAGATTTACCAGCTCTCGTTAGCATAACTACAGCTTGGTGAAGAAAGGAAGAATTTTTCAGAATAGATTGTGCTCAGGAAAAGACTGTTGAGATATGGAAAAGATGAGGATATATGGATTGGACTGAAAAATAATAGTATCTTAAGAACAGTGGTACGTGGGCTTGATGAATAAATGGGATCAAGGTATATGTTTGGTTTGAATTTCTCACATGAGTTTGTTTGGTTTGTTTTTCTTTCCATTTCATCTTTGTGTTTGATGCCCACTTTAGACTTTTTCAGATTTACTGCAGAAACCTGACATATATTCCACAAAATAATCTGGTGTTACCCAAATTTTGCTTGTAAACATTCACAAAAAATACTTCCGTAGAAAGTATAGTGCTTAATACTGTGCTTTTATGGCAGGCTTTACTAATTGTGCATCAGGTGATTTGTCACTGGAACCAAGGTTTCAAGAGAACATAACCAAAATGGAGAGCAAAACATGGGAGGGATGTTTAAGCAATATAAATGAAAGGAAATCCAGGTAATTTTTTAAAATTTCTTTCAATGAAGTTAGAGTTACCCCATTAAAACCAGGTTTGCTACTTAAGGGGAATCCTATCAGGTCCTAATCAGTTTGCTGATAGAATCCATTTAATCTCTGACATTGTCTATGAAAGAAATGTAACACAATTGTACAGGCTAGGGACTGTCAGCAATTTAATCAACTCTATTTTCTTTTCTCTCATACAAAAAAAATATACAGTGCATCTGACATATAAAGGAAAGGTGTGTTTTGACTTTTGGGCATTTGTATATTCTTACTTAAAACTTAGAACAGATGGGTCTCTCAGTTTTGAAATTATTTAGAGCTCCAGCTCTGACTTTCCTCTTCAACTGAGCACTGAAACAAATACTTTACAACAACAATAGTCTGTTGAATTTATAGCGCTTTAGGACGGCTACTTTTAAGTCTCTGCGGAACAGAACTGTCTTTTAATTAGATCAGTGTTGGGGATAGTTTGGATAGTTTGTTTCCATCATAAATATAATGAGCACGCTTGGGCTCCAAGGGACAAAAGCTCTCTGAGGGCTTTTGACCACGGAGTGTGGCACGTGATGCTCTGGGGAAGACACATGCATGGGTCAAGTGAGGATGCAAATGGATGAAGTGGTTGGAATGCACGACATCTGCCCACAAGTGACAGAACGGGAAGGCAACGAGGTGGGGCAAGGGACAGACCCACGAAATGGCAAGCAGAGAAACTACTATCATGCATTCAGTTAGCCCCTCACCAGCTGCGGTCAACAACAGGATACGGGTGAATGTTTCTTCTCCATGCTATTTGTTCTGCCACCAAATTGATGACATGCCCCCCTGAGCTGTTGGGTTTTTTTCTCTGAAGCTGGTGTGAATGCCATTGACCCCACTCATTTTGATGGGTCTGTTTTACACCATCACCTTCTCTGAGTTGAGAGGCCAGAATGCTAGAATTTTTCCCATTTGTTTTTATAGGTCTTTTCTGTCACTCTGTAATTTTTTAAAGATGACTGATAGATAAAGTATGCTTTTAAAGTTTCCTGGCCTGAATTTTAAAAATATTTGGAAAGGATTACAAGGCACTAAACAGTCTCCGTTACTTAGAACATGCTAAGGATTGGCTTGAAATTTATGAGGTTTTTAATTTTTTAAATATTTTTTTTTTGCTAGTGCTTTTCTGTATTACTGCTTCGAAATAGACAGTTCAACGACTGCAATAGCAGGAAGATCGGTCGGCTCAATTTTTTTAAATAGCAATTGACCATGAAATGTTAGAACAGCAATATTACAGAGATGAGAGAAAAGAAGAATGAGCAACTTTCAGGTTTTTATTATGTAATTTCAGAAGAGTTCACATATACTTACTACCTCAATACCATTGTATTTTATGTGCATTTTTTGCATATTAATTGCACAGAATATACTGTTGCGTGCATTTTTCTTCTCAAACACTGATAATAGGAGCAGCTTCTCACACTTTTGAAAAATTAAATAGCACACGTGGGAATATGAAGATCTGTGAAAGCCTGAAGTCTCTTAGTTAGGGTCTTTTTTTGCTGGATGGGAGAACCTTGTTAGCATGAGCCCAGAACTTTTTATGTTCACTAAGTCAGAGACAAAGCTTTAACAAGCAAAACCTTCTTGTCCAGCATATTCTCACTATCATAAGTTTTCTAGCTTCCTCTAGTTTTGTTTTTTTTTGAGCCACGTTGATTTACATACCTTTTTTTGTTTAAACGAAGTTATCTGTAAATTAACGTCAGGTGTAACTGGAACCTAGTTATTCTTAATAGTTTTATAATGACATTTGTGTCAAAGTAAGGCAAGCATGCCAGGATGAATCTTCTAAAAGCGCAGAAACAAATATAAAGTAAAAATAAACTAAAATTGAAATAGTTTGCTTGCAGTAAAGTGACAACACTTAATTTCAGTGTGAATTTACCAGTCAAAATGACAACAGATCACATGACTAGTTTAAAAAAAACCCCACCATCCGTGTCAGGTACTCACTGGTGATCAGTCAGGTAGCAAGGCGTACAAGGAAAATTTGGCTTAGACACTGTCTTCACCATAAGGTGGATTTATTTCAAACTAGGCAAAATGAAATGACTGATAATTAAATTATTAAAAATGAAAAAAAAAAAAAGGAAAAAAAAAATCAGGAAAATTTGGTTTCCCAGAGATATTTACACCAGACGAACCGTTTTGACTGCAAGGCAAGCTACTGCAGGACTCCATCTCAGCTTCCTTTTCCTTGCTATTGCATGCCAAAATCCAAATAATTCTTGACTGCGCACAGATTTCATCGCCCTGGCTACCTGCAGCTGTTGACTGTGACTGTAAGGCACTGAGGCTGCTGGCTGCAGCAATTTGGTTGTTGTGCGGCCACTGTGAGCAGTGGCTGCTCAGGCTCCCGTCGCACTGAGAGCGCCCCAATGATAAGACAGCTGCCAAATAACCTCCTGTGTACTTTGGACAGAAATCTCAGTCTGAAAGTGTTTCTCAGTGCCTCGTTTCTGTTTGTCTTGTCACTACAGCAACAGGGAATTGTATTTTTACGGTTCTATTATGTATCATGTATTTTTCCCGCTGATGACCTTGCGTCCTGCTGATGACCTTGAGTTTGTAAATTTTCAGTCGCAGACAGGCATAATGGAACACAGTGACCTGTTTTATTGACATTATTGAAAATAATTGAATATTTTCCTGAGATTAAAAAAAAAATTATTATTGGCCTTAAAAAAAAAAAAAGAAGCTCTGTATGAGAGGGAAAAAGAATGCAGGAATGTGCTTGGATTTGTATCTCAGGTCTGCCGTCTACCTCAGACAAACATTCTTAGAGACATCTCTTGACAGGATGTACAAAATGATCAGGTTCTAAAATATGTTTAAGCAGAGGAAATAGTTAGTCTTCAAATTATCCCATTTTCTGAAATATCAGCTAGCAGATTGGGTTTGCAGAAATGATATTTTACCAGTAACAAGAAGTTATTCACTAGACAGTGTCCTGTGTGCCAGGTGGGGGAGTTGTAGTGGTATTACCCTTGTTAATTTATAAAATCTCTGTTACTGCAGGTCTAAGGAAAAGGAGAACCCTGTTATGCTAGAGGCCCTGCCCTGTATGAAAGCCTGGATGATAGAAAAAACCCCCAACCTCCAGCTACTGTACCAAACACATTTGTTTACACATAAAAATGCAAACTACTGAAATGCGTTGAAAGAAGAATGGACATTTAAGCGCTAGGCTGTAGACTGAAGAATCAAAGCACAAGGAAAATTGGGTAGACAAACTAGACTAAATTAACAACTTCAAAGCTTTCTGCAGGATGCAGTTAAAAACTTTGTATGTGAAATAAACACTTAAAATCAATACAAATTTCATTCTGCAAGGATGAAAGCTCCATGGGGGCATCTCATTTCTTCTGGCCTTCCCGGACAATGCTCTGCTGTGTGGGTGAAGAGCTACTAGAGGAAAGAGCGTGTGCTCCAGCTGGAAGTGAGGGGGCTGCACAAAGACCAAAGCTGTTTTACTACTGGTATTTCAGTTGCATTATTGTATGAAGTACAATGCTGCTTTGCACCGGGAGACATGGTGTCAAGCTCAGAAATTACCACCGCATAAGATTCTCTTCTAATATGCGCACGCTGATTTCTGTAGTAGACCGCAGTAACCCCTTATTTTCTTCCCTTGTATATGATGCAAATCATAGGGTGATGGAGACGATATAGCGAGGATATTTAACATTGGGTTTTAATGTATCAGCACAGCAGCATTGAAACATATCTGTAATTTCATATGAAAACCATAATGAAAATAAGCAAGCCATAGTCAGTAGCCTCTGGCTGTGGAAGGTTTGGCCTGTGTATTAGAAGCAATTTCACTGCTGTTAAACATAGAGTGCATGCTACAGGTTAGCTAGTTGACTCTATTATTTAATTCCTGTAACAGAGCCAAGCCATTAAAAACATACTGCTGTCCTTGCAAATTAAAAATAAGCAATTGAAGTCACCAGTATGTACTGCTGATGCAGTGCTGCTGTGGGAAGACCTGATCTCGGTGTTTTAAGTTAACACATGTGTAATTCAGGTTTTGTTAACAGGCTTACTACAGTGTTATTGCCAATGTGTTATGGTTAAATCTGGAGCTATTGTTAGCTCTGCATTTCACACTTCATTGTAGCAGCTATTCCACAAATAATAGATAACTAGAACAGGGCTGAACATTGTGTTCAATCTTGTGACTTTATGGTAACTTTTTACATGTTTTTCTGAAACTGTTAGGCACAATCCTTTCATGGTTGTTTTGGCTTCATGAACTACTTAAAAAGCAAAGCTAGGGTTTTGATGTAATCAACAACAGGTCTACTGAGTGGGCTGTGGAATGAAGCAGTCCTTTTCTGGCAAACCTCTTGACACAGATGGAAGAGCAGCACAGCCTGTGCTGAGCTTATCTTTGGGTTCAGAACATCAACACGCTGTAAGCACCGTGCCATTACATCCCCATGAGAATATCTTCCCAGCCTGCAGCGGAGTAGAGGGCAAAAAGCATCTCCACAGTTTGGAGTGGGTTAATGCCATACACGCCAGGTAGTCGGGTGTTCTGCAAGGGGACAACGTACAAACACTGTAGTGAAACAGACTGAACCCGCAGTGGCTGCTGCCTTTCAGGTTAAAGACATTTCTCCAGGGAAAGTTTGCTAGGGTTTAGTTCCCACTGGTGAATATAGGCAATCTGTACGAAAAGGGGTGAAAATCTTCCTATGCATGAGACTAATTTCCATGCCAAATAAAGGCAGAACTACTAGCATGTGGTTAATAGCTCTTCTCTTGTTATAAATGCTAATGTTGATTTACTGGGAGAAGCAGAGTGGCAGAAGAGCATCTTTTCCCTTGTTTTTCCTGTAGATTTCCCCTGAGTGTAACCTGGTATTTAATAAATGTGTGATGTATTTTCCAGGCTGATTAGACTGTGCGGTGAAGTAATAGCTTTTCAATTTTTTCAAATGTTATTTCTTTATAACCTTTATCTCCCTTTGTGAGGGCACTGGGGACCTCTTTTAAAAAATAATAGAAGTAAAGTCTGAAAATAATGATCCTTCACAGCCATGTGGCTTAACCTTTGAATGAAGAGGCGTTTGAGAAGAGTTGGGACTGATATTCAGTATAGGCTGCAGAAGGAGTAGGAAATTTCAACAGGCCCAAAGGCATGGTTTAAAGCCCCGCTGAATAGTAAAAACATAATGTAGTGCAAAATTACATCTATTTTCTGCCACTGTCAGTTGGACTCAGGAGTAAGGCTTGGGCTGAATGTATGGATCATCCTGTTACAGCTGTGAGCGGACTCTCTGTGGCTGTTTCCTGTGTGATGAACTACAGAATTGGGGCTTATGAAGTACACTCAGCTTTTTGGCATAACGAAATAGGAACTTAAAGACCTCATTCTTAGTGTTTCAAATTTCCATCTCATTTCTTTGGGCTGACAGCCAACATAGTGAGAGCATTTATACATTGTGTAGCTTGTTCTGTGAAGTACTAAGTTGCACCCTCCTTCTCCTTTTTTAATATTTCATAATCTCTGAGCAAGGCACAAACTGTTCCATAACATCTCTTAAATGTTGGTCTTTGGCAAAGAAGAGAAATACACAGCACATGAAAGACTAAAAAACATTGAGACAAAGTGAATTCTTTTCCCACTGAGTGAAAGGTAAGAGAAACACTTGTACATCATACACACCCAAACCAGCTTGATAGAAAACTCCCTTCTTCTGTGACTTGAGCAGGACTGTTAGCAGGAGGACAGCGGCAACGAACTGTGGTAAAATACATTCCGACAATCTTTTCCCTTCCCAGCCATCCTTCCACATCTAAGTCATGACAAAAGACAGCAAACAAAGGACCTTCTTTGCATCAGTTGATATTAGAAAAAAAAATAAAAATTGCTTATTTCCTGACATTGGCTAGGCCGTCTGCTTTACCTGCCAGGATGCTGCAGAGATTTTTAATGATAGCTGTCGCCCTACTGATGGTGTAGGAACCCATCAGATGAGGAAAGTTTTCAGTAAAGATGGGAAAATTATTTTAAGCTATCAGCTATGCTGTGGCATTACTAAACACCTGTGTGATCGGTGGACCTGCAGGTGACAGCACTCGCTACTGGCGGCAGCAGCAGGGGGTTGAGGAGGACTGAAGAATCCTGAGTTCAGCAGAGGATGCGAAATGTGGGTTCTCATCTGAGATGCTTCTGCCACCAGCACTTTCTGCTTGTTCTCATCCTCTTTGGCTGCTAATGCTTTCCACAGAGAGCAACTTGTTCAGATGCTTGCCCTCACCTGGGTCTCTTGCTCCTCTGAACTTTGTCAAAGCTGCTGTTTCTTCTTCTTCTTTGATCCTTTTGTGTTAATGGGGGTCACAGTAACAACACAGATAATTTAAACTACTGATTTAATGCAGAGGAGCAGATTAGAAGCTCCACTTCCAGCTGTCAAAGTCGGCCTAGGTATTTACTGAAGTCTCAAGCACTCGGTCCTCTGTCCTAGAAAGTCGTGATGTTCCTCACATTCTAAGCACTACCAGACAAACACACTCATATTTTGCTAACGTATGAGAAAGCGTCCATCGTGTGTAAGGATTTTTCATTTTCAGTTCCTCCAGATATAAGAACATGGCTGACTTGAGTAAAGAAAGTGTTTTTTTAGCAATAGGGATATTTCTTGCTCTGTCATCAGCATTGTGTTATGACATCATTTTTTTTGGAGGGATATTTCCCTTCAGGGTAGGAACAGATTAGCCATAAGAACTACTGCAAAAGGGACAGGAAAGTTGCAGCTGCTGGCTGAGAAATTGCACGGAAGTTATGCATTGGCTGCAGTATAAACCTGCAGAGCAGAACTGTTGACCAAGAAGAGCTTTACCTTGTCAGTAGTCACAAAACAAAACAAAAATTATTACTTTAAACTCCATTTAAAGCTGGTTTGTGCATTTCTAAATTACGCAGGAATTTCCATGGGCCACAAAAATGTGAATTTTGGTCTTGCCAATAACAAATCAGTAGATATTCTTCAAAGATGGCAAGTCAGTGTGTTCCTAGAGAAGGAGGGAGAAAGGCTGGGGGAAAAAAAGAGGGATGTGGGGGCACATGTGTCCACTTCACAAGGTGCTGAGGATTCGTAAAAGTTAGTGAGAATTTTGTGAGTTGTGAGGTGGGAAGGGTTTAGGAACAGTCCTGGGACAGGGAGAAGGATATGTGGTGGGATGACTCTGGCTGGACGCCAGGTGCCCACCAAAGCTCCTCTATCAGCAGAGATCATCAGACATCTATCAGCAAAGATGCTCCTAAGCTGGGCAGGGGAGAGAAAAGATAATGAAAGACTTGTGGGTCGAGATAAGAACAGGGAGAGATCACTCACCAATTACCATCATGGACAAAACAGACTTGACTTGGAAAATTAGTTTAATTTATTACCAATCAAAAATCAGAGTAGGGTAGTAGAAATAAAATCTAAATCTTAAAACACCTTCCACCCACCCTTCCCTTCTTCCTGGGCTCAACTTTGCTCATGATTTCTCCTCCTCCTCCCCCTGAGCAGCACAGAGGGGTGGGAATGGGGGCTGTGGTCAGTTCATCACACATTCTATCTGCTGGTCCTTCCTTCTCATGCTCCAACATGGAGTCCCTTCACGGGAGACAGTCCTCCATAAACTTCTCCAATATGAGTCCTTCCCACAGGCTACAGTTCTTCACAATCTGCTCCAGCGTGTGTCCCTTCCATGGGGTGCAGTCCTTCAGGAACAGACTGCTCCAGCATGGTCTCTTCTCTCCATAAGTCACAGGTCCTGCCAGGAGCCTGCACAGGCTTCCCATGGGGTCACAGCATCCTTCAGGCATCCACCTGCTCCAATGTGGGGTCCTCCATGGGCTGCAGGTGGATATCTGCTCTCCCATTTACCTCCATGAGCTGTAGGAGAACAACCTGCCTGACCATAGTCTTCACTCCAGGCTGCAGGGGAATCTCTGCTCCGATGCCTGGAGCACCTCCTCCCCCTCCTTCTTTACTGACCTTGGCATATGTGGAGTTGTTTCTCTCATATGTTTCACTCTTCAACTGCAGTTTTTGTTGCACAGCAACATTTTCCCCTTCTTAAATATGTTATCACAGAGGCACTACCACCACCACTGATGGGCTTGGCCTTGGCCAGTGGTTGGTCCGTCTTGGAGCTGGCTGGTATGGGCTCTGTTGGACATGGGGGAAGCTTCTAGCAGCTTCTTACAGAACACACCACTGTAGCCCCCTCCACTACAAAAACCTTGTCACATAAGTTCAACACAGGATGATAGCTACCTCTTTCTTCTGCCACCCTCAGTAGGTCCTATTTGGCTATCTGTCCTATGAGTGGGGAGGGAAGGGGGAGGCTACTCCTGCTACAGGAGAGTCAGAAAAAGCCCAGGCAGGATCATCAAATTGCAGAGGACCTACACCTTCCCCTAGAGTTGCTGCTTCTGCCAATGATGGAGAGATGGAGACTTCTGCCACTGGAAGAGCTCTCTGTCTCCCACCCTGCTGCCAGCCTCCACTGCAGACAGCCAGGCTGGGTCGGGGAGAGTGAGATCAGCTGTTTGGGCAGCTGCGATTTCTCAAATGGTGGCACTCTCTCTCTGTCCCCAGTGCCCATCTCTGTTCCAGGACAGGCAACATGAAGGCCAATGCCAGCTCTCTTCTCTCACCAATTTGTCACCAAGACTAATTATCCAGCTTTTTATGAATCACAGCCTTTCCTGAGCAGCTTTTAAGCTTTTCCATGGTCTAGATGACTACTATGCAACAGTTAGGGATGTAGGGGGATGTTTGACTTCAGGTACAGTCCTGTGGCTGAAACTGCTGACAAAAGGAGGTCAGTACAGGACGTATTCAGGAGCACCTGCTCTGGTGACAGTGACTCCCTAAGAGGCTAGTTAGGTTTGTGTTTGGCCTGAAATGCTGGGTCTGCATTTGGTGTATATGGCTTTGCATAGCAAGATGAAGAAAGTCTGCAAGGAACCGTGACTGTTCAGAAGGCTCAGATATGAGGACTGGATTGCAAGTCGTGGGGTCAAGGGTGTCTGAATTCAAATCCAGCCACAACCGCAACATGCTGCTCACATCTCTTCGGCAGTTTTCAGTTCTGGTTCACTTGGAAGAATCTCACTGAAAGAACAGTGCTGTTGACTTCATAAAAGTTCTGATGAAATTGTGTTTGACCCCAGCTCACTCTTCCATCATCTGGTAGTAACTTAGGTTTAATTCATGACATCAGATGCGCAGTTTAAAAGTCTGAGTTGCCTTCAAGTGATTACCTTCAGATTACCCCTGAGCACACAACTGAGTTTGCAGTTGTCCTGAAGTGGCCCTGAGTTGGGAACTAGGACTTTGCTTTGCAGATGATCCTTTTGCAAGGAATTAAGACTTTGAAATTCTGTGCAGTAAACTGTGCCTGTGTATGATGCCATAGATCCTTGGACAGCAAAGCTGGAATGGTGTTAGCACTCAGATAACACCCCTACAATGCCAGTGAAGAATGAAAGAACTATAACATGCTTTTCAGAAGTGGTTGGTGGTTTTTTTCCCAGTACTCTTACCTTGTAAAGGCTACGTCCTGCTGTTCATGACTCTAGATGAATCCTCTGAGCTTTGAGCACGTTCCTCCCAAGTACAGGAAAAATAACACAGTTTCACTCCATTACTACCTAACAGCAAATTGATGATGGCTTTTACCTTATATGACCCGACTTCTGTAAATTTTGACTGTATGATTTATCTTCACTAGTAAATAGCTACCTGGTGTTGTTTTTGAGCTCAAATCCCAGAGAGCATATTTATTTAATAATAGATGATCTTGCAGCAACATATGGGCAGGTCATTAAAAAGGGTTCCCATTATCTAATTATGACTAGTTCTCTGTTTGCTTTTCTGCACAGTGAATTAAGGCTTGGCTCACAGCTCTGCTTCTCAGCTCCCCTGGGAGCTTCAGTTCAAAACCAGGCTAAAACTTTAACTGACCCAAGATGACCCATTTCCAACAAATTCTGCCTCTCTGACTGCCCCTTCCCAAGTAGCCTTGAACTTTGGCCGGCAGCCTGAGGAGCACATGGGGTCCGTTTCCCCTCTGTGGTTCCTCCAGAGCCTCCTGCTGGGTGTCTATTTAACCATGGACAAGCCCATTGTCTGCAGAAGCAGGGAGGGAAGGAAAGGAGGAGACGGCAGGTAGCTGCCCTTGGGACCATGACAGGCTACGCCGTGGTGTTGATACACACTATTTCCAGCTGTACTTGTTTTCTGCAAAATGTTCTGTAAACTATTTCTTCCCAGTGGTCTTGGTGGCATTGTCCTGACCAAACACGTTTCAGAAACTTCTTGTTGTGCCACTGCCAAACAGTATTTTGATTTTATTTTGCACAAATTGACAGCATTTCACTACCAAAGAAAGCAGCTAGAACAAGGTGAAAATGTGGGTACCATACAATTTTAAACGCGGACCTAAACTTCAATCTAGAATTATGCTGATAAATGATTCAGACCTAAAATTAAATGCTCTTTCTAACATCGATGCTTTTTTACTTTCTTGTTGAAAGGCCTGTCTTACACCTTTCACTTTTCATAACCTTCAATTTATTGTTTGAGTACCTGTTATTCAGGACAGTAGTCTTACAATTTAAAACTTGGAAATACTGGTTTTATGTTTGTATCCAACAGAATTGAATAGGACCAAAGCTACAGTATCTAAAGCCTAATTATTCAAGAGAATAAAGTTTATACTACAGGACAACTATAAGTAAAGCTCCCTTTCATGTCTTAGTCATGGAAAATTGGTGTCAATTTCTCATAGTTGGACTGCAAATCTTATCTAGAAAAATGAGGAACTCTAAAGCTTTAAAATATTTTTCCAGAATGTCCCGCTAATGATACTTAAAGAATTAAAAAAAAAAACACTCAAGAATATTTTTTTCCTCCAAACACCAAATTATAATAATGTCATCTGCCATATAAATGATGAATTAGTAATTTCTCACAGTTAAAGCACCTATTTGCTCTTCATTTTTCAATACGGAGGTGCTTTTATTCAGTGGCGTGTATAATGCCTGCAATTTATTCAATCTAAGGGTAGTGTTTTGTAATTTTTGAACAATTAAGAAACAGATTATTGCAGAATGCTGCGATTTATGTACACTGGCACGAGTGAGCAGTTATTTCACTCCATAGGCACATAATAGACTCAAGCATCTCTCAGTGATGGGAGACAAAAACTTGCCGTATGGAGAACATGCTCATGTGAGTTAATGTGAACACACTTTATACATTAATTTTTAGGTATTCAATTAGGATACAGTTCTCTCTGCCTGTATTTAAGGAACCACAAAGGAGCAAGTCCTTTGAGTTTGGTGCTCATATCCAGGGATGGTACCATGATGGTGTCCCAGGAGGAGAACTGCTACGTGGAACAACAGTGAAAGCATTCTCCAAAAAAGTTGGGATCTGGGGTTTGAAGGCTTTGGTAGCATGCCTTGCTAAGTGTTTCTTAACGCCTTGGACACCCAATAGTTCCCAAACTTAATGAAAAAGTTTGTTTTGATGTTCTCAGAGACACTTGGTTAGTGGTCTGTGTAATATTTTTTTCAGCTCACCAACCGCCATCATCTCTGATCTCATGTTTAAATGAGGTGTGTGGCGTTGTTTGTTTTGCTTACGCTGAAGCCAGTACTGCCCTTCTTCATCCGAATTGCTACAGGGCAGCTGAAATCTGTACAGGGTCTGTCTGGCATGGTGTTAACCTTCTTCATAGCAGACCATATGTATGGTGCTATGGTTTCGATCTGTGACTAAAACAATGTTGACAACACACCAGTGTTCCAGCCAGAATAGCTGACTCAAATTGACCAAAGGGATATCCCATACCATATGACACCGTGCTCAGCAATAAAAGCTGGTGAAAACAGGAGGAAGAGGGGGACATTCATGGTTATGACATTTGTTTTCCCAAGTCACTATTACACATGATGAAGCCCTGCTTTCCAGGAAGTGGCTAAACATCTGCCTGCCACTGGGAAGTAATGAATTAGTTTCTTATTGTGCTTTGCTTGCATGCACAGTTTTTTCTTCATCTATTTAACTGTCATTATCTTGATTCACGAGTCTTCTTGCCTTCTTTCTGTGAGCTGGTGTGTGTGCGCTTGGCTTTGACCAGGGTGAACCCACAATAAAATTATAGACTTCTATTTTTTATAGATAAGTGGCAGGGGCAAAGATTTTTCTGCATGACTCTGCTCTGTGGCTTACTGCTCCAAAGCAAGAGCATGCTGTTCCTAATCCTAGTTATTGGTGATTGCTTAGTGATTAGACTTACCTCTAGACAAGGAGTAAGGAAAAGACCTATAACATCACCCTATTCTGGTAAAGTAAAAGTTGAGTAACTTATTTTCCTACCTAAAACCAGAGTTACAAAAGAACAGCACTAGTGGTTTCTACACATAACAGTTTCTGAATAGCATGTTGTGGTTCAGAACTTACTTCCCATCATGTTTTTTTAATGCAGATGATGAGGACAGTTCCTTTCCTCTACAGAGCACCATATTTCCATGAGGGTGTTCCGAGGCTATGATTAATATACTGTCATTTTTCTTTAGTATATATTTTAAATATGGCATACAGTTAGGTCAATCAGGGATAGAAGAGCTCAGAATACAGTATACAGATGGTAAGCTGGTCAGCTTTTGGGATGTCCTGGCCCAGGGGCTGTCAGAGGTCTATATTCTCTAGTGTCTTAATTCGGCCTGATGGACTCCAGTAAACTGCTCATGTATTGCTGGTTTCTATTTAATCTAAGTCATATTAAAAAAACACTGTAAAAGCACTCACTGTCTTCAGAATTACTCTTCTAGGTTACTGTTACAATTATAAACTAAACCTGTGTTTCAGAGATTTCATTTCTAAATAGTGATTTTTTGTTTTATCTTTTTAGATAACATGTTTTGGGGTGGCTAAGCAAGGCAAAACTCACTGACAAAACTTGTTTCTGATACATTTTGTAAGAGCATTGTAGCATGCTAAGGTATGTAAATACATTGTAAAACCACACCAAGGGTTCATGCTTAAGCTGGTTCAGCAGACATCTAAATCCTGAAAATTTGCTCTCCTGCAGTCTGTGAACAAGTTGGTGCAACTTTACTCAAAACACATTGCAACTTGCTCATGACTGTGTCTCATTTCCTCAAAGCAGTAACTTCTGGAAGGTTGAACAGCACTAGTGATGAAGATCAACTCATAGAGCAATCATGGACAACCAAAACAGTTCCAGGTTGTCTGTGCATGCATGGAATTCCACAGGTCTGAGCAGAATCTCTTTGCCAATTGACCCAGCCAATCATGAAATGATCTTCTGTTGCCCATTCAAAGAATGTGAGACTTTCTCCATTTCCTCTAGGACAGAAGAAGTGCTAGGCAAGCTTCTAAGACAGGGCACAGTTGAGACAACCCCCAGAGAGTCCACAACAAAACTCCAAAGGGCAGAGGTATGTGAGTTTTGCTCTAAAGAACCCACTTTGGAAGCTCAGTGACTTTGAGTTAAGGGAAGTGCTGTGAATGTACCCTAGAGCTATTTAATTTGAATACCTATGTATATCAAAACTGAAACAAATACAACTCATTGGGACACTAATATTTATCTTGAACTGACTTGAAATAACTTGTATATGTTTTTAATGTACTTTTTCCATGTCTAGAATGCTAAGATGTCAGGAGACTTATTAAACTACAAAGCCAGATGTTTCTTCTGGGTTTGTGGTGGGTGGGATAATCAGACTAGGAGATCAAACAAAGAGACAGATATTTAAATAAGAACTTTTCATATATTGCCTTGTATCAATGCGTGTCTCCACTAATGGTCCTATGTCTTTTTCATTCTGCACACAGCAGAATTAATTTTTTTTTAGGGTAATCAAGCTAACATTATAATTTAGGTAGAGTTAAGGTGGTATGCATATTCCTTTAGCTAGCATATGATGAAATATGACTACCGTATACTGGAGTTAATCCAACAAGGCATTAAATATGCAAGTAGTTCTACTTGTTTCACTGGGGTTAGTTACATGCCTAAAGAGAGAAGCTGATGTGAATATATTACTGGCCTAGGGTTACTGTTATTACACACCTGAGACTGCAGGAAATGCAGAATGTGTATTTTCAGGTTGACAATTTTAATTTTCCAGCATTTACAATGAAGCGGAACATTTTTAATACGACTGGGATAGGATAAACAGTCTGAGCAAAAAGAGAGCTACGTTTGCCAGAGATTTATATTTGTTCTTTTGTGTCTCCATTTTTTCTGTTCATTCCCAAGTGCAAACATCTTATGGTTCACTTGCTCTGATGAGATTGAAAAAGCTTGCACTGAACTACAAACAATGACTAATGCAACAAATTGAAAGTGTATGGTTTGTTCAGATTTCTTCCAAATCCATTCATCATCCTACTTTATGGAACAGAGATTCTAATTCTTCCTTAAGCACAGGAGATAAATGAGATTGTTCTAGTCAGCATATGGGTCAATGAAGAAAGCAGTATTTTTCAAGATTTTTTACTGCATACATCTGCTCTTTGGAAAAAGGGATCAAAAAGGAATATTGTGTGGACCACTCCAGCATAAGGAATAAAATAGGGAAAACAGGGGAAGGAATATTTTTGCATTCCAAATTTTTCTGCCCTGTTACTTAAGGATTCCTGTAATGTAATAACAACCAGACTAATGTTGAATTTAGAATTCTGACACAAAGGTCCCATGCAACATTATCCTGACAATGTTCTGATATCGAAAACCTTCTTCCCTAAATCAAACCTAAACAGGAGTCAGAATCTTATTTCAACTTACTTTTCTTTTACAGTTATTAGAAAGTGAGTTTTACGTGAGTTTTTACAGCAAATGTTGCTGAGAAACTAGAGGCCTTTTTTATCTATGAAAGATGGAAGTCCTCAGTTGTGAAAATTGTGAATTAGATTTAGTTCTGTCACTGAGACATAATAACTAGGCCCTATTTAAAATGAGTTTCTTTTCTTCTTTGTGTGTTTAAGAGTGAAACACTGAAGTTTAAAGTTAATCTCTGTTTCTGGATTATGCAAGTTAACTGTGGAAAGTAGGTTAAAGAACCATCTGTAGGAGAGGCAGTAAACTAAGTTCAGAATCTATCTCCAGTAAAGAGTGATATACAAGGAAGAACTACATTTCTATCTTCCAGACTAGCCAGAATATTCTTTAATTTTAATTCCTGGTTCCTATAGGAAAACAGCTGAACATCAGTCACCCTATGGCAAACTGTAATGTGAAAAAAATACCCCAAAGGCTGAGAACCGTGGTAAGTCTTTAAATTATCCAAGCTACTTCAGGTGGTTACGTAGTAATTGATATTTAAATTCTCACCAGCTTTTACAAAATTACTTCAACAACTTTAGCATTTTTCTACATCAATACAGCAATAACATTCCTACCACATACTCGATAGTTCGATATTTCTTATGTTGAAATGAAGACATCCCTTCTTAGGGAAGTATCTTCCTGCTCACTGGCACTGCCCTAAAGTGAAAACGAAACAGAAGAAAACAGAAAGTCAGAAGTGACTTTTAAGATATTTCAGCACGAGGCTTATTGTCTTCTGGCAGGATTGGCAGCAGGAGACTAAGGGAAGGTCCAGCTCAGTATGGTAATGTGTTTGCTGGGGGGAGAAGGACTGGTGCAAAGGAAGACGGAACAACCATGAAGTAGATTGTCAGCTTTTATGGATGTATTCTTTGTTCAATGTACTTATACCTATTAATGTCATTAATGGTATTTGGTGTTATGGATTGATGGATTTAATTATACAGTGGAGAAAATCTTACTTTTAAACCCTAAAAGTGCGATAGAACTGCATTAAGCTGTTTTCCAAGAGACCTAGTTGCAGTTAAGGCCAGTAGCTTTAGCTACAGCTATTGCTGAGGAAATAATAGACTCATATTTTACACATAAATCCCTTATGTATTCCCTTCTTGGACGGGTAGGGGAAGAGCAGAAGGTACAGTAAGCCCTGAACTTACTGTTTTTTCTTGAAATATTCTCGAAGCAGATAAATTGCTTTCCCTAGTCTTTTTTTTTCTGAGCCGAAATCAAATTTCTAGGTTAAAAAGGTTATCACTTCTGGAGTTGAGTTGATCTTATAATAGCGCAGAAAAAGTATAACACACGCTTTTACATGAAAGCCACTGTGATGAATTGATATATTTGGGGAGGAACACATTTTGCCATTGGAAGCCAAACTTCAAGATATTAGGCTTTACTCCAAATTGGATGCAAACCCAAGGTATTGGCAGGTTTAACCATTTAAGAAGTCACCTCTTCCACATTTATATTCTTGACAGCCTTTACATGGATTTTGCCAGTCAGATCACACCTAGTGAAAGATCTGGGGAGATAGCCAGAATTCAGAGGCCAAACAAATCTGTTTGGCCAGGTGAACTTCACACATTTGTGTGAATTTGTATTAACTACACTCATATGGGATTTAGTTTAAATTTACATTAGTATAATCCATAGCAGAACTTGGGTCCAAATGCCCAACATGAATAAACAAAGTCATTGCATTTTAATGGAGAAGGCTTTGTCCAAGGTTTACCATGAGCAATCAGTGAATATTATATTGCCTTACATCATTTGCTTGTCCCTTTTTTGGGTGCTTATTGTCAGTGTAGGAGTTACTGTAACTATTAAATACCTTTAACTTCCATCAAAATTCCAGTGACTGTATATCCTCTTGCAGAGGGGAATTTGAAATCTGTTGCTGGCTATGAGGACAAAGAAAATCTTAAAAGTTTGAGAATGTTCTGAATTTTCATGAGACATATCTGAGGCCTAGAACAAGAAAAAACTGAGAGTTCTAATTCCATTCCACTCTAGAAGCTTAATTTATATCATGACGACATCAGTAATGCATCAGCAATGGTGTAGGTCAGTCCTGTTTACACCTGTGGGGAGACAGGCAGAACCACAGGTTTAGCACTTTGCACACCACTGGCCCTTAGGTTTGTGAGTAGGTATCTCACTGTGGTTTACTTCTCTATAAAACAAGCATGATACGTATTTCTTACAAGGAAATTCAAAATGTGTGCAAAATCTAAAAGGCTGAAATCCGTTTCTTGTTAGTGGCCTTACTGATAGAGAGT
The DNA here is from genome assembly GCA_013398915.1 of Dromas ardeola. Taxonomy (NCBI): domain Eukaryota; kingdom Metazoa; phylum Chordata; class Aves; order Charadriiformes; family Dromadidae; genus Dromas; species Dromas ardeola. The sequence continues at coordinate 403,164 of VYZM01013516.1, forward strand.
GGCTACTTAGGCTGCAGCCCTCAACTCATCATGACTGTGTGATCCTCCTCTTATTTTGAGTAGGCATAACTGACCTCTGGCTGTTTCAGACTTAATCTTTCATTGGGAACAGACAACAATTTTTCTTCCTTCTTTTTAGGGAATTGCAAGCCCAGAATTCTTCTGTCTTTAGATGGTATGTTGAATTCTACCTATGAATAAATTTGTTCCATTTTTTTACTCTGGTCTTGTCTGTGTCTTACACTACATTCAATTCGTAATTAGCTTTACAAATTAGAAATTACATTTATCCTTCCCTCGCTGAGGTCTAGTAGCCTGAGCCATGCTTGTCCAGCCCCCACTTGTTACCCAAATTCAGATATGCAAAATGCAGTTCTCAGGAAAACAAAGTGATAGCAAACTATCCATATATAAGGCCAAGAAAGGCTCAGGATTATTCTTTTGAAAAAAGGATTTATAGACCACAGTAGCTGTTTGTGAACAGTTTTTGAAGGTACTATAAATGCCGAAAAAGAAAAAAATCTGTCTGAAAAAGGTTGCTATGACAGTTTCTGATCTTTGCAGCAGGGGAAAATACAGTTGTCTTCTTACATTTATCCTTGGACATCCTGAGTCTGCATTATAAGTCAGTTTACACAAAATCAGCTTTAGACTCCTCCTTTATGCTGGGAAGTTTGATCGCTAGGTGCTTATATTCTTGAGTGTGGGATTCTTTACCTGCCGTCACCAGTATGTTAGTGCCTTGTGTGGTACCAAAAACAACAGGCTGGGTTCTGCTTTTACCGGATGAGAGACTGTGCTATGATGCACATAGTGAAGATCTATCTATCTTCCATATACACAGTGCACCAGGGAAAGTGCATTTGGAGTCTTTCAATCTGACTGCTTGCGTTAATGTGTGAACAGTGGACTTTTGGATTCTAGGAAAACATCACAGGGCTAAATTTAAAAAATGAAAAATGATTTGTAATGTTTAATACTTTCTTATGTTTCTCCCTAGAAACCACTGTGTGTTTGATATTTGAAGTCCATTTTTCTCTTGCTCTTTGCTGGCCCAACTTCAGATGTTTTAAGGGGGTGATAAGGAAAGGACTGTCATCTGCTTAAGCAGCACTAAATAAAAGAATTCATGCTAATGCAATCAGTACCTAGTTATACTAGATCCAAAAAGAAAAGTATGAGTTTTACTCACTTCGGACCAGCAGTTTATTTCATATGAGTCCTTCAGAGTCATCTTTCAGAATAAGCTTTCTTTTCTATAGTCACAATGAACCTGAGCAAAAATTATGTGAGCAAGCAGTTTCTGCCTAGAAAAACATGAATTCCTCTTCTCCTTGCCCTCTGCAGCAATCCTCCCCTCCTTGCCATACTATGTCTTCAAGAAGTAAATTAATACTGGTTAATAGCCATTCATTACTAAAAAAATGGAAGTAGATTAGCATCATAACCCTTTTTTGCAGGACTGAACATATATATCTTCAGTCTATACATAGCCTTTGGAAGGCATATGTTTAGCTTTCCACAGATTAGCACTCTTTCCTCCCCACCACATGATCAAAATTTGAAGGGGGGGGAGGGGGAGATATTTCCTCTATCATTTACTGCTCTATTATTTTAAGAGGTATCTAGTGTAATGATTAGAGAGTGAATGACTCACTTTCATTAAAACTGCTGAGGAGGGTGTTCAGAGAACACATCTATGCTTCAAAACCAAGGCCCTAAATAAGTGTTTTATGTATATGTATTCTATATTGATAGATAAACAACAGATAGGTAGACAGACAGACTGAGGTATGGCATCTGTCTGATGCCACAGGTCCCATACATACGTAAATATATGTGTGTGTAGATATGTAGGTATGTATCTATCTGCTTATCTGTTTTCAGATATCTAGATATCTAGAGATACAGGCATAGATAAAGAAATAGACAGGTAGATAGACAGACAGACAGATAGATAGATAGATAGGTAAAGACATAAATATATAGGGCCAAATCACAAATCAGGTCAGCTAGCACATTTATCCTCACAAATTCTCAAATGTAGAAGAAACATTTTTACTAATGTAGATTTTCATACATTCATGCAAACTATCAAAGAAGCATGCAAAGTTTTGACATTTCCATTTGCCAAAATGAGCCTATGATTGCAAGGGTGATGCCGCCTTGGAAGTCCAGCATACACTTTGCCCCTAGGTTGCTCTATCAACTCACAAGTTATACCCTGAGAATCAGGTACCACTAATGTTAGCAGTCTCGCCACAAATCAGACTTACAGTGAGACAATTAGCCAAGAGTGCAGCCATATGGCCTGACAAATATGGACAATGACTCATTTTAGGTTGAATTAAAATTGTGTACTCTACAATAAAGAAGTGCTTTACTTAGTTTCAGATCAGAGCATCAATAAACGCTGCAAAGCCTCCCATCTTCTAAAAAGCTGACCTTTTTTTGAGCTATGTAGATGCGCCTTGCTGGCTTTCAAGGTCTTCCAACACACATCCCTGAAAGAAAAGGAGAGTTGTAATTAAGATTTAGTATAAATTTTACTGCAGAGGCATTCAGTCACTTTGAAGGCTTAAAAAAAAAGCTTTACATTTTGAAGGTCAGGAGAACTATCAAGAACGATCCTCCAGTGACTTTTATATCTTTTATACAGTGCAAATTGAGAAACAAAATGAAGTGTCTTATTCTCTGTTTGTTCTTGTGAATCTTTCCGCATGATAGCTCCTCTTTGGTGCATGTTCTCCATTCTTGGTAATACAGTGCTGTCACATTAAGTTTTTGAAGGAAGAGAAGGCAGTCAGCAGGCGGTTCTGGAGGGAAGAGATTGATTACACCCTGATAATGACACAAATGATTCAGAGGTCTGAAGTAATGAGAACCTGAGGGCTGATGCTGAGAAAGTATGTGGGGGAAACCCTCAAGCAAAGCTTGTATTTCATGACTTCCTCACACACTGATAAAGTAAACTGAATATCTCTCTCAATCTAGTAGAGCGACTCTCCCATTTCATCAACCTAGAGTTTGCTGTAGCTCCAAAGAATGTCACAGGGCAGTTTTATTTTTAAGGCCAAAAAAAAAAAAAAAAAGGCAGATCTCAACCTAGAGACTATGGGTGAACCCTTTCAACAAAATGGCCTGGGAATTGACCTAGCTCTCAGGTGACATACCTCAATAAGCTACAGGGAAGAACATCAAACAGAGCTTGACCATTACTTCAGTGGGTTTTGGTAATTCTGTTGCCTCAACTTGACTTCCATCTCAGTCAACGAGTTATTAAGAGTTATGAGGAAGATGATTGAGGAAGAGGACCATCAATTAATTTCACACAACCTTTGAAATATTATATATTAGGAATTTTCAGGCCGTGATTCCTAAAAATGTTTTCTGGGTTAGGGCAGTGGAGATTAAGGAGTTACTGGAATGTCTGTCTGTCTCTCTGACAGGAGTGTTGGGACGGATCTTGGTACCTCCCCAGTGCACCTGGTCAGGTTGGTATCTTCATACTTATTCTAAGCACAAAATACACGAAGATGAAAGGAACATCATCAGATTGTCTAGAAAGATAATTCAAATTACTTAGGTAATATTCTAGATAACAATTAATGAGTCATTGAAATTATTCCACACATCAGTAAATGAGACTATATTCAGTGTAGGAAAGTGGTTAATGGGAGGGCATACTTCTTGGATAAATAATTTTATATTCCTCCCCAACCCCGTTATGCAGGTTTACCTTTTGAAGTAAATCTTGGTAAAATCTAAAGGAAACACATACTAGTGACAGCAGACGATGGACCAGTTGTGACAGAGGATCATTTACAAGTGAGCTGGTAGAATGGAAGAGGGGACATTCCAGTGAGTTAACAAAGTGGGCTGATTATCAGAAAATTAATTTTTATCTGAAATGATGGTTGTTACTGTTGGCTTGTGGTATATCCTATGGGTTTTCTTTTCCAATAACTTGCTCTGTATTACATTAGCTGTCTGTATCGAAGGAGAAGTCAGCTAAGAGTGTCGTTTATGTTACAAGAGTTCTTGCAAGAGCCAGTGACCTCCTGTCTGCTGACCTCATAGTCATCATTTGTCTTCTAGAGCAGTTACAATGGCAAAAGAGCTCAACAGTAAATACCAAGAAACAGCTTACTAAAAGTTTGTGTTCCTAAATAAACCAAAATATTGGGAGACACTGATGTGTGGTGCCCTAGTCCTGTTAGCATTTTTGTTGTGTGTCAAGGCTGATGCTGTTGGCCAGTCATCTCAGTGCTCAAGAAACTTTATCTGAAGACACCAGCATCATGTCTTCCACCATGATTATGGCTTTCCAATATTTCTGGTGTATGCCTTTTTAAGGCAGCTATGAAAAGATACTTCTGACATTTAGTAAATTCTAATACCGTTTGTCAAGTGCTTGTGTGTAAACTAACATATTCAAGTCTTGATCTATGAGTATCTGTTCTCCTAGTCTTTTTTCATTAAGGTTTCTTCACGTGTTTTGGTGTTAGAAGACATTGACTTAAAATACTGAACCTTTCCAGAACACAGGGAGTTTTGGCAGTGAAGTTTAGCAGGAAGAACATATGTCCATAGTCAACATTTTGAGAGCATAAGCCCAGATAAACAAACCATTGTTCACCCAACTGAGTCAACCAAAGGCCTCCTCTCTGCATATATTGTGACTAGCAGCTACTTAGAATTTCTGTTTCTTGCTTTGTTTCTTGTGTTCCAAAGTCCATATGTAAGACCTTAATTGTTGACACGTTTCCCTTGTCTGCAGCTGAAATATCCTCAGGATATTTTTTTATATTTTCCTTTTAATTTTCTGGAAAATATGTTTGCTAATCTAAAAATGCTTTGGCTGGCAATTGTCACTAGTCTTTTTAAATAAAATCTTATAAAAAATTGAATAATTTAAAAAAAAAATTCAGTACGTCATGCTGAAAGTATTTATATTTTTATGTTAATACAGCTCTCCTACATACTGACAGAAAAAGAGGATCTCCCACTCAGTTTTTTCTCTGCCTGTAAATACAATTTTATAAATCGACTGGAGCTGTTCTGCCTTATGTTGGTAATAGTATGTTAAACCTTTGCCTTTCATTGGATCTTTGCCACTTTATTTTAGTTCTTGACACCAAACAATCACTTTTGTTATGGTAATGAGGTCATAACTGGGCAAAACTTATTTCACACTCATCCAAAGTTCAGAGGAAAACATTTTCAGCCCCTATGTCTAGGTGTTTTCAACTGTTGAAAAACTGGAAGCTGGATGTTACTTAAGTTACCACAGGTTACTTTAAGGATAGGTGCATCAGGAGAAGAAACTGTCAGACACAGACCTTCTGATGGAGCACAACTTCTGTGTATTGAGACCTATGTCTCAAAGCTGATCTGCAAAGGCACTTTAGACCTGTGTTTGTTGCTACTCTGAAACATTTCCAAGATGACAGGATACTCTCAGTGATACCAAACCTTGAGATCTTGTTATTTGGAGATAATCACCAAGATTAACACTTTCTGTGACTGACTTATCTCAGGCTGGGATGACTAGGATCCTGAATATGATGTTTGCCAATGACTAAACTGGGAATCTACCCAAGTATTTAATTTCCTTTTACACAGATGAAGCTGGGTGAGATCAACGCCACCCCTAGTGCAAAGTGTTGAGTCTAAGAAACCCAACCTGCTCATGTTCAGTCCCTATAACACTGGGCCACAGGTAATTGGGATGCCACTGAGGAGAACTCAATTACTAACCCCTGGGGTAGGAGTTGTAAATTATTAGCACACTTAAGCCCTATATTAATATATGGTTATGTTGCCATATAGCCAGGGCTAAGCCAAGGGGAAAACAATGTGGTATTAATGCATAGAAAAGACAGACTGGACAGTAAAAAGTAAGTGCTAAAAGAGAAAACAGCTGGCATCCTCCGTGAATGCCTCAGTGCCTGCTCCTTCATTTATCTTTGCTGTTACATACAAACTGAATCTGGAGGAGAGAGTGACATCAGTGAAGTTATCATAGCTCAACCTGCAGCCTGCATTTACCTTTGTGAAAAACAAACTATTTGCCCTAATTTGACAGAAAACTGGTTTTCACAGTCCAAAATGGTTGATACACACCTTACGTGATTCTGAGGCCTTCTCTGTTGCCAGTTTAACTTAAAGAAAAATAGCATTTGGTGCTATGGGTGCAGGTCCTGGTATTTGAGTCAACACAGGGGTTTGTTTGACTGTAGATATACAGATTCAAAATCTCCATTATTTTCAGTAATAAATGAGCTCATTGTGGATATCCAAAGGAAAACCTCTTCTTCATTCATTCTGCTAGGTAAGCATGGAGTTAAGGAAATGGTGAAATAATTTTGGACAGTCATTGTTTCTTAGTTGCTTGTCATAAACTACCGAGGACCGTGGCCTTCACTGGCTGATACAAAATTCAAGAGCTTCTTTTTATTGCTGCTGGAAGAAACATTTTTGCTCATGAAGGGCGAAGGCAGACGGTAGTGTTGACTTCAGGGAATCTGTTTGATCCCGCGTTTTTTCTTTGCAAAGGCCGTCTGACTCTTGTTACGTTTACAACTGTTGACATCATTCAGCCTTTGCCTTGCTCAGAAAGGTCACCCTTAACTAGACAGCATCAAGAGGTGTCTCTGTGCCCATGCCACTTGCTTCCAGGCACAGATGTGGTGTCAGTCATGCTAGGAGGGATCGTGCTGAAAAGATTTTGATACCAGCTGTCCTCTCTGCAGAGGACTGATGACTGTTTCCCACACTGCAAAGACCTGTAAGTCAGACTTACAGGACAGCAGGGCGCTTACTTTCCCAGGCCAGTCTTAATGAAGTTTGTCATCAAAAAATATCAACCCTTGCCCCTAGCTAGGTAGAGGGCTGTAAATATCAGAGAGACTTACCTAAAAGGAAAACTAGTTACAGAGTTACTTGCTTGTACTTTGTGAGCTACAAGAAACTCCCAGAGAAGCAATTAAGCACAAATTTCATAGGGAGTTTGAGGGTATGTCCAAGAGGCTATGTCTCAGGGGTATATCCGTGCAACTGACAGCAATACTACTCTGCTGCAGCAAGGCTGATATCTGTTAAAGTTACTATAGGAGTTCCTACACGGAAGAGCACAGTTCCCAGCAGAATTTAATCAGAAAGATTTAGCATGTTGCTCTGTTTCACCTTGCACATTTCATGATTTAGCTAGAAAAACTGATGGGCTTGTTTGCGCAAAAGGACCATCCAAACATAGATGTGAGAGGGGCAAGAGAAAGTGGGTAATGGCTTGTGTTCAGGTTGTAATATGAATTAGGGTTTCTCCCTCACATCTTTAACTCATTATGTGTCATGTATTGAAACATATATAAAAATAAAAAAAAAATTGAGTAAGTATTTTGTAGTGTGTGTATATACACATAGTACAAAAAAGGAAAGGGACTTCAAATGAACATGCTCCTTCCACCATTCTGGAGAAAATACATTTCCAAGCAAATAAACTACTTCCTAGTAGAGTCAATGAGACTCTTCAGAAACATATTGATGAACCAAGCATATAGATTTCTTTGAAAATGCACAATATCGACATATTATATATACTCTGCTCATCTAAGGAAATCTGATTTCATTGCACTGTAGGACACTGGCACTAGGAAAAGTTGGCCACAGATAATATAATTCAGTCTTCTTAACTCCAGGGTTGGAAACACATAACATGGTCAAAGAGTAGTTATTCCTTTCAAAGCTGAGAAAATCAGCAAGCACATTAAAAAGGAAGAAAAAGACACGTCTTTTTGGCGAGACATCTAAACATAGGACTTCAGTCAATGCTAAACATTATCAAAACACTGACTACAATTATCACAGATCCAGGTAAATTGCTAGATCACATAGCCCACCTCTCCCTCCTGCCAAATTTATAACATTTCCTTATTTACATTTGTGAATTTTTTACTCTTAACAGTACTCAAATGTCATGTTAAGCAAGTCTTCCCTTCACGTTTAAACCTGGTTTCTTTAACTATAAGATTGTTGCAATATCACAAATTAACATGAAATTTTTAAATATCTGGTCAAATGCTATTTGAAATGGTCCCACAAATGATCTTCAAGGTTTCATATATAAAGAGCTCAAGAATTTTCAGGCCCAAGCTGAAATGCCTTAACTCTTCGGTAAAGAATCGCTGCTGATCTGTGCTGGCATACTGCATGATTATGGGACCATATTCCTACAAAGGTGGCTTGTAAAGTACTGTACATCAAATAGCAGGTGGAGAACACCACAGATTATTTCATGTGGACAGAGCAAATTCAGCTGGAATGGAAAGGAAAGCACTTCAATAATTATTACTTTTAACAACTTGCTAATCATATCTAGAAAAAGTAAATAATTCAGGGGGTCCCATTTAGGAAATATTCATCCTTGGTCATATTTTATGAAGGAGCATCTTACCAAGAGGGTAACAGAAAAAGGACTGAAGGCTAGACGACATCACTCTACGGTGTCCCATCTTCCATTCTGATCAGAAACCCTGACCTATGCTGAACTCAAACCAAGTTAGGCTTCTGGGTGAGCATGAATAGAGTAAACAAAGACTTCCTGCACTTCCATGAGCAAATTAATTTGGCTATCAGCTGCCACTTCAGCCATAATGTTGAAAGCCACAAAGATAAGGTAAGTGGAAGGAAGAACAGAAGGAATGTAATGGAAAATACAAGTGGTCACACCTGGGGATGTGGGCCACCAAACCATGAATCACTGAAAAGATACTTTAAAAGACACCTATTGCTTTAAGGGTCAGAATTCAATTTTCAACTGAACCAACAATTCAAACCTTTAACAAATTGACAGCATCCGTTTCTGTGTTAAATCCCTTTAAACTCCTTCCGGTGCTGGCTTTGGAGGAAATTTAGCATAAGTCTTCACCTCCATACTGTTTCCTACTGCCAGCCTTCCTGAGGAATGCAGTGGGCAGCCGAGAGGAAAGAGGACGCAAGGATACAGTCCCACTGTATGTGTATGAGCATGTATATAACGATATGTAATGAATATGTAATATATTATTCACATCTATCTATCTGTCTGCCTATCTATCTATCTATCTGCCCATATGTATGTCTGTCTGTCCATCTATCTATAATGTCCTTTAAGAAAAAAATGTAGAGTAATGTGACAGCTCCAAATAAAATCAACTCTGAGGGAAGATGTAGCTTATTATCTTCTTTTTCTAAGCAGTTCATTCTATGCTGAGCTCCACATTTTCAAAGGAACAGAGATACTATTAATCAGGATATTCCACAACAGATCACCTTCAGATGTTAAATGAACTGTTGGGGGAAAAAAAGAAAAGAATATAAACTACCGTTGCTTAAATGTTTATTGATCATGCACAAACTTTCCCCTTTGCCTAGAAGGGATCTAATAAATAGACCTCCAAGACAGCTGAAAAACACTGATAAATGCTAACATTAGCTCTCCTATTTCACCAAACTGAAATCTATATAAATGAGACCAAACCAGAAAGCAAGGTTGTGTCACTACTGCCAAGAGTTCTAGCATAAATAACACTGCAGAAGACAGAAATACAGAAATGTGAGGAATAGAATAACTGTTCTGCACATACAGAACTCTTACTCCTATATAAACTTCTGCAAAAGTTGCATAATTTAGCACTGAACATGAAACTGTAAGCTAGATAACATCCATTACCCTGAGGATCCTAAAACCAGAATTCTGAATAAAGGGTTAAATGATAAAACTGCAAAACTGCAGTACAATGTAGACATCCACTGCATTTTCTTACTATACCTAGCAAACAAATATAACTAGCATACACCTGTGTAACTCACTTCTAAAGCAGATCAAATCAAAGGAATGGATTTCTCAGGGGTCAGTACTGTGACCGGTGCTGTTGGACATCTTTGTCAGAAACATGGACAGTGGGATTGAGTGCACCCTCAGCAAGTTTGCCGACGACACCAAGCTGTGTGGACTGGTCGACACACTGTGGGGAAGGGATGCCATTCAGAGGGACCTGGACAGGCTTGAGAGGTGGGCCTGTGCGAACCTCATGAAGTTCAACCAGGCCAAGTGCAAGGTCCTGCACCTGGGTCATGGCAATCCCAGGCACAAATACAGGTTGGGCGGAGAATGGCTTGAGAGCAGCCCTGAGGAGAAGGACTTGGGTGTGCTGGTGGACGAGAAGCTCAACATGAGGTGGCAATGCATGTTTGCAGCCCAGAAGGCCAACCGCATCCCCGGGCTGCATCAAAAGTACTATGGCCAGCAGGTCAAGGGAGGTGATTCTACCCATCTATTGCACTCTGGTGAGACCCCACCTGGAGTAGTGCATGCGGCTCTGGAGTCCTCAGCACAAGAAGGACATGGACCTGTTGGAACGAGTCAAGAGGAGGGCCACGAGGATGATCCGAGGGCTGGAGCACCTCTGCTATGAGCACAGGCTGAGAGAGTTAGGGTTGTTCAGCCTGGAGAAGAGAAGGCCCTTTTATAAGGGAGACCTTATAGCAGACTTCCAGTACCTGAAGGGGGCCTATAGGAGAGATGGGGAGGGACTTTTTTTCAGGGAGTATAATGATAGGAGGAGGGTTAATGGTTTTAAACTGAAAGAGGGTAGATTTAGGTTAGCTCTTAGGAAGAAATTCTTTACTGTGAGGGGGGTGAGACACTGGAACAGGTTGCCCAGAGAAGCTGTGGATGCCCCATCCCTGGAAGTGTTCAAGGCCAGGCTGGATGGGGCTTTGAGCAACCTGGTGTAGTGGGAGGTGTCCCTGCCCATGGCAGGGGGGTTGGAACTAGATGATCTTTAAGGTCCCTTCCAACCCAAACCCTTCTATGATTCTGTGATTTTGTTTTTTCTCTTTCTCTAACATGGTCAGCATTGCTATTATGCAGTTAAATGAGGTCATAAATATCTCAGTGAACAGCAATGTTAATTTTGGTTCAAGATGCTTCATTGTCAAAGAGACGCTAGCAGGCTGAATCACAACAGAGTGAAAAGAAATACTGGTAAAACTCATTTGAAAGCGAAGGTGGGCAGTTTTGTTTATATGTATCACACTGAATTGAAGAACAGAAAGAACATAAAAGTAGTTACAGATCAAAATCTCCATCTTAGACTACCCTTTAATTGTCAGAATATGTAGATAACCTTTCTCCTGCCACCTTCCCATGGAGCCTTTTCTTCTTCCTCTGCACATATTCCTGGCAAAACTGGGTCCTTAGCGACAATTACATTCCCTGCAGTTATGACTTAGAATTTGAGGGAAAGGAGAAAAGATTTTAATTTATAGTATTTTCTGCCCCAAAACTACATAAAAACTCACTTATATTCAGGAGTTTTTCTCTAACCAAATTGCACTTTACGTAACTTCAATACTCTTCCCTTATTGCCTGCTTGGGCTTGGCTGTCAAGGATAGCTATCAACGATAATTTTACATACATCCTGTTAATGCTGTGCTCTGGTCCTGTATAAGTGTATATGACAGTGATAAACTGAAACCAGAAAAATCACAATAGTTGTGACCTTGCATTTGTGTGGCCAGAAGCAAAACTCATTTAGTTTGCAGTGTTAATTTCTGCAGTCTTACTAGGAAATACATCAGCCTTTCATATATAATCCAGAAAAAAAAAAAAAAGATTAAATAGTAATGATGTTAATATGGGCAGAATTTAAATATATGTCTTTATTCTAACTGTCTGGGACTCTATAACAGACACATGTCTAGATCTTCCATGCCTTTGCATTTAGGAAGAGAGAAAATATAGTGTTACATGTGTGTTACCCAAAGAGTAAAGGTGTTTAAATAAGAATATAGCCAGATTCAAACTTTTTCTGACTTGTTTCAATTTGATTGTCATAAGAAATGGTATTAGAAAGGTATTTTTTTTATTTTTGAAAATGAAATGCCGTCATGTTGAGAGTAATATGATTTTCCTAGCTTTCATGTATTAGAATACTTTTTTTTTCTTCCTGGTTGTCAGAAATATTTTCAAGGTCATCATGGAAACTCTATTAGTAAAACTTCAAAAATGTAATTAAAAACATTTTTCAATGAAGTCAAGGTATTGGTAAAAACAAACAGAAACAATGAAACTGGTGATTCTGATGAATATCTGATCACAGAAAACCTGTTTCTGCAATGAGAAAGGAAGATTATTTCATTAGACATCTTTGTTAAATGTAAACGACTGAGAAAGCAAAACAAAACCATTTTTAATAGATTCCCTGGGAAAAATTAAACTTTAGTACATCTAATAATGACAGCTGTAAATATCAGTATAAAAAGTTAGTAAGAGCAATTATTGAAGTCCACTTAAAGCCCTAAATGTCTTCTAATTATAATATAAAACAGCTGGTGCTCACGTAGCAAATATGTCCACCAAGATGCCCAGCTATCTTCATCTTTCATCATAGTTTTAAAGGGACTGGTAATTGTCCAAAAGTCTGAATGTTTTCAGCCCCATCAGATCCTCCTCCTCCCTCTCCTAACCCCAAATATAGGACACCTATCCACAAATATCAAGGACAGGTTGATCTTACCTTGTTACGATCTTTCCAGTGTGCCAAGAACTAAAATGATTTATGTATCAGCAGTTTGTGGGCAAGTTAATAAGGCAATGTCTAGCTCTCAAAAGTTACTGAAGTTTCTTTACACAGAACAAATATTTTTCACAGATTTGATGCTGCCTGCCATTTCCTCCAGCGTCATGTAGACAGCCTGGGGACTGTGGCTGCCTGAGGAAAACTGTAGGCACTTCACAGCTGCACGACAGTAAAGTATGCTGGCTTTGTGCAATATGGTGTAATTGTCTCCTAAAGAAGAAAGTCTCTGAGGAAAAAAGGAATGCATTCTGTCGGGCTGAAATTCTCCCCTACACTACTGCAATTTGCTGGTTGAAAGGACGGTCCTGAAATCTTCACAGCGTATTGGCATAAGTTTGTCTTTCATCTGCGTAGTGCAGATATACATGGGCATGCACAGCATAATTTCAGCTCCCCTGTTTACGAAACTGAAGCAAAATATTAAGTCAGTCCAGTTTGGGTGCCCTCATAGTAGTTAACATAAGATACCTTCAAAGAACATCATATATTCCACTTAGCTGTTTGCTCTGCTGCACATCCTTTCTGCTCTGTTTATAGCTTCTGTGATGCACACTTACCTGGAAAGAATCAACAGTCAAAATATAGAACACATAAAAGGTCAAATATATTGTAGGAGGCCATCAATGTTTGCAGACTCATTGTCATGGAAAACTGTAATGAGATAAAATGTTAAAGGGAGCTAATCTGTGGTGAACTTGCTGACAAATAAAGCTCTAAATTATTTCATAAAAAAAGAATAAGTAGTCACAAGTTTAGGTTAATAAAAAAGTTTTTGTGAGTATGTGCAGAAATCAATGCAGTTGAAGGAACTGAATACAATAGCATGTTGCAACCCAAAATAAATACAAGAAACCAGTATCTATTGTCATTTGCTAACTGGGTGGTTCCTAACTTTGTAGGTGGTGGTTTTAGCATATACCTATTGTGCAAATATCTCTGTATCGTAATCTCTTTACGGTCATTTGTAACAACAAAATCAGAGGTATTTTAACATGATCATGTATTAAGACTGATCTTTTTTTAGTCCTAAAGATACTTGTATTAGGCCTAGAGTGTTATATTAGTTAGTGTGCTGGGACTTTGCGGTTCTGTGTATGAGAAAGTACTGCAGATGAATGGAAAATTTTTCACAGAATTTATTTTTTTTTTAAATCAAAGAAATCTCTCTGGTTCACCAGGATCTACAGCTCTTTAACCAACATTAGTGTCTCTTTCTACAAGAAGAATGCATAATATAAAATGGAGAGAAACGTCTATGTTCAGCAGCATTAAAATTAATTGGTTTTGTGAACAAAGGATCATGATTTCTTCAAAGATGTTTATTGCCGAGAAACTTTAGAGCTTACTTAGACCTTGCCTCTTCCCAGACATTTGTTTCTATGTTTGTCCTTCACTACTGACTCACATGCAGGCAAAGCATTTCATCCACATCAGTGCTCTTTCAGCACAGTAATTGCTGCGTCCTAGATTCTGGTTCTGCTACTTTCAATGAATGCCCCATTTCTTTTTTTTTTTTTAAGAATGTTAGAAGAAAATCTTGTTCACAACAGATGTAAAACTTTGTCTTTTGCCTTTATTTTCCCAGCTGTGACAGTTGAATATTCTAATCACCCCAAAGTGGAAACAAGACTCAGGCACATTGTCCTTTTTATTCCTTTTAAGTCACTTTTATCCTGACCTCGGTGATTAGTTTTATGCCACTGAATGCTATGCAGATGAACTGTATATGTAGCTATAATTTTAACTACAATTATTAAAATTTCATGTAATGGTGTTTGCATTCCTTAAGCCCAGAATAGACAAGTACGTAGGAAAAGTTAGAGAAAATATTTATGTGTGTGAATATCAATAAATGAGTGTTTATTAATGGATATCACTTGTGGAAATTAGAAAGTATCACACAAGAGGGTGGCTGTATTTTCAAACTGCTGTACAAAGTATGAGGTCACAATACATGTGACTTACTCAATATATTAATTAGAGGATTAGACACTTCCCACACGTCTTCACCTGAATTCACCCTAAAGTCTTTCACTCACCAGCTGTCAGGCAGAAGAGCATGATTATTGTGCCCTTTGCTGCGACACAGAGAGCCAGGACATCCATGGCAGCTGCCCAACTATGTTGCTAGTGCCTCTCCCGCTTCATGCTCTCCAAGTCTGAATAAACCATCCTAAACTTTCCCACAACATCATGGTCACTTATCAGCTCTCTGAAGCCATAGCATTTCAGCTCCTTCTTCTTCGTTTGTTAAATCAAAGGGTATTTTATTGTTTCATGAGCCTCAGACAACTCTTTCAGCTCTGGTATCAGCTCAGTGCAATAACAAAATACCCCGCTGTGTGCAACCACAGACTTAGCTAATTTTTTTAGACAGACAACCTTGAGTGACAAAAAGAAAGTTTCCTTAGCTTACTCCTTTATTTCCTCCTAATGCTTTCTCCTTTCTCAGGCACTGGAGATATTCCCTTCACAGATTTAGACTAGTTTCTGAGCTATCTTGAAAGTTTTACTCTCTGTTCCAGATTTTCAGTAATTAGGGAAACTTGAGACCTCTGGCACATGCTTCGTTATAAAAAATACTAATAAAACTCAGGCTTCTCTCAAAGTCACAGTGATGGAGAAACCAACTATGTCACATACACACCATTTGCAGGCTGCAAAAACTTCTTTCTATGTGGAAAATTACAGATTTTCCTCTCATGTAAACTGAGGAATCTGAAATTTAATCTGCTCAGGAGACACAGATGTGCCAAAGAACTGGAAAAGAAAAGGGGAAAAAGTGAAAAGTGAAAAGTTAGGAACCTTTCATGGTCTGATTTATTTCACATACATCCCTACAGCTTTGACTGCTGTTTTGAGAAACCTGGCATCAAAATGGTTCTGTTTTCCTTCTATCTGCGAATCTCTTTGACAAACCAGTCAGACAGACACCGTAAAACTCATGATGGATAAGCTTCTTCAGCAGTGGCATTTCTGGTATTTCAGTGTTTATATAGAGAGAAGTTTCGGTCCATGTGTTTCAATGGAAAGAGTACTGAGGCTGTGTGCTTTTCAGACTTACGGTTTCCTGCAGAGAACTGTGAGTGTTACGTATCTAAAGTCAGAGTACGAAAAGAGAAACATCACTTTTATCCTAATGACTCAATTTTTTTCTCCTGTTACACTGTCAAGCCATGAGGCTGGTGCACCTCCTTACAGCTAAACACTGAAGTGTTTCGAAGGAGTCCTTAAAGAGACATTTGGTGAAGATTTACCCTCTTAACACTTGCTCAGTCTTATTGAATATCATTTGTGTTACCACATGTTTTGAGGAATGGTGTGTGGCTGTGGGGCTACTGACAAGGGAGAAAAAGAGAAGTAAATTTGAAAAAGGTGCATGTGAGAGCTCCTCGAAGTCATAATTTTTGGAATGCTTCGTGGTGCAGTGGTAGGCAGAAGGGCTTCATGGGGCTGCAAAGGGAAGCTACTCAGGCAGCAGCTTTTTCATGCATAAATTTAAAAATAGTTTCAAAATGAAAGGAAACTTTGTGTGCTTTACTTTTTCCCTTCAGTTATTACTCAGTAATTAAAGGCCATGCCTACCAGGCGCTTAAATACTCAAAGATGTATCTAAGCGGATAGTGACACTTTTTAGTGTGCAGCCTAGCTTCATGAAGGCATTCAAGATTAACTTGATCTTAATGTGGTCCCTAATTTCACTGAAATCTCTTAGAAATGCATACCCAGATACTTCTTAAACTCTGACTGGGGGCCTGTAGGAATCTTCAAACACCTATATCCATTTTAAACATGGAAATAAGTCTACTTGTTTAAAAATTACCTTCCTTTCTTTTGTATTATTAAAGGTACCAACCATTTGTCAATGAACTAATCTACCAGCAGTAATTCATCTGGGTTCCCTGTGCAATGACACAAACATCTTCTAAGAGAGCCTGCAACCATAAGAATCCCATAATCTTTGCCACCGGCTTTTGAAATCAGTGTGGCCAAACTTGAAGAAAACCAGAGAAACAGAAAAGATTAAAAACCATTAATATCAATACTAAAAAAAATTCATGAAGTCTAAAGACTCAGTTTGAATCATAAAATGAAAACTAAAACCTTGTCATATTTATGTACAGACCTACCTCTATATGTACAATAATGAGTTCTGAAAGAAATAACTGTTTTCATAGGACCTTATACTATTTTTTCCTGATTATATATTTGATTCTGAAGGGAATATTTCAGTTATTCTTGTCTAGAGGCTTCCTGGGTGGGCTGATATGGAACATTAGCAGTGGCAACTGCAAAAGCCACCTAGAAGTTCACAAGTTACCGAGGAAACAAATGGAATTCTGGAGTATTTTAAAGCTAGATGTTTTGCTGGAGTTTACATATAAAGGGTCATTTGCATTCAACAAGTATTGTATTAAAAGAGAAAACACAGTATGCATATACAGTAATGATTCTTGGCAGGACTAGAAAGCAGTAAAACTGTGTCTGAAACACAGCTAGTGCTTTATAGCATTAGTAGTTAGGGCAGTCATCAATTTTCAGTTGCTTTGGTCAGTTTGTTTTCTTCTAGCTCTCCTCCTACCCATTACTTTCAGAATCATGATTACATTCTTCATTCCCACCTCTAGTTCATCAGAGTAAATTTTATAATATCGAAACCAACATGTGAGAGCTATGTTACAAGCAAGTTCGAGGTGTGCCATGCTTTTAAATGAGTATGCTGTTGATCAGCTATTTCAAAAAATTACTTACTCCGATACTCACTAATCACTAGTGACTGTCCAGATGAGAGAAAACCTGGAAAGTGCTGTACCAAGTTCTGCTACCTCAGAGCTGCAGTAATTTACATTTCTTGACATCCTGCAGAAAATGCAGCTAAGTGGTAACAGGGTCTCCCTTGCAAAAGGCAGAGGCTCTCATTTTGAAAAGCAGCAAAATCATCCTCATGCATACTATTACCCATTTTAGATGGAGAAAAAATGGAAGTGATATTTGACAAACACCAAACTTCACTGGTTACAAAAGTGAAAATGAGATAGGAATACAACTTGCTGCTTACAAGTCTGAAGTCACAAAACCTGTATTGCTACAAAAAGAAAATAGACATGTTTTGCATGAAAAAACAGACCAGCAATGTTTCCTGGAGACTGAAATTACATTTACAAGAAGGATGCCTGTCCTAAACCAGGAGTTTTTTTAGCACAGCTGAAATATAGTCTGTGATTTCTTTTTTAAAGACAGACCACTTGACTCAGATGCAATGCTAAAATACAGGTCAAGGTATTCTTATTCATTCTATAGAGGAGAATTGTGAGGCCACATCTTCATACTACCATTGACTCATTTGATTTCTGAGTCTAGTGACCCACGACTCATGATTTAAGAAACTGCAGACAGCAGAAACTGATAAGAAAGAAGGTTATATAAAAACTTGGTGAACAAGAAAACAACCCTTTATTTCCTTGAGATGGCTGAATAACTCTTAGTTACTTTTAAAGTCTTTCATCATGTTATTACATGATTGTCTTATGAAATGTGATGCGTACAGATATGCGTAGGAAGCAGAAGAGACCTGTGGCTGTTGTTATCACATAGAGAATCTTTTTAGTCTCGTAATTTTTTGTATTTCAAGATTTTGACTGAAGGATCTAGTATCACTGGAATTTCTAACATAGTAAAATTCTTTGTATAAGTAGCAATGTATTACACTTCAGTTGCTATGCTTATACAATAGACCTATCCTTGTGCAGCATTAGAAACCTATACCTTATTTGCCATTTCACAGGATCGTACAAATACACACAATTTTACAGATGACAGATAGGTGACATAGGGGGTTTCAAATAGTCAGCCTTCCAGAGTATGATCAAAACATTCTGAGTATTAGGAATGAATTATAAAATGTAAAATATAATAAAGATGCATTTCATGTGCTCTAAAACCAAAAATCAGTGATAAAAGCAAACCCATTCCTGTTTAAAAGTTGCACAGAAAACAACATTATTCAGGTTCAGTAGCAGTCTAAGTTGACAAGGATTTTGTGTTACAGTTCATTGGTCTACTCAATCTATTTTTAATTAAAAGTCCTTGCTACCCTAGGCTTAGGCTAATCCTTGAGAATTATAGACATAAACAGATATATATACCAGAAGAGAGAAAATAGTTACTGACAGATAATCATGCAGAACAAATCTGGGCTCTTCAGGTTATCACACGTGAGTTTCGGAAATGAGGATTAACACACAGGTGGGCATCCAAGATTTTGTTTCAACCGGTAATAAAGTAACCTCGAAGCACTAAGATCTGCAGTTTTTCTCTTGTCGTGATTTAAATAGCCACAGCAAAGCAATACAGGAGAGTGAGGCGGGGTGAGAGGCAGTCGAGGGAGAAGGAAGAAAGAGAGGAAAGGAGGGAAGGACACTCACTCTGCAGCACGTTCTCTCTTTGGCATTCTCTCCTTTAAACATTCCTAAGCATTCTTCCTAGGGGTATACATAGTCCCATTTTTTTTTCAGGGGTCTGCAACCTACAGGTAGCTTGCATTGAGGCAAGTAAACACACAGTGACCATTCTGGTGATACGCTTAATGAATTTCTAAATAAGAATGATTTCAGATTTGGTGTGTTTCCTGCAGATAAAAACAACAAAAAAATGTCAGGCAAAACATCTATCAAGTCTAAATTGCCTTCACTACCTACATCTGTTTAGATGTCATCTGATTGACATGGATCAACAGTAGTCCATTTAACCAGAGTTCTGCTAATTCACAGTGTAATGCTGTCTACATTAAAAAGCCTTAGTGACTGACGCATACAGTAAGGATGATAAAACAACAGGGTGCAAGAAAAGAAGTATAACAAGGAGCAGCTAATAAGGTTAGATACCATTAATTATATATTTTGATATACCCAATCCTATACCAATACCTAAGATTTATATGACTATATTATATGACTATCATGATATTTTAATAGCCCTGTCCTATTTACAAGTGGTGAATAAGTCTTTAACTGAAGTTAAGTGGAAGAATTTGGGGATGGAGGTTGTAACATTCAGGCCAGTGTGTACATTCTGACAAACACAAATACTGTTTCTAAGAAAGATTCAGAACAAGTTTCTTTATAATTTTGTTTAAGTTCCATCAGGGAAGGCTTCTTTTCCCCCAGGAAACGAAGAGCTTGCCTTCTAAAACTACTCTTATTGATGGCTCTGTCTTTATTACAAAGTGCACAGCATTGAGGATACTTTCAGAGTCATCTTTCTTTTTTTCTTATTTAGGGATGGATAAGGTTAAGATATGTGGCATAATCTCCATCTATGGTTGATTTTAAAATCCTCATGTCAGCTAGATGTGTACCATGAGAAACATAAGGTAAGCGGAACCACAGACACGAGTGTAATGTTGACGTCATCTAGAAGTCTTCAGTACTTTGCTCTCCAGGTATTCTAATGGTGACAGAGTTAACATGCACAAATCACAAAGTGTGGAAAGGAAGGAAAGAAAGACCTAAATTCATACTATTATAACAGGATCATTTATTAGATGAGGCTTTATTTTTAGTGTTGTGCCAGGATAAAATGAAATGACCATGCAAATTTGTAAAGATCATCTAAAAACTATACCTGTTGCTGCCAGTAGAACGCAGATCATGGAAGAAACTGTTTATGAGAGTATGGCTGTGTCCTTTCTTCTCTTCTAAAGCTGTTGTTGAAGAAAGCATTGTAGGCAGGTAAGTGATAAACAGTACAAG
>VYZM01013517.1:4630-25859 GCA_013398915.1 Dromas ardeola
TGTATCTGTGATTTTTTTTTTTAATTTTCTTTATTTTGCCAAGAAAACAGAAGAGACACTCATTTCTTGTTGACCAGCAACTAATGGGAAAATCAGTAATTTACATAGTTGGAGGCAGAACAGTGACTTGTGAGTGTCAATAGGAACAGTTTTGTAATATTCAAAATCACCTTTAACAACACCATGCTGTTTGATATTTTACCAAAACAAAGTAAAATATGAGGTGTGTTCGAGTATTTACAATCATACATAATTCAAAAGAGGTTCCCTGGTAGAACTTTTGCTAATGTTTTAAATCCTGCTTCTGTGCTTCTCTCTGGTCCTGTAAAGAACGAAAGGAACAATAACTCTCTACTGTCACTGAATGCAGTTATACAGGCAAATATACAGTAATTCCTGTGTACCTTCCAGATGGGAGAGAGATTGTAATCCTCTTAAGGCTAGCTTTCTGTGATCCATTTGTTTGCTGTTTGTTACACAGACGGTAGCAACGGAATGTCAGTTTTCACAAAAGAAGCCCTGAAGCCTGGTTGCGTGATGTATCAAAAATGTAACCTAAATAATGTTTAATTGACAGAGCAGATTGTTTATTTTCAAATAATTGTACTAAATCACAGTGCTTAAAACGCAGTTAGGCTTTGCTGAGCATTACCAGCCTATCAGCAGCTGGAGAATCGTATGTTTTTCTGCAGTAATAGGCAGATGTAAAAATTAACTGTGGTAAAGTAGCCTGAAACTACTTGTTCTGATGTAGTGAATGACTGACTCCTCAGCTCCAGATGTTTTTTTTTTGCATTGATCACTTTTTAAGCAATGAGCCACAGCCCAGATTTGGGTCATAGATTTGTCTCTTTAAAAGATCTCTTATTAGAGTTTTATATATCAGATAGTGAACGAGAGCTTGTGAGGAGGGAATTGCACAAACCCCATGCATGTGGGAGCACCTCAGTTTTTTGATTAGCAGTGAGCAGACAGTCATTAGAAGGTATTTATCAACATAGAGCAGTTTTTCTGGATTCATGGACTTTAACTTCACACCTCATGACTTGTGGAAAGAGTAGAAAGTGTCTTTTTTATGTTCTCAGCCACTAACAAAACTTTCTGGAAATCTTTATTCCCTAGCAGAAGAAAGTTAGACTTCGAAACAATTGTTCCATGATAAGCATAAATCCAAGGCTGGACTCAAATGCCTAATGTTAAGCACCAATGTGCACTCATGTAGTCAGAAGTCCTGCAAGCGTAACAGAGATCAGAGGAGCTTCTCCAAAGCAGTTATGTCTCCAAAGCTGCCAGATACAGGAAGAGACCCAGTCTCCTAACCCGTTGTATCTGATAGATGTACTGAGAATGGGACACGTAGGTGGATGGTTTAGCACAGTTATGGGTGCAAGTCAGGCAGAGTGGGTTTGTTTGGTGTGGTTGTAAGAAAGGCTGAATATTGAATTGCATACGATGTAGGTAGTTTTAGATAGTAAAGTGTGAAACCTGACCTCGTTCTGTAGGTCCTATGTCTTGCATTAATATGTAGTTAATATTCTTAATATCTTTTATCTATATTCAATTTGCCAATAGTATTTGCTATTTAGGTGATGCATTATAACAGCATTTCTATCTAGATATTAAATAATTTTCTGTTGTCTACTTCCTGTTGCTTTATCTCAGTGTAGCATAAAGATTTTCAAGGGAATCTGTCCATACATATATTTTTATTCTAATAGTAACACTCTGTGTTAAAACTCATAATAATTTAAAATCACTCCCTTATAATTTGACTTCCATGATTGCTCGGTCATTTCAGTCCTACCCTGTGTTCATTCTTGTTTTCAGTGTTCTTCCCATCTATCATCTGCCCACAAATCTTTTTAAAAAAATTCCATCAGAAAAGCAAACTATTATGCATGCTAAAATAAAACATAATCTCCACACAAACTGCCCCCTTTTTCCCCACACCTCTGAAATATTTTTACCAGATGTGCTTGGCTGAAGGGCCAAACACAGTAGATGCTGATCACATGGTCACAGCTGGAATTAACTTAAAAATTTCTATTCAATGGAAATTACCATCTTGTTTTATTTTTCTTCAGCAACAGAATGGTAACATAGATGACATCTGTCTTTCCAGCTGTTCCTTGTGCTCGACAAACCACCCCTTTCTCTCAGAAGTTAACCAATCATCCTCTTAAAATTGAGAAGCCAGAAAAATAAGACAAAGAATAGAAGCAAACCGATGTGGGAATAGATATAAAAATAATTTAAAAAGGGTCATTTGACAAGGATGCTATATTTCCATGTTTTGCTTTAGTTTCCCTATGTTGAAATAAATTCCAGAGCACTTCCCAGATTTCATGATTTGATTGTAATATGTGTAAAATAAAAGAAAATAAAATTGCTGTGATAAAATAGTAGAGCCATTCAACAGACACCTTTGAATATCTTTTATCTACTCTTGCTACCAGTTGATCTGCAATAATACATTTATAACTTTCTTAACAGTTAAGTATTCAGCAAAAGCAGCCATTAAGAGTATCTCAAACATGCCTTTCCTAATTTGCGCTCAGTTTTGCACTTCTGCACCACAGTACAGTAGCCTACACTGTATAACTTTTATGCAATATTTGAACTTGAACAAGTGAATGCTCCATATCTGGTGATTTTCCCTTTCATATGAGATTTCTTTCTTTTTATCATGTTGTGACTTGTGACTGCTGTCACAAGATTGGGCCATAAATACGCACCTACACTTAAGAAATAAAGACCAGTGTTCTTTTATTTAGAAGAAACTGCATAGATTTTGGTGATGAACGTCTCTGTTTGGAGAAATGTGTTCTCCTGTAGGTCTGTAGCACCAGACCAGGTATTTAATAAGAATTGTGGTTTTGAAAGGAAATATATTCTACACTCATGTGTGACATGAATCGGTAACCAGGTAAAATTTCTGCAGTACATCTTAACAATTATAGCAAGAGTGTGAAGCTCTAGGTCTTTCTACACTGTGGCATCCCTTGGATTTTATTCTTATGCCCCACTGACCTCTTAATGAAATAATTTATGTCCTCTGAGGTGTCCAAATTTTCAAAAGCATTTGGTGTGCTTCCTCAGATCCATGTGCAAAGGCCTGTAAGAAAGCCCTGCTGAAACTCCACTGCAAATGCAGAGGGATGGATATTTGTGTATATACTTTTCTGTATCTATCTGTCTATCCATATACATCTAACGTATTTCCCAAGGTAATGTAGAGGATTCATATGCTTTGTCCTTTAAGAAACACGATCCTTTCACTTCTGCAGCTTTTAGTTCCAATGTCCAACACTTTCACTTTCCAAATGGGAAAAAGCAAGATGTTTTTGTGGGTTATTTTGTTGTTGGTTTTTTTTCCCCACAAAAAAAAATTTGGTTTTGTAAAGTACAAAATATTGCTTATTTTTAGGCCAGCAATGTCAATAGCTGTATTTGCAATATTCATATTTATCTTGTACCTAATGAGTAACATGGATTCTGAACATACTTCTTTTGTTTCCTCCTCTTAGGTTGGTTTGGTTTTCTGTTGTGGTGGGTTTTGGGTTTTGTTGGTTGGTTTCGGTTTTTTTCCTTTTTTTGGTGACTGCCACAAATTCTTTAGAATAAGAAGCTTTGATTTATCCTGTTTGATTTAAATTTATATTCATATTTGGCAAAACAAAGAGAGAGAATAAATGTTAATCATTGGACGGTGCTTGCGTTACCCAGAATCCCATTACAAGCCAAAACATAGGGCAACTACCAGTTTCTATATATAGTTACTTGTGGGAGTCTGCTGGCAAGAAGAAAAAAAGATTTGGTTTAGTAGCTTGGTTTCACTTGAAATCCAGTCATGTCTCAGGCAAGCCCCTAATTTTAAACAAAAAACATCTGTTTGCCTAGAGCTTTGCCATACATATTTTATATTGATAGCTGATTTATTTTTGTCCTTTTCCAGTTTCAAAGTGTCAATAGCAACGTTGTGAATACAAGGAAGTTTAGTGTATTCCCAGGCTACCTTATTGTCCATAAACAATTGGGAATTTTGTGCGCTGCTGTGTAAGCAAATCACTTTCAATGTGTCTTTCCAAACACAAATATTTACAGGCAGAGATGGGGAGGGTGAGAAGGGGAGATAGTAACTGATCTATGGTCCTGGTACAGGAGAGTCAAATAGGGCAACGTGTATTCTATTGCGGACTTACTCAAATGAAATGCTAGTTGATCTTTATCTCGACTGAGCCAGGGTATCTTTAAAACAAATCTCTTGTTCCAGAATAGGCACAGAGTTCAGTACTTTCCTATGCTGGGCAAATTGTTCCACACTGAAACGGCACATATCATATAGCTATGCTGCTACAGTAGAAAGGACTCAAATGTTGCTTAAGCTTGCTAATATATACACTTGGTTTTTTTTTTTCCCTTTTTTGTTGTTGTTGTGATGTCTACTTCTGCTGTTTCTTTCTGACTGCTGTCTGGGATTGCATTTCTTGTGTTGGTGTTTTGCTCGCTGTTTTATTTTCAGATGTTATTTTTCCAAGAGTCTGCAGCCCTTGCCAAATAAAAGAATATTGATTATTTTTTCAATTTGGCAAAATACCAAAAAATTATGATGGGATCAATTTAATGTTGCCTCTAATCCTAGAAAATACGGCTGTATTTACTTCTGTCTCTGTGACCTTATAGCTGACCACCCTCATTTTGGCAAACCAGAAGTTTCAATAACAAAACAGAAAGTGTTCAATCCCAGAGATATTTAATGCCCTTTTTAAAGATTGAGACTTAATTGAAAAAGCAGTAAGATTTGGGACAGATTCCGCAACTACTAATACATTTTCCAGAGTGAATTCCAAAAGTAAATTAACTGAAATTGAAATAAAAATGTTGACTCAAGGAGTAGGATATTTCTCAATGTGAGTAAGAAGGGCTATCCCACTTTTAGTTACTTTCCATAAATGGCTGTGCTGTAATTATAGCATGTGTTAAGTTAGAGGCTTGGCTGGATAGGAATATTTATAAAAGCTGGCATTTCAATAAATTGACCTGGTTTACAAGATTCTAAAGGAACAGCAAGAAATAAGGAGAAACCACCTGACATGGCAAGCACATTAAAACAAATCAAACAAGAAGTTCTGATTTGTGAGCCCACGAGTACTCTTATACAGTCAATGGAGAAAACAAATCAAATGCTTGTAAATGCTGTTTAAGGGCTTACACACAACTTGACTTGATTAGAAAACTAAATATTTAATTATTTGTGGTTTTGATTTTATGAATGTTGCTTTCCTTTACTTGTGCTCTCAAGATGTTTGACGTCTGGTGAGAAAAATTGTGGATAGTGTTTCCATGTGTGGTGCCCATACAGCAGATTTTGATCCTCATGCTATGCTCACATAGCCGTCTTCATGCTAGAGTCCCATCGATGTCCATGGGAGTTTCTTAATGAAAAATACAGAAACTGAAATCTGAGATTAGAATTTGGCTTGAGAGTTCAATTCAGGTTCCCCCTTTCAGCCAGTATGATGCCATCATCATTTTGGTCCCCTGCTGCTTTTAAACAATGTAGGCTTAAAACAAACCCAGATTCCAGTGCCGTCCTGTCAGTGTGACCACATTTGGAAGGTCCCTGTTAGCATTTTATTTCTTTCTTGTGCTCTCCTTTTTTTAAATTTTTTTCTTTTTTTAATAGTTTAAATTGCACATGGGCTTGGTGGTAAGATTGTCAACAAGATTTTTAAGACCCATTTCCTATTGCGAGATGAATGGGTGTATTTGATACATTCAGAGCAATCAGACATGCCAAGCAAATAGCAAAAAAGTTACGAGAGACTAAAACGGTTGGTGAGACAGACTTCCCGGGCCTTTGGTTATCAGGTCCAGAGCTGTGCCACTGTCAGGAAAACATGTGCATCCTAATTGCTCTTTGTCTCTTCCAGAACCAAGCCCTCGCTGAGGAGTAAAGAGATCCTTCTACACAGAGAGCACTGTGACTTTCTTTAAAACTGTCATGGCTTAAAGCTTTACAGTAACAGAGGCTTTGTTGTTGTAATGCTTGCAATGTGGGTGGCAAGGCAAAGCCAGGAGTGGTCTAAGGCTGTGGCATGGGCTCTGAGTCTAAAACTGAGAGTACTATAAAAAAGCAACAAAAAAATGTCGTTATATAATAGGAGCCTGGTGCTGTGGAAGAGAAACTTCTTCCACAGGAAGAACAGGACACTAACTCGAGGGTCTCAGTGGCTCTGCCCCACGGCCCATTGGAGGGGGCAGGGCAGCATGGGGAGACTGCTTAGAAAGGACGTGCATGTGGGAGTTGTTTGGAGTGTGCAGCTACCAAGTGAAAAAGTTTCCTCAGGCATTTCAGTTTCTTCCTGGTGTTGATAAAGACAAGAATCCTTGATCCTTTCCTTCCAAGAAATTACTGTTTTTTCTTTCACTAACTCTTGTTTTTCTGCACAAATATAACGTGACTCTGATCACCGTGACTTTGATACTGTTCAAATTATGAATGAGTTTTAAGCTTCCATTTGGTCTTGTACACTTCGGTAACACTTACAGGTATGAATATTGTCCATAGTTACAATCCTTTGTATTTGTGTAGGAGACAACCTTGTACAAGAGGAATTCATAGAGATACAATTTTGAATCTGCTTGGTGCTGAACTCCCCATTGATTTCCCCTAAATCCACTAGCTTCTGCGTTTCGCTGGAACAAAATGGCTAAATAAACCAGCGCAGTAAGTCACACGCTCAGGCGAAAGGCTGTAGCTATTGCTGCATGGATCCTCAAGTCCTGAAATGAGCTTAGGGACACAAAAAGCCATTCATATTACAAATTACCCTTTGCTTTTGAACTGTAAATTATCTTTATTATTAGGCTGGCCATGGTACTGCAATTATTAGGTGCCCTGTGTCTAAAGGTTTGAGCAATTAGAAGTCTGGGGTGACAGTCTCATGATACAGAGTGATAAAATATGTCCAGTCAAGACAAAGAGATGGTCTATATTCGTGTCTTCAGCATGTATCACAGGGAGCCTGGAAGCTGTGCTGCTCTTAAACATTTCAATTAGCCCTGACATGGCCACTGTGAGCCCACAGATTATCTCTGCGTTGCTGTTAAGTTTTTATGAGGCTTTCCCCTCAGATTACCCATTTTCACAGCAATCTATAAATCTGAAACTGCAACATCTGATTAATTCTCCCAGAAGAGAATAGTGGAGATCCAGATTTTTTCATTAATGAAGTTTGTGCTGTTCTGAGGTCTCATATATTTCAGCCATTGTTTTGCAGTTTTTTCCCCATTCTAACCTCTTTCTTTAGGTACCAAGGGAGGCAGGAGTTTCAAAATCACCCACTTCTTCTGACCTAGTAAATTAGACTGACTTTTGTTGTAGTACCATTTTGCAAGCTGATGGCCATTCTTTGTTATTTTCAGAGTGAACAAAGCTGTAGTGTACCATTATTATTTCTTCATTACAAACAATTGCTTGGCATCACTTTGCTATGGAGTATTGTGCAGTTTTTCTTTTATACACCATATTCCAAATTAAATGTCATGTGGCTTTGCATATTTTTGAGCTTTGAGATCAAATGAACCCAAAAATGTAAAATGAAACTGAGCTGAATCTGCTACGTATTTTCTACTGTCAGATGGAAAATCTGAGGAACGAATATGCCTTCACCCTTCACAGATAGGGAAGCTGAGGCACAGATGTCTATTTAAAGGTATTCTGGTGGCAGACAGCGAAGAAAATTTCTCTCTAACTGTCTGTTTTATCTGGCGGAGAAAGCTGGATGAGTGGTATTTTCTTCAACAAAGCAATTCTTTCATTGTAGTATTAGGTAAATTAGCTGAGTGATAAAAAGGCAGATAAGAATCCAGATGTCATGTGTAGCAATATCCTTTCAAATAGCTTGTAAGCCCTTGAAGTAAAGCTTCTCCAGGGTTCTGTGCCATAAAGGCCTCCAAAAAGGTGTCAGAAGAGCAATGAGATTTGTGTTCGCATCTATAATTCTCATCTAAAGATCAAAAGACACACGGGCTAGATAACTTCAGCCCATGGAAAGTATTTTATCAGGATTTGTAAATGTTTTCCAATGTGGCAATACCATGGCAATGGTGCATAAATTCCTGTTGCTTGGAATACTGTTGAAGGAGGGGCACTGTCCTCCATCTATCCTTTGCTGTCCTTAATCTGGGTTCACCACTTCCTGCATTATCCAAAACAATAAGCTTAGAGAGCAGTTCAACTTGGTCTGTTTTAGCCATTTTGAACTACCACTGCTGTTCCTTGCCTGGAGACTGGGCGACATTTGCGTTTGTTGTGCACTCTCTGTGGTATCCTACCAAAAACATATACAGGAATGCTCTCAAAGCACAGGGATGAACTAGGTCAGTGAAACAGGTCAAACTGTGGCCCATAGATCACTGATGACCCTCTAGAAAGGAAACACTGAAAATCCAGGAAAAGTGCTGTCTAGGACAATGATCTGTGAAATACCTTTTTGGTTCTGTATACAAAGTTGTAAATCTGTGGCCAAAGGGAATGACTCGTCTTCATATTTCTGTTCGCATCAAGTCTGAATCCTTATGCTTTCATGTTCTCCACGTGGCATGGATTTTCACTAATATCTGTCCTGAGACAACCGAGATGGTATTATGCCAGAATATTAAACACATCTTGAGACACAAGAGCAATGGAGATGAACATTAGTGCAACTCAAGCAGAGGAAAGTCAGCTTTACTGCATTTGTGAGCAACCTGATAATATATTAAATGTAGACATTTTTGTGACCACTTTGATAAGC
This sequence comes from Dromas ardeola, assembly GCA_013398915.1. Classification (NCBI taxonomy): domain Eukaryota; kingdom Metazoa; phylum Chordata; class Aves; order Charadriiformes; family Dromadidae; genus Dromas; species Dromas ardeola. Next base: position 13,432 of record VYZM01013517.1, read on the forward strand.
TTTGCTTATAATTTATAAGGAAGAAAAGAGCATATTTATTCAGTTTCAATTATGTAGGCTTTGTAGGAAACTGGATGTTTTCCTTGCCTTTAGTATTCCGTGAAACAGTGTAGATGAATACAGGTGTTTCCTTCACATATGTTATATGCAATTAGGGGTTTTTGTTTCTTTTTTGGGTTATATATGTTTATATAGAGGATATTTACTCTATTCAGCAGTGGAGAGCCTGAAGCAGCCTGCCATGCTTTTTCAACCATGTTATGCATATTGGTAGGAATGCCTGTCATCTCACATCTCATACAAATCTACTACTGCTTCGTTTAAATTCTGCTTCTGTCTTTTGTTCCTTCATATTCCTTAAGTATTATACTTTCTAGAAATCCATACTACTAATGTGTGTATTTTGAAACTGTGTTTGCTTTTGATTGATTGTTTGGAAATATGTTGACTGATCAGCTGCATAAAAGTCCTGGTGACAGTGCCATCGGGTAGCTTTATCGTAGCTGTACCCATGCGTATCAGGCTTTCTTAAACAAAATAATTAATTGTTAATAACAGAAATAAAGTTTGTGTTCTTTTTATTCCCACTGTCATTTCCAGTAATGAACACTATCCCTCCCACCGGCACTTTGCTTTTTCAACAAAGGTTTTAGTGGTAAAAAACCTAGTGGTATTAGTGGTACTCTGCTCCCTCTTCCTTATCTCAGTGCTTCCATCCCAGTTTATTCTCAAAGGTATTTCACATTGAAGCTCTTTTTCTTCCCTGCAGTGATGGAAGCTGTCACTCATTAGATTTCTAGCAATGGTACCAATGGAGTAATTGAAATTTAGGTGACTCCAATTTTTTAAAACTTCTCTGCTACTCAGATGCTGCCCCTCAGTAGATGTGTATGATAGGACAGTTGATTTCTTTTCCTTTTGTTAATGCAAAGGGAATGCAAGAACAGATGCATGTGCCAGCACAAGAAGCCTTTGTTCCTTATATTACTCACCTCTGCTACGAGCACCAACATTAGGGAAAACTCAAGGGATTCCTATGATCGTTCTTTGGCAGCGAGGACCATTCACCTCACTAATGGATGTGGGTTATATTCCTGAGTAAACTAGCATCGGCATTGCTGCAGCTGCAGAACTGCACTGCTTTACAAGGCCATTAGGTATCAAAGCTGTACTTTTACTCTAGTGAATCAATAGATGTTACAGAGTGTAGAACCACTGCATTTTTGTCAGGCCTGGATGCCCATGTCTGTGTTCCCTTCCCAGAAGGGATGTACGTGTTGAAAGTTGTCCATCTTCGAGCTAGCTGACTGCAGGATGTAAATATGGGCACATGAATGTTCATCTCTCATATCAACTACCCAACAGGCATATCAGTAGGGAGAATTTAGAGTATGAAATGTGTATCAGTATATTCTGATGCATCAACATTTTCTGTCTAACCCATCTTTTCCTCATTCTTCAGCCGTCCATAACTATGATCCTACCTCTCTCCTCTGCGTCCAACAGAGCCCAATTCCCTTGTCATCTCCTCTTTGTTGGAATCCCCGTCTGCAGATTCTAACAAGCCGTTTCTCTCAAATTGCATAATAGGTTAACATAATTAAGTTAAATAACAGGAATTGTTTCCAGTCTATATTTATTTTCAAGTTTGCTGCTTCTGCTTCAGGTGTGAAGATATTCTTATATGCCTGAAAGTTTATCCATTTTATCCCAAATACAGCAGCTGGTGTAGTAAGGTATGTTCTTCTGTGCAAACTTTGCCTCTCCTTAAGACATCTGAGATTCTTTTTCCCAAATTGAGGATCTTCAGACTGCTTTGTAGCAAAGCAGTAAGTGTTTTGTGACGGAGATCATCTCAGCAGATCAGTGCTGCCTCGACTCTAGAAATATATGCATTGTGAATGATATCATTGTTAGAAAAGTTATCCTTTAATAAAGAGACAAAAAACCAGCCCAGCTCATGCAGGGGGTGGAAGGGGGATCTGCATCATTAAACTGATTAGAATGCTCCAGAGGGTCCTGGGTTTTGTGGAGGACTTAACGTGGCCCTTCTTAAAGGGCTAGTGAGTTCCTCTGTCCCTTCCTCATTACTGTTTAATTCAACAAATCTTTTTTCTTTTCCTCTTTATTTCTTTATCCCTCACAATCCATTGCTCCTTTCCCCTGCCAGCTGGCTCCCTCAGCTGCTCCATTGATCTCTCAGCCACTCTGGCACTCCTGATATCAGACACAGTGGGAGGCAGAGTAGCTCAGAGATCAGCAGACTGCCAGACAGACGATATAGGAGTGAATCCCAGAGCCCCAGCAAAAAAACCCTGAATTTGTTTTTTGCTCTCTTTCTCCCGTAGCGGCCTTTTTTGAAATGGTAGATTGACAATCAAGAGTCTGATGCTTTTAGTAATAGCAGAAGTAGCTCTAATGTTTCACTTACGTTCTGCAGTTGTTTCTGCAGGGTTAGAGTTCTGACTAAGCTATGCAAGCCACACGTCTTACGGTCATGACAGAGAGTCCCTGAGTCTGTTACCAGTCTTGGATAGTTACTCTGTACACTTCTGAATGCCATATCACTGCAGGATCAGAGTTGGCGAAATATAATACTTTTAATTTGAGAGGTACTTAAGAATCAGTTTAGGGTAGAGCAGGCAGGTTCTGAGAACAGATTTTGAAGAAGGTCATGATGAATTATATCTCCCTTTTTTCCATTCTGTTGCTCATTGTTGTTTGTTCTGTGTAGAACAAACGGCATGGCAAGAATGAATTCAGACATGTCAGAATGATTTTACATAACTAGGTACACTTTCCATCCACTGGAACATGGACGGAAAAGGTGTCTGAGATAAGCTGCAGCAATTTAGCAGATAAAACTGCATTTGTTTCTAGTGTCATTTATGGTTAGCACTGCAGGTCCGTGTTCATGCTAAAGATCGGGATGTCAGTAGCTCTCGTTTTGACAGCTCTCAAGAGCAGCAGCTGAATTTATTTTTAAATTTTGACTCTAATTTACAAGGCCAGTGGAGGTGCACTGCAGTGACTGTTTATTGAAAGTAGGTCTAGTAAGCATGGCCCATAACTTTTATAGCCGGTGATGACTTTGGTTGCCCAGAGGTACCAGTCCATATTCTCTCTCCTCTCCCCCCTCTCTCTCTCCTTCTTCTTCATCAGATGCCGATACCAGGTTGTCGGAGACAAACTGGATAAGCCACTTTATTCAGTAAAGAAATTGGAAGTAATGAAAGATCATTTGTTATATGACCTATCCTAGTTTACACTAAAAATAAATCACAACAGTGTTATTGTTCTTTTCACAGGAAGATCTGTGAATGTTTTACAAGGATTATTTGCATCATTACTATTCTCTCCAGATGCAGAACCTTGCTTGAGTCCAGCCAGCAGATCTGTGGCAAAATCGGAAATATCTGAGTCATCTTCCTATGCTCTGTGCATTAGTGAGAAAACTGTGAGCCAAAGAACTCCAGTCTTTGGGAGTTCAAAATCTGAATGTGGATCAAAATTTTGCACGTAGTTCCTTTTCCTTTTCGGTGTGGGCTGAGTTGGGCAGATATTAAAACACCTATCTAGGTCATAAACATAAGGATTTAATTGATTTATTTTCTGAATAAAGGTATCTTCAGAAAGGGAAAAAAAGAGTGCGATTAGAGTAAGCCACTTACTCATAAAGAGCTGTAGGAATGAGGTATGCTAAAAGGGGAGGAGAGTAGTAGCACACAGTTATAAATGGCCTTAAAATAATCATGAATATTGCATAAGTGGTATTGGTAACAGCTTAAGTATATTTCCATAGGTGTTTCTTTATATTTACATATTAATTAGCAGATACCTAAGATATTACGTTACTAGAATGTCTGTGGTGTTCATGTTTTATTGACAGACTATTGTATCCAAAAAAAGTTGCCAGACATGGAAAATTAATTTGCATGGGATTAGTGGGATGTGGAATTTCTTATTTTGCCAAAAGTTCTATTCTTTGCAACCCTGCAACTGTTAAGCATGCAGTCCCAGAGTAACCCTGCAATTGTGTGCAGAAACACCTCTTGCTTCCTAGCAGTTATGCCCACCCACCCCCACCCCGCCCACTGGCAAAATTCTGCAATCTCTCTATGCTGTATAGGCAAATACCTTTTGAAATCTTCTCTTGGGGTACTTGCAGTATTCAAATAGAGTAGATGAGTCAGTAACCTAAATGCCAAAGTTTAACATGAGCATCACATTGTTTCCAGTCTCTTCTTCCATGCCTTGTCTGTATTGTACACCTAACCCAGACACAGATCATACCCAGCTGCTTCACCATTCTTTTGCTCATAGTTCCTCTTGGCAAACAACCCTGATTTTTGCTGAACTACAAGTGCATCTGGTTTCTAATGTGCACCCTCCCTGTGCGAGAGGCTGCTGCACAAGTTGTGTCAGACAGAGTAGAGCAAGCGTGGATGCCTTCTTGGAAGCTGCCTTCTGGTTTCCCTCCCCTAGAAATGGTGCCTGCCTCCTGCTGGGTCCTACTTGCTTCTGTGCCCCTGTTGCTGTACCCCTCACCCCATTCCTTCTGTGCTAGTCAGAAACAGGAGGAGATTCAGCCCTCGCAGCCAGGCTTCTCTTCTGAGACAGCAAGAGCTTTCTGTCTGGTTCCTGGACCTTGATCTGCCAGGCATAGCGGGGCTGCTCTTCAAGCATATGTTGGCATATATTTGCTTTGGTATCCACCATTCCCAGTGTTCAAATCTGTGATCTAATGACTTTGCTAATAACAGACCTGAATTCTTGAGTTCGGATCCAAGTCTTGGGTGCAATTCTATCATAAAAAACTTTTCATAGTTGTTCAGAGGAATTTTTTTTAATTAGATTTTCCTGCAACAGAATTATATAAAAATTTGGAACGAGATTTTTGCATTTAGAAAGAACACTCAAAATTTATTTGTTCTTTGAAATGAAAATGCTGCAAGGCAGAAATGATAATGAGTAGTAAACAGAAGGAACAGTTTGGATTTTTCTGAATTTTGAATGAGATTTCTTACATCTTCTCATGCACATAGCTAGGATTCAAAGGGTTTGGCTAATTGGTACTGGCTTGGGCCTGTCACGAAAGTGGCACTGCTATGTTCAGCACATTCAGGAATTTATTACTGTGACACAAAATATTGGCATAGAGGGTTTGATTCAGTTGCCTAACTGTAGATGTCTGGAGCCCTTGAAAGGTCTTATGTTATCCAAGAAATCTATATATGGGCAGGCTATGAGATATGCTGTTTTGTAGCAGCAGTTCTGGAGGTGATGGGATCCCCAAGTGTGTTTCAAATGGCACTATCAGTGTTGAGGCACCATAATAAAGTTCAGCTTGTCTGAAAGTAGACTATAGTTGTTGCCCAAGAAAACCTTTTATTAGGACTATTTGGCAAAATTCAGGGCAGGGAATCAGAATTTTTCTCTTAGCTGTGTTGCCTCTCTTTCCTCATATGAATGGAAATAGTAATTCCTACCATCTTTTCATTTATAATCTTTGTACAGCACTTTAAAGATATAAAATGTATCATAAATATTATGCAACACACTAAATTATGGCAGTTGAATGATGTAACACCATGGAATTGTCTGATCTTCCATGCAAAGCATGGAATTCACACAGGTGATTCATTGCTGGGGACTCTGTTGTGCATCAGCTCTTAACCAGCGGTGTTAAAGGGGCACTCGGCTGCAGGAGTGAGCTGTCTTTGTGGAAATGTAAAATGAGAGTCTTCATCGCTGTTATTAAAGAAGGGGTAGTACTTTTAGTGAACACTAGTGTTCAGGTCATTTCCATCTGAGACAATTTGTTATTTCTATACACCTGTTTTCTCCATGGAAGTGTTAATTGCATAGCTGGTCAAATGAAAGTCATCAAAAATTATGAGACATGATTTAGACGTGTTAAAACTAAAATTTTGTGTTATATGTTAGATAATTCTTTCTCTTTCTCCCTTATGAATTGTTTCTGTATGCTGTTGAAGAGTTCCAGTGTTCAAAACTGAAAGCATACTAATTCCAATAGCTGTGTAAAAGGTGCGTTTATAATCAACTTGGAATATTCTGAAAGGAAGAAGAAAGTTTTTCAGCATTCAAAGAGTAAACCATAACTCTCAAGTTCGGCACATTCTTATCTTTGCATGGCAGGACCAGGTTAATTAGTCTGAACGCTCAAAAGTTGGAGCCCTTTTTGGAAAACATTTTTTTTTTTTTTAAAAGTAATTGAGAGGTCCCCTCTTTGTGTCATTTCCTTATGACGATGTAAGAAAGATCATTTGCATTTTAGTATTGGTGAGTTTTGTGGTTTTCCTTATAACTGCATCTTAAATCATCTACTTATCCCAAAAACGCATTGTAAAGTGGAACTGGCATAATGAAATGTGTAGGAAACTACATCTTAATCCACTGGAGATATTTTGGGGGCAGCTGATAGTAATTGTATGGACTGTCCCATATGGTCACTGAGGTCAGTATCGTTTAGCACTATAGGCTGTGTAAATATTTGACTCACAAGCTAATGCAGCCAGATAGAACTTGTGAGATTATAGCCTTGACTGATCCAGCTGTTTTCTAATGGCAGAATCTTTACCTAGGGTGGCTGATGTAGCTTAACAAATGTTATGAGCATGCTTTTCAGATTTATTCCAATTAATGTTTAGTACTTTATATTCAGTAACTAATTTGTTGCTAGATAATACTAATTTTGTTTGCTTTTCTTGGTGCACTCACCTTATTTTACTCTGTTTTATCATATTTTTAATGTGATAAATCAGAAAAAATATATTTTACACAGCCCTCATTTCACAGAGGTAAGAAAAATTATTATTTTCTCTTTTTTTTCCTCTCTCTAGCTACATAAAAATCATCAGCTAAAGGCACATCATGCTCTAGCCCAGAAAAGAAAATTATATTTTTCCATTTTCATTATAAATTAAGTAATCTGTAAGAATTACAGTGGAAGCATATGAGTTAAACTACATAGTTCTCATCATAGATTTTAAGATTACAGAGGTCTTTGGATTTTATTAAGGAAAGTTCAGAACAATGACACCTGAATGGTATTTAGCTTGAATGCTTGTTCTTTTTCTATGACTGACTGTAGCTTTTGGTATCTTTTGGCTTCTATGAGAAAAGAAACAGGTTTTCTGTGGGAGACTTGTGGAATAGGTGTTTTTTAGATTATTTTCTAGGGATCTGTCACAAATACATGTCTAGAGACGGATCTAGATGGATCCTGTGGAACTTTTTAATGCTGTTTCTGTGTTTCACTGAGATTCTATTTCATGTAAGCACCTGAATCTCAGAATGAAATGCAGTTAATGTAATGTTAAGGTTGGAATGGGAATTTTTCTGGAAGATAGTTATACTTTCAAAAATTAGCATCTAATTGTAAGCAGTGTTTGCAGGCTTATTATTTTTCTGGGATTCTTCTGTTATTTGTTTAAAAAAACAGAAATAGGATCATACAATTTACCCTAATCTCTGATCTCAGCAAGCTTCAAGTCATCTTCAAATGGGGATTTCTATTGATGATGGGTGGCAGTCTAAACTGTCCACCTATGTTGTTGAATCTAAAGACGTGGAAAGTTCTAATCCTCTAAAATAATTATTTGAAATTTCCTTAGAATCCTGGGTTTTGTTTTGTAAAACCAGAGCTACAGAGAGGATTTTTCAAAACATAATGTAATGCAGATGCTTTTTTGAAATCTATCCAAATTTGAAACTTTTGACCCCAAATATCTTCAGGAGGAGATCAATTTTTGAGGGAAATGTAGGTAAAACCTGGGTGTAAAGTTTAAAAAAAAAAAACCAAAACTGTTTTTTTTTTTACTCTGTAAGTGTAAAGTTGTGAATTTTCAGAGAAAAAGATCTATGCAGATTATGCCCTATGAGCCAGAGAAACTGGATTGTCTAAATTAGAATTCAGAAATCCTAACCTAATTTTTTTAGGAACTTTAAAAAAAAAAAAAAAGAAATGCTTCAGCTTTAATTCTGCAATGAGAGGAAGAATGGTTTGGAGAATATAATCTACTCAAACCGATAGGATATTAAGATGGAAAAAAGTCAAGAAGCTGATCATACATGCATTAACTATTTTGTCTCACAATCTCATTCTGAAACCGTAACAAAAATAAAGGAATAAGCATAAAGAGGTGGTTGGGTTTTGGGGGGCTTTTTTTGTTTGTTTGACCATATTTGTCTTTATTATCTTTTTAACTGTAACACAGTATATTTTCTATTGCTCGGCACGTAGGATATCTACAAAAATGTCACTCTGAAATCCAAGTAGTATGCTCTAGATACCTACGAGAACAAGTGATATAGCAAACAGGATGGCGATCTTCACTCAGCTTTCAGAGCATGGTCTGCCTTTGTGGCCTTAGTCCGAGTAACACAGCTGCAAAACACAAGTGCACTGGAGGGACAGGGATGATGGTTTGTTTTACAGTCTTTTAGTTTATTTAGCAAACTAAAATAACAGTTGCTTTGTAGTCAACTTTGCTGGACAGATAAACAATAGTGACAATTTCATATGATGTATATAGACAGAAGAGGTTAGCTGCAACCCCTGAGTGATGGAGCTTGTCATATTCCCTTCTCCAGTAATGCGCAAGGTTAGAAATCAATGTCTTAATCATGGGCAGCTCTGGGCAATTCAGATATATCACACACAAACAGGCTTCTAATTACATTTAAGAAATACATATCATACATATATAAACTGACATAAATATCAGAGTGGTGTTGCTAGCTGTCAAAATGGATAAGTATAATTCCCTCAGTGGCCCTTGACAGGTTCAATACCTGCTACGGAGGTGCTATGAACAGCATTATACGGCTGATTGAGTTATGACAGCTCTAACCCAACAGGGAAGCGAGGCAGGAAGGAATAGCCTGGGCTGCAGACAAATGATGATAAAGTGATCACTTTAAAGAACAATCTCCATAATATTTCATGCTCGCTGCACGGTGTAAAGGCAGCCTTGACTGCGGGGCTAACTGCTCTATCAATTGATTTGATTCACTGCTGCAGCTACTCCCAGTCATAATATTTCAAATAAATGGTACCGTGGATAGAAATAATATCTGCATCAATATTAACCCTGAAAGGACTAATGGACACAAGCTGTAATTTCCTGGACACCCTAATAATGCATTTTGACTGGGCTTGGCATGGGATGATTTTTCTTTTTTTTTCTTTTTTTTTTTTTCTATAAAAACAGTGTATTGTTTACTTAAACTTTCCTTTTATGGCCATGAAAAAGCTCTGCAGCTTAGGCCTCATTCACAGCCTCAAATCTAATCTTAAAGGAAATTCTGTTAAATGTTATTTTCAAATGTTTGTTTATACTGAATATCTTGTATTAAAATTACCTTAAATATCTGAGAGAAAAGTCATGATAAGCATTTTTTGGATGTGTATATTACATATCATTTATGTGTGCGTGTGTGTACATACAGAAAGAGGTTTCATCATTCAAATTATTTGATAAAATGCATTTAAAACAAACAGAGCGGAGCTTAAAATTAATTATAAATGAGAACGGAGTCAACAAAGTATTTTCTGGAAACACAAGGAACCAGTAAATTCTAATGATTATACAGGATGTTAAGGTTTTTTTCCTTTAGAAATAATAATAATAAGTACTGTATGTGACAGGCTTAACATGTAAGAAGTACAAGTGAATTTATGGGTTCATAATCTTAAATCAAACCTCATTTCTATTTTCCATGCAGTTTTTCACATACTCTGTAACATAATGGATGTTTATTCTGTTCTTTCATTCATAACACCCTGTTGACATTTGAGTCCCTTTTAAAGATCTGCCGTGCTTATTGTGAATCAAGTTGACGTGTATAAATTGTATAATTTTATTATTGTTATTCTTTTTCCACTACTCTCTGACTACTTGACGATCTTTGGATTGTGCATTTTTAAGGTCAGAGCCAAACGTTCAGAAACTGTTTAAAGAAATATTGTTAATGCATGTTAACAAGAAGTAGTCTGAATGGGTTTAGAGAACTCTTTCTCTGATTATTAGTTTGTATCTGTATAAAGATTGTCCTTATCAGACTTTGTGTTTTTTCTTATTTGTCCCTTAAACATTTACTATAAATCAGAGTGGGAGATACTTAGGTTTGAATCAGATGAGGCTTGTTTATATTTAAAGCTTAAGCAGAGGTATTTTATGAACAGTCCTTAGTGAATGCTCCAACTGCAACACTTCACCAACCTATGAAGTGGTCTTAAACAGGCTTCAAAGGATTTTGATTTATAGTTTTCCAGAAAATCTGGGCATATTTGTATTTCTTAGGATGCAGAATAAAACCTGAGGGTTCCAACTGGGTTTGGAAGGCTGTCTTGAATCTAAAACTGATATTGAAAATTGTGGAAGGTTGGCATTGACCTAACTCTGCTATTCCTACGAGTCTAATATGCCACAAAAGCACAGTGTTTCCCTTCATTCTAGACCTGAGTAAACAAGCAAGTTCTGTCGTGTTTGCTGCTTGCTAGCATGCTTACTCATAGATCAATATCAAATTTTACCAGAAATGAAAGCACGTGACTTTCATAACGTATTTTTTGTTCTGAATTTTATTTGGAGCCTATGCCAACAAGTGCAGGTCACCTTTATGTTATTACTACTCGCTCACTGCTCAAAATCCTGCTGGAGTTTATGTTTTCAAAAAAAAAATTGAAACCACCTCTTTGCCATTCCTGCTTGCTTTCTCTCTGCTTCCCAAAAAATTTTCTTCCTCTTCTCTCACAGTGCACGATGGTTGTTTTATTTCTCCATTTCAGTCCATTTCCTCTAACTTCATCCCCATCTGGTGACCCTTTTATACTTGTTATTCTGAACATATCTTTCTCATGTATCTCTGTACTGGGTTAACCCTTCATCATACAAACACAATTTAACTTTTTCTATCTAAAAAGTGTTCTTGGTCTCTTTTCTAGCACTTCTACTCATTGTTTTCCTTCTGTGTCTCTGCTTTAAATTTGTTAACTACTTTCTGATGATGTTCTCCTCTAAAACAATTTCAGGCTTTGTCATTTGATTCCAGTGAGTCTGTCCTTATAAAATCATAGAACGGTTTGGGTTGGAAGGGAAGTTTAAAGGTCATCTAGTCCAGCCCCCCTGCAACAAGCAGGGAGGTTGCACTAGCCCTTCGTGTGTGTATCCTTTGCTCGCACTTTGGTATTCTTTCTCTGAGAAATATAATGGTATGTTATCTCTGAGATACAGACATAGTCCACAAATACAAACTCAACAACTATCCCTAGTCAGAAACCTCACAGATTTACTTCTCCCTTCTTTGAAGTGTACTACTGGCCTGTCGCCATCTAATGTTTCTCCATCGATGTTCAATGTATCACAGTTGAAGTAGAGCTTTAAACTTTTGCTGACAGCTGTTTACAACAACCAAACATCTTTTCTGCTTATCTGTTGTTGACTGCAGCGTCCAACATCCTGATCATGTCACTTACTGTCACCATCCCTCAGCCCAGTATTTGATGTCTAGGCTGTGTCTTGGTCTTGTTGATTATTGTAGAATCATTTCAGATTATTATTTTGGAAAGCCATTTCTGAAAGAGAGCCTGTCCTGTTCTGTCTGCAGCATGAACTCTTTTCCAGATTCTCATCATCCTCTGTTGCTGCTTGCATACTAAACTTTGCTTGAAATATGGTATTGCTTCTCTTGCACGTGATCAGAAACCTTTCACAAAGCCTCATACCTAGACTATTTCTTTCCCTCCTCCCGTGTTTTTCTTCGTTTAGTTCCATCACACTTATAGTAAAATACTTGTTTTCATGTTCACTCTTTCCTTTCCTGTTATCTGTCATCCTCCTCTCAATAACGAGACATCATATGCCTCACCAATCTTGATGAGTGATGAGTGACCAGTCTTCACCTCCCACTTGTTGCTTTTCCTTACGAGCATTTTTCTTCTGTCACTCTTCCTTATGATCACAGGGAGCTTGCCATGAACATTTGCAAAGGTAATTTGTTGTTGTCTTTCAAAGTCCTACTAAAATTCCTCTTTGGCTATAGGTCCAAAAATTCACAATTGAGCTCCTAACTTGAAATCTTGCCAAAGACAAGTTTACTATTTATGAGTATTTTATTTCTTGTCTTTCTCTTCAATATTGTTTTTGTTTGTTTGTTTGTTTTTTTCCTTTTGTACTCTCCAATCTGTCTATATCCTTTTTATATTTGGGTGGTAAGTTATTTGGGGTGAAGACTGTCTTTTTCAGAGTTTGCACCAAACACAATACCACTGTAGCAATACAAGTGATTAAGACAATAATAATAATACTACTACTATTAAAGGTAACGTCTACACCACAAATAACTGAGAGACAGTCTTGTGTAATTAATACATCCAAACTAAACTTGAGGCGGGGGGGGGG